>HG992170.1:10786385-11204603 GCA_905220505.1 Laothoe populi
CATAAGTAAATTTGCTTCATTGTAAATATAAGTTACTATTGTCTCTGAAGTACAGATAATCTATATTTCCAACTCCATTTGACAGCCTCCGTGGCACAGCGGGCGAGTAGCCGGCTGTGAAACGAAAGGCCGTGGGTTCGATTCCCACACCAAGACAAATGTTTGTGTGACAGGTATTTGTTTCGGGTCTGGGTGTTGTGGGACCGTAGTCCCTTCCCTCGTAGTTCCTGGTACCCGACACAAGACTCGTATCTTAATCTGGGGTCAGAACTGTGTGTGACTGTTGGGTGTTTAAAAAATATATATAAAGATATTTCTATTTCAATAACTTCAGTGCAAGATAAAACATTTGTACATTCTTAGAGATTCTAGCTTTACTTCTCGATGTGAAATATATCATTTTTCTTACAAAAGTTACAGTGGTGTGTGGACGCGATAATCTCTTGATCTTTTAAGTAATAGATAAAAAATTGTTGACTTTTTATATCAGGTATAGGTATAATATTTTATATACGTGTAGGGGTTGCTTCTGCCCTACTTAATGAAGTTGATAAAATTGCAGGATTGTGAATAAAACAATAACGTTGTATCTGACTCGAATGCCGACAGTGATAGGTGTATGCTGTGTCGCTCTGTTTGATAGACTCGTATGGAGCGTAGCGCGGCCGTGACTTTTGTATAGTCATACTCTCTGCGCGACACCCCCGTTCTGGCCATATGAATATCTACTGTCAGCAGTCGTGGTGTTTATTAATATAAACATAAAATACAAAGGTTCTTACAGCTATTTCTCCGTAGGTAAAAGTTTACATTGAATCTAATAACTAGGCTTTGTTAAAGTAGAAATGCGTCGTTTATTTTCTTGGTAATCCCGGCATACGTCCTGTATGTGTGTGGCCGGGATGCCACATACGTATTAGCTTATACGAATTATGCGGCGGAATAATCTTACTAATATTATAAATGTGAATGTTTGGATGGAGGATGGATGTTTGTTACTCAATCACGCCAGAACAGCTGAACGGAGCTGGTTAAAATTTGGCACAGAGATAGATTATAGTCTGGAATAGCACATAGGCTACTTTTTATCCCGGAAAAATGTAAGTTTCCCGCAGCATAGTTTTTTGTTTTCACAGAGCAAGGGATCAGAGAATGACATGGCTATTTTGGATTCCGGAAAAATGAACGGTTCCTATGGGATAGCACAAAATAGAAACATGTAATAGCCTAAGATGATTCAATTGATTTTATACCCTTTCATTCAAAAATAACTACCACGCGGGTGAAGCCGCGGGCAACATCTAGTATTAATTACTTTTAAAACCTGTTCACAATTCGTAGACATAAGCATCTTCCGAAATCAATTAACGCCGTATTAATTTTGCAATTCATAGATGGAAACGTGATTGGTCTATTTTTTAAGCTAATCAAAATGGACCAATCATTAAACAGAAGTCTACGATTAGCAAAAACGTTGTATTGTTAATATCCAGTTTGATAATACTTACATGGTCTTGAGAGGTGATGTAGCGTTCAAAATGTATTCTGTTTTATTATTGTGTGTTGTGTTAACTGCGAGCTTTGTGTATGGAAGTAAGTGCCTTAAAAATCATTTTTTAGCCATCAAGGAAAGACGATCCAGTAGAAATGAAATATTTACATCAGTTGTGAGACACACACATATATTGGTATACACTCACGCCTATAAATCGCCGAGGGGGTAGGAAGAGGTGTAACCAGTACACTCACTTTTCGTTGAATTTATTACGGTCCCTTAATGTGGTAGGGGGCGAGCCTATCGTCATACCGAGCACAATGCCAGACACCGGGATGATACTGAGTATTTCTAAATATAAAAACTAATATCACTTTACCCGACCCGAGACCTCAGCACAGCATATACGCATGCGCAATAACAAATGTGCCACTGAGGCAGCAATCATAAAGAAGAAATAAACGATCAAATAAGTAAACTAGTGGTATGTGATAATTATAAAAGACATTTTATTTATTTATATAGGACAATCAATGATAATTACATTAAAAATAATGAATAAAATTAAAAAATAAATAACATCCATGGTAAATGCATTCAGGTGTCACAAGATGCATTTAAAATTAATTGGAAATTATTGAAAGATGTTAGAAATTAAAAAGGTAAAATATGTTAACATTTAATCATTCCCAGCTTCGATCAACATTGTTCAGAGAATCAGTTTTATTCCTCGGTGTCGAAAAAATGCGTGCCATTGTCGATCCTGGGTGTGTGGACGGATGCTGGTGGTAGGATATTCATATCCGCCCGGATAGCGACCACCGTACACGGGGTGTAAAACCCGCCATAGCGGCACACGCAAGTGTCTCGCGTTCCAGGATCAGCAAGTGTACATCCGGTTTTTGTTGGGAGTTGGAGTACGATGATTGGCCGTTTTGCGGCCTTCTGAGTACTTTGACACTAGAACCTCGACCGCTTTTTCACCTTCTTGCCCATGGCGTAGTGTGAAGAAGACGGCATGATTGTGTTGAGTAGCGAGGGATACATTGTCTCTCGCTACTCGACACTCTAATTGGACGGCACTGCGCTTACCATCAGGTGCAGTGTGGTCACTTTGCCGTGGATAAAAAAAATGTCTGGCGGTATGTGACCACTGTCTTTCAGCACACTTTTATAACCATATGTGTCGCTGATTTGAAAGAATACAGGCCATATGAATTCACCTAACGAAATGCAACACCGAGCCGTCACTGATAGTGGTTCTACCCTGTTCGAGCCAGCGCATAAAACAACATTTTCTACGGGATGACTGCCACTTACCTCATATGTAGTATAGAATCCACTCTTTATCCCGGAAAAACGTACAGTTCCCGTGGGATAGTTTAGTTTTTCACAGAGCAAGGGATCGACATGATTTTTTGCATAGTGGCAGTTTAGAGATCAGAAAATGGCATGGGCTACTTTTTATCCCGGCAAAATGCACGCTTCCTATGGGATAGCAAAATATAGAAAGGTGTACTAAAGCTAAACAGCAGGCAGGCATGATTGTGTTGAGTGGCGAGGGAGAGACTGTCTCTCGGTACTTGATACTCTATCTGGACGGCACTGCGCTTGCCATCGGGTGCAGTGTGGTCACTTTGCCGCGACGGAAAAAAATGTGTAATAGCTTAAGAGGTTATTTTGGAAGAAAAGGTATACAAACCATGGAGGCAATTGTATACCTTTTCTTTCAAAATAACCCCCACGCGGGCGGAGCCGCGGGCAGCATCTAGTAAGACATATGTTACAAAATGTTCTTTATTGCGTCCTCCTTTCGACAGCCATGACAGATTATTATTTACTGAGCTTAAAATATTAAAGGTTATATAAATTGTAGAACCGACAGCCTTCGAGGCGTATCGGGTGAGTGGCCGGCTGTGAAACGAAGCTGAGTCGGTTCAGTAGGCCTACTCTTGAAATCAATTCCAATCTCGAACTCGATACAGCTTCAATTCCAATCTAGAATAATTTGGGACTCTAATTCACTCAAATAAATGAAATAGAATACTAACGAACTAGCGATCGTAAATACTCTATTTCATTTAGTTACTAAAAATTCCGCTGTATTCAGTTAAATCGTGCACTGGTGTTGCGTTAAACAGTGCGTACTGTTTGCAAACCCAATCCCAATTTTAAATTAGAATGGAGTGTCAAGAGTTACCTTCCTGGTCGGTTTAATTCCCACACCGGCATAAATGGTTTTGTAACAGTTTCGGGTCTGAGTGTTGTGAGACCGAATGTCTCTCGTAGTTTCTGACACAAGATAATAGGGTAGTTTCCTGCGTTTGATTTTGTACATCATTCGATATGCAACCGAATATAATACGCAAAAGAAACGCAAAAGTAAAACAGAATCAAAATTGCTTGAAAATTGAGGTCACAATATTTAACTTCAATATTGGTATGAACAAAAATGTGTGCGTAGTGGGAATAACTCATTTGACAATTACCGCTTCTAGCAGATTTGAATGGCGTCTAATCAGCGATCTATATATACTATATGTACTAGATGCGGCGACCAGAACAAACATTATGTTCCACCGAGTTGAGGTGTATACTCCGCACCGACGTTAGTTTGCTTCATGCCACCTACGAATGCACACCAGTTAATTTTAGTTATTTGTAGCGACATTCCCGAACCAATCTGCCTTAAATTGATTTACAGTGAAACTGTTAATAGTATATAAGGTAAATAACATAATTTCATAACGTTTAGAACGTAATATCAATAAATATTAATTAATTTCAATTTTGAATACGGGAAGTCTTATTTCAAAACAAAATACATTATTATAGTTTGTCCCATTTTAGCGCGCGGAAAGTCCCGTTCGAGAGACAGTGACGGGAGTTATAACTTCCAAATAGTTCTTAGTAAAATGATAGATGGCATTAGTGGGCGGACAAGGTTTTCGGAACATCTTTTTTCTTCGACAGTTCGTGTCTATAGAATATAAGTCAATGCGTCTAATCTATTTATTTTTGTTCTGATTCATAAAATTCTTTCGATAATAGGTAATCTTTTAATATATTACGCAAGCCTCTTTATTAGAACTACGTTAAACAATATTACAAAGATAGCCTCCTAGATATTATAATTATACGAAGACCGTGTTACGATAACCGGTCTTGTACTGATGCTAGCCTTGCATTCCCTTGTTATTAATCGTTTTCCTCACTCTAAGCAGATAGTTAACAAAAACGATAAAGCGGAAATATACAGAGGTAATTTAAGTGGATTTTACGCATTCCACGTTTATTAGTACACAAATAAATAAATAACACGCAACACACATAGCACCGATCCTACACTAAGATACGAGTCTTGTGTCGTGGGTATCAGGGACTACGAGAGACTTTCTATCTCACAACACCCAGGCCCCGGACACAAATATCTGTCTGACACACAAACATTCGTCCCGGTGTAGGAATCGAACCCACTGCCTCTCATTTCACACCCGGCTAGTCGCCTACTGCGCCTAGTAGTAGCTGATGCCCGTAGCTCCGACCGCGTGGAAGTTATTTTGGAAGAATAGATAGGGAGGCAAAAAAACGGTATCTTAAGCTATGACTTCTCTCTATATCTGCCTAGTAGAGACTTTATAAAGATCCTAATATTCTTCTGGGATAGAACATACCCTATGTGTTAATCCAGATTACTGCTGTGCACGGACCTCTACTACTGAGTGGGGTTAGGCCTTAGTCCACGACGCTGCGGCACGTCTAATGGGTTGATAGAGGGTTGATACCCACCAAACAAGACTCGTATCTTAAATCGGGGCTATGTGTGACTGTTGGGTGTTATTTATTTATTTATTTTCTTTACAGACCGCTGCACACTACCCAACGGAGACGCGGGTATATGTAAACCTTTGGAAGACTGTGATGTTCTAACTAAGTTTGCTAAGAAGAGCCGTTCTCCGCAAGACAATGCCTTTTTGGGGCAGTCTAAATGTACATCGAATGATGACACAGAGTCCGAGGTAACTTTGCATGTTATGACATAACATGCAAGCATGCAGTACACATTGTGTCAAGGTGCACTATAAATGACATCACTTATGCAATCACAAACAATCAACATTAGATAGCGTGAGAGAGAACGCATTCACTTCTTCTAAAACATACATATACACTCACGCCTGTAATCCCCGAAGGGGTAGGCAGAGGTGTAACCAGTACACCCACTTTTCGCCGAATTTCGGTCCCATAATGTGATAGAGGGCGAGCCTATCGCCACACCGGGCACCATTCCAGACTCCGGGTTAATACTGAGTATTTCTATGTAGAAAAACCCAATATCACTTTACCCGACCCGGGGATCGAACCCGAGACCTCAGCACAGCAGTTGTGACGCATGCGCAATTACAACTGCGCCACCGAGGCAGTCTAAAACTAACAATAATTATCATGGAAATGAATAAACTAATATGTATTAATAGTTTGCCGATGGATATAAGACAAGAGACCAATCAAAATAAATTTTAAAACATATTATTATAATACTAGTCCTGTTAACATTGTCCTGCTGCACGGGCCTCTACTAATGAGAGGAGTCCTTAGTCCACCATGCTGGCCAAATGCAGGTAGACATCACATACCTTTGAAATTGGTTGAAAGGTTGCTAGTTTATCGGTATTTTACCGGATACATTTCGGCGAGTGTGCCTTGGAATTACATAATTTAATTCCCCCAACCCCTTTCTATCATCGGACGACAAGAGACTCGGCGAAGCGTCATCGATACATGGTTGATATTCCACCAGTGCGCACGAAGCGTTTTGCTAGTACATTCATCATGCGCACCGCTAGAGAGTGGAACTCTTTGCCGGAGTCTATATTTCCCGAAAATTATGACCTGGTTATCTTCAAGTCAAGAGTGAATAGGTATCTTCTAGGAAAGCGTGCTCCACCGTAGACCACATCATCACTTTCCATCAGGCGAGATAGTGGTCAAGTGCAAGCCTATTTCGATTAAAAAAAAATTCGTATAAGAATTCTCAGATATGCAGGTTTCCTCACGATGTTTTCTTTCAACGTTAAAGCAAGCGATAATTAACAATGAATACACACGTAACGGAACAAAATTAGAATCAGAAATATGGAACTTTCGGGAAAAAAATGTTGCTATAGCAATTTTGTTCAGTCTCTTATACCTACCAGCTTTTTAACGTTATTACTCAATTCTGATTATTCTATTTAAACTATACACCTAAAAACCAACCGATGGTGTTAAAAGGTCAGTTACACAAAAAATGACATTCATTGTTTTTCCCGTGGAGTCTTCAAATCTTATATTTTTTAGGTATGCTGTCCCAAGTCTAAGACTATATCATGTATCACGCCAGATCACATTGAGGGTAGTTGCATTAGCCTACATTCGTGTCCACATTTAACAACGTTAGCTGAGGATTCAAATAATGACATATTAAAAAAATATGCGTAAGTGTTTTCCAGTTTATAATCGAGGTGATATTTTTTAAGTACTAAATCTAAAACCAGAAAACCTCTTGTCGAAGCTTCACCCATGAATAGCAATAAATTTACAATTTACCATAATAAATTCACTCAACAGTCACACAAAGAGACAATTGAGGCTGTCAGTGCAAAAGTGGCCTAACCCTCATTTTTTCATAATCAGACCTATGTACTACAAATGATTTAAAATGTGCGAAAATTTAATGCATTACCGGCCTATCTCTAGTTTCACTAATTGCCAATATGATGACAACAAGATGGCATTGCAAAAATTGCATTTATGTACATTGATTTAAAATTCATGAATATACAAACTCCATAATTTTCATACTCATTGTCTCAAGCTTAGGCCACTTTTGCGCTGACGGCCTCAATTTATCCCCCGCTACTCAACACAATCATTCGGAGGGCCTACTTCTTCACACTAAGCCATGGGGCAAGGAGGTGGAGAAGCGGTCGAGGGTCTAGTGTAAGGGTAGTAGTAGAGAAGGCCGTAAAACGGCCAAACATCCTACATCAACTCTACACTCCCGAAAAAACATAATAATATCATGGAAAGTATATCTTATAATTTAAAACATAGGCAGTCTTGGGGACTTCCGACAGAAGCGAAAACTTTGGCATTACTACTTACATTTTTCTATGATTGCTTGTCAATAATTATAGAACTTCATAGGCGTGCTTATCTCAAAAGTAAAATAATCTGAGCGAGCGAGCGAAGAGGTTACGCGAATTCAGTGCTTTATCCCCATCTCAAAAGTGCCCAACGTGTTATAACAATACTATTTACAACCGATATTTTTCTAAAAAAATATGTATTTTGTCCTTTTTTGTCGTGTAAGTAGTTTAAAACTGTCATGAAACGTATTGCAATATCAATAAATGCACTTTCATCTAAGCCTTAACATCAGTTCGTAATGAAATGACACGCGTAGACATCTATAAATACCTATATGTTGTAACCCCTACACAAAATTATTTGCCTCACATACGGTTTGTATCAGGGATGTTATGGAGCTCCGTAACCGTAACCGAAACTATCGGATATCCGAAATAAATTTCTATCCGTAACCGTAACCGAATCTGATATAAAAGTTTAAAATAATTTCGGATTTTGTAATTGAGTCACGTTATGACTGGTTTTTGTTTTTTCCCGGCCGAACCAACACTCGGGCCGCGCGTATCTCAATGCATTTATTATATTTATTTCTATTGCTTAGACATAGTCTGTCAGTCATTTACTCTTATGGGATTACATTTACTTACATAAATTGGTACCAAATGACAAACTAAAAATAAAGCTATTTGTCTTTTACTTTTACAATTTCTTCAAAATTAATATCCACAACCGAAACTATCCGAACTAACGGATAAAACGAAATAATTTCACATCCGTAACCGTATCCGAAACCGATATAATATTATTCACATATCCGTCCGTATCCACATCCAGATCCGAAATTTCAAATCCATAACATCTCTAGTTTGTATCAACATTAACTTTGTTTTCATACACTTGTAACTGAGGTCTATTTTTCTCTTATCTCATATTGTCAATATCTACGCTGTTTATGGAAACTAAGCAGTTTTACTGAGATGATTCATACCCAGATAGATGTATCATATCCTGTATTTTATATGTGGAGGCTTTTAATTGGCAATATGTATGTATTATCTTTATTTATTTTTAATTGTGCTATTAATCCGTAAGCTTTCTGTAAAATAAATAAAAATATTCATAGATGTGCCGGTCCTGAAGAGAACAGCGTATGTTGTGGACCGGCGGAGATCTTCAAGAGTCGAAAAGATCGGGAATGTGAAGGAAACGCGACGGCATTCCCGCCTGAGCCTATCAGCCAGTGCTGTGGCATAGATGACAGCGTTCAAAATAAAATCTTTGGTAATTTTGCAATTTTTTTAAATTTTTTATTCTGGCACGGTAAAATGACCACACTGCAGCTGATAGCGCAGTGCCGTCCAGTTAGAGTATCAAGTAGCGAGAGACAATATATACACCCAACAGTCATAAACATAGTCCTGACCCCACACTAGGTCAAAACTGTATCGTGGGTATCAAGAACTACGAGGGATTCCGGTCCCACAACACCCAGACCCGAAACAAATATTTGTCTGTCGCACAAACATTTGTCGAAGCCAGTTTTTCATGTCTAACAAAAATGCATTCCAAACTGAAATATTTAAGTAATTTTAATATATATTAAGAATAAAAAAATAGTGATGCCGTATTTATACTAATAATAGTTAATAATAATACTAGCCCTGTATTTAACATAGTCCCACAGCTGGGCACGGGCCTCCTCTAACCTCCTCTAATAAGATGGTTAGGCCTTAGTCCACCACGCTGGCCGCGTGTGGTTAACTTCACATACCCTCGAAATTCTTATAAGAATTCTCAGGTATGCAGGTTTCCTCACGATGGTTTCCTTCACCGTTACAGCAAGCGATAATTAACATTTAATAGAAGTAACTTAACGTAACTTTAGGAGAGTCAGAGGTGTATGTCATTTAGGTTTCGAACATACGACTTTCATCTTGACAGTCCATATCTCATTGAAATAAAACGAATTTTACGGATTATATGGCGGTTTATTTTTTCCCTGGCCCGTGACCATGAAGGCTGTAGAGCCTTCGAAACGTAGGGTAAAAAAAAGTTAAATAAACCGCGATACAATCCGTAAAATTCGTTTTATTTCAATGTAGGTATAATATTTGGGTAAATATAAGAAACCATTAGAGTCCATATCTCAACCAACGAGGCTATCGCTGCTAATGTAACGTTTATACTACATGTTTCGAAAATAATCAAACAGGCGGTAACGATACAACTATCGAAGAATACCCGTGGATGGCAGTAATTGAGTATGTGAAGAACAATGACAGATTCCTATTATGTGGTGGAGTCCTCATCAGTAATAAATATGTACTGACCGCTGCGCATTGTGTGAAGGGACCTATACTGTTCATAGGGACACCGTAAGTGGTTGAGCTAAATTTGATTTAGTTGTAACATAAATTATTTGTAATTTATTTCATTAATCCTTTACTAGCGACTCGTCCTGGCTTTGCATGGTAGCACTAATATTGCCAAAAAAAATTGTTTATCGGTATATAGGATAACCCGCTGGGCTAATCTGAAGATTGTAAGAAAATTTAATTAAAGTAGTTCCAGGTTTTTTGGAGTACATAGGGAATGTACATACACCTTGTTTTTTATATAAATTTATAAAAACGAGGGTAATACTGGTAGAGCCACGCTGTAGACATATTTGTCTACAGCATGAATAGGCCGGCTCGACCGCGGTAGAACCACTGTCTCACAGAAAACCAACGTAAAGTGACAGTTTACTGTCGCGCTTCGTATGGTAAGTGAGATATCCGGAGGCCCAGACTCCCCCTTCCCTTCCCAAATCCCTATTCCTGTCCTTTAAGGCTGACAGCGCATACATGATACTTTCGGTATTGTGGGTGTTCATGGGCGGTGGAGATCACTTAACATCAGGTGACCCACTGACTCGGTTGTCAGACTATGCTATAAAAAAAATATGAAATCATCACGTGGGCATTTGCCTTTACTTTAGCAGCGATAGCCTAGTTGGTTGTGGTACGGACTGCCAAGACGAAAGTCGTAGGTTCGAAACCCAAATGGCATACACCTCTGACTTTTCTAAAGTTATGTGTGTATTAAAATGTTAATTATCGCTTGCTTTAACGGTGAAGGAAAACATCGTGAGGAAACCTGCATATCTGAGAATTTTTCGAAGGTATGAGAAGTCTGCCAACCCGCATTAGGCCAGCGTGGTAGATTAAGGCCTAACCCCTCTCATTAGTAGAGGAGGCCCGTGCCCAGCAGTGGGACAATGTTTAATACAGGGCTAGTATTATTATTATTATTAGCGACGAATAACAGCCGAAAGTGGCAATTGTCATTTATAAAAATATGTATCGATTAATTTGATTTATATTTTATTTCTCAAAGGTGTTTTTTTTTACCTAAATAGGCTTGCGTTTGACCACTATCTCGCCTGATGGTAAGTGATGATGTGGTCTACGGTGGAGCACGCTTGCCTAGAAGATACCTATTCACTCTTGACTTAAAGATACCCAGATTATAATTTTCAAGAAATATAGACTCCGGCAAAGAGTTCCACTCTCTAGCGGTGCGCATGATAAATGTACTAGCAAAACGCTTCGTGCGCACTGGTGGAATATCAACCATGTATCGATGACGCTTCGCCGAGTCTTCTTTGTCGTAGCGCTATATTACACAATTAAAATGAAAAATCTTTGTCTTTGATGATTCATACACCATTTCAAGGCTTATGTTTGCCGCTATTGATGAAAAATAAAAGTTGAAAAAAATGTACAGTGCCATCTGTTGACAGTATAATCAACTAATTTGTTGTGTCGTTAATTACTATTGATGACAAGTATTCGCCCGGGTCATTTAGTTGTAATACATTTAAAAACTGTTATTTTAGCTTAGATATATCAAGGACGCTATGTTGTTGACTCAGATCAAAGTTCGACTTCATCTAAATGAAGACTACTAGATTTGCACCGTTGCAGTGGTGATTTAATAACCATGAAATAGTAGAGCTTTCGAATCTTCAAAAAATAAACCGCGATAAAATCCATAAAATCAGTTTTATTAACCGACTTCAAAAAAAAGGAGGAGGTTCTCAATTCGGAATCTTTTTTTTATGTATGTTCCCCGAGTACTCGAAGACACCTGAATCGATTCGGGAAATTCTTTTTTTGTTCAAAAGGGTATACTTCCCAGGTGGTCCCATTGGCACCAAGTCAGGATCTGATGATGGGATCTCAGAAAAATCGATGGAAACCCTCAAATTTTATAGGGACGCATAATTTGTTTGAAGTTAGTGTACTTTTTATGAATTAAAAAACTTTTATTATTATATAACTTATTACCATTCAGATATGGCTTACATTGAATAATAACACTTTCAGCAAATCCGTCCGTCTAGGCGAATACAACGTGGCCAACAGGGGCCCAGACTGCGCCCCCTCCGTCGGCGGCGAGGACGACTGCACCGACGGGGCTCTAGTCGCACCCGTGCACTCCACCGTCACCCATCCACTCTTCAGACCCTACCACGTCAACAGGAGACACGACATAGGCCTCGTCCGACTTCGAATCACTGTTCCTTACACAAGTATATTTTCTTTATGGTAAAAGGGGGTATACGGCCAGGAGACTCACCTGATTGAAAGTGATCACCGCCGCCCATGAACATCTGCAACACCAGAGGACTTGCAAATGCGTTGTCGGCCTTTTAGGAAAGGCAGATGATTCCCAATTTCTTGGTTCCCAGGTCGTAAGGGTTCGGAAAGATCGCCGGCGACAGCTGGTTCCACAGAGTGGTTGTGCGAGGCAGAAAATGCCGTAAAAATCGCGCTGTTGTGGAATGCTGGACAGAATGAATGAATGTTCTTATTTCAAAATACATATTGAGTCCATTTTGACAGTTGATATTAAAGGTGTCACAGAAAAGTGGTACCAATAAATTCACGTATATAGATGGTGTTGATAACTTATTGGTAAAAAATTAATATGATTTTTTTGTAGAATCATAAAATTTGATTAGGACTTTAAAATTCCCAGAAAAAGAGTCAACGAAGCAATACTTAGATATTGCAAAAGTAGTTCGTTAGCTAGTATCAGTGGCTTCATGGAGCATGGAATTATATCACATTAATTTCCAATTACTCAGATGAGATTTACAGGATTTCCAACTTTACCGAAAAGTTACCAATTACTCTCTCTTTAAGTGGTGTTATTTATAAGTACCACCTTGTTGCAACACCCTGTAGATAATTATTTGTATATATTTTTATATGTGTGGCTGAGCTAGTAACCTAGTAAAGTAGAGTAAACGAACAAGTAGGTCGCATAAAGTGGTTTCCACTGCCCTTAACATTCAGTACTAGAATAATCATCGCCGGCCTAATGCAGATTGGTAGACATAATATACCTTGAAATTCGTATGAGTGTTTGCCACTTGGCCTGGTTTTGAACATACCACTTTCATCTCGACAGTCCGTACCACCATCAACTAAGTTATAGCTACCTTTATATTGATTCTATTATCATCAGTGTTCATGATAGTGATGAATGAGACAAATGTTTGTATGACAGATAGATATTTGTTGGGGTCTGGGTATTGTCAGTTGTGGGACCGTAGTCCCTTTTAGTTCTTGACAGATCTATGTCTATGTTAACTATATGATTGTTGGGTGTATTATTATTGTAGTTAAATGAGAGTATATTTAGAATTATACCATGAAGTTATTTAACTACGAAAGACTGGTCTTGACTTTGACTTAATTTGACTCCATAGTCAAGTTAAGTCGTGTATTGTACAATACGGCATTAGTTTAGAAATTAATATTTTCATATAAAAATAGACGCATAATAATACTAGCCCTGTTTTAAACATAGCTCCATTGCTGGGCATGGCCCTCTATTAATGAGATGAGTTAGATAAATATAAAAAGCTGCATATCTAGTAGTAGTAGTTGTTGTAAAACACTTGGTTTTCGTATAAGTAAATTAAAATATTTGCATCTATTTACATTTTAATTAAATTCAGAATCAACAATCTAATGATTTTAATTTGACAGCCTCTGTGCTGAAGTAGGCGAGTAGCCGGCTATGAAACGAGAGGCGGTGGGTTCCATTTTCATACAAATATGTGTCCGGGGTCTGGGTGTTGTTAATCCGAAAGTCTCTCGTAGTCCCTGATACCCACAACAGAAGACTCGTATCTTAGTGTGGATCGGGGCTATGTGTGTGACTGTTGGGTGTTATTTATTATTTATCATTTTTCATCAGAAATGTCAAGAGTCAGTCAAGAAGATGAATAACAACCCAAAATGGTTGTTGCACGAGGGACAAATATGTGCCGGCGGTGTTCCGGGAAAAGACTCGTGTAACGCGGACTCTGGTGGACCCCTTATGTACGAAAACGACAGGGTGTTCGAAATAATCGGGATCGTCAGCTTCGGGTCGGAAATATGCGGCCTTGAGGATGTACCGGGGGTGTACACATATGTATATGAATATATTCCGTGGATTAAAAAGGCTATTAAACCTTAAATTTGTTTATATTTTATCCTGCATATGAGTATCGAGTAGCAAGAGACGACCTATCCCCCGTTACTCAACACAATCATAACGGCCTGCTTCTTCACACTACGCCATGGGCGAGAAGGTGAAGAAGCGGTTAAGGGTCTAGACCCACTAGTATTAGAGTACTCAGAAGGCCGCAAAACGGCCAAACATCGTACCTCAACTCTAAACACTCGACAAAAACCGGATGCACACTGGCTGATCCTGGAACGCGACGCACTTGCGTGTGCCACTATGGCGATTTTCACAACCTGTGTTCGGTGGTCGCTATCCGCGCGGATATGAATATCCTACCACCAGCGATGATGACAGACAACTACACCTCGCTACTCAACAAAATACTGAGTAGCTTCTTCACACTACGCCTAAAGGTGCCATTGGATTATCAATATTAATACGCTAAAGCAGCGATACCGATAGTGATATCTTGTCTATGTAAATTAAAATCCATCATTAAAAAAGAAAACATATAGAAAACAAAGCAATCAAGACTCTCGATACGATATTGCATTCTTAAGCTCACTTTCTAAATGGAAACCGATTCTATAATTTCCAATCTATGGGATTCCGGTCCTTTGATCCCTCACCCGTTTCACTCTCAATGAACCAAGAGGCTGCAGAAAGGAGAAGGACTGACTGACTTCCAAAGTGAATGAACCCAGCCATAGATCCAATAGATGACTCAAGGGCAACTTTTATATGTGTCGAAATCGGAACGAACTTCTGGACGGGATTAGCTATGTCTGAGTAGCGTAATGTTGGGTCAGGACTAGTATTGTAGTAGATGGGCTTTTGTCGGGAGTCTAAAGTTGGGGTACGATGTATGGCCGTGTTGCCGCTTTCTGAGTACTCTGACACTAGGCCCTCGACCGCTTCTTCACCTTCTTGCCAATGGCGTAGTGTGAAGAAGCTAAACAGCCGGCCCACATAATTGTGTTGAGTAGCGAGGGATAGATTGTCGCTCGGTATTTGATACTCTAACTGCCATCCATCATGCTAAGTTCCATCCGCAATGTACTTACCATTAGGTCGTCTTACCATCGTCACTTAGCCGTACCAGAAAAAAAATACTTCGAGGATTATACATGATTTTAGTGTTGATGATGAGGAAAAACAGCAATTCTAGGGCCATAATCATACCATCATTATACCCATATAAAGCAAGCTCGAGTATTCTGGTTTATTTTGCATTCGACGCGACCACAAACGATACGAAAAATGCCTTAAGTAGTGAGACTAATTCATACTAAAGTAAACTTTATGAACAATAATTAAGCTTTAAATTTGCGTGTCAATAAGGGTGGATATCGGTTAGTTCTTTTGGACGTGCTGAAATGGTTGCAACGTAGAAAACTCCAAAATATATTCAAGGTTGTTTCTGATTATCAAATTGCTGTTTTTGCTAGTACACATATGAAATATGTGTTTTTTCATATTTATAAATTTAAATACTTCGGTATCTATTGAAATCTATGTCTGTAGACGAAATCTATGCCAAAGAGTCCTTCGACCTTTACAAACAGGTCTGTAGTAGTGGGGTGCGTCTTTGGTCCTCTGTATCAATTTCTCTGAACAATTCAGTATATGCAAGAGGTAAGCCGAGGCACGTCCATTCTCCAACATGAAGAGAAGTGGAAAACTATGGAATTTTCTCGGGGATCTAGAGTTGGGGTACGATGTTTGGCCGTTCTGTTGCCTTCTTCACCTTGCCCATGGCGTAGCGTGAAGAAGCAGGCCAGCATGATTGTGTTGAGTAGCGGGGGATAGATTGTCTCTCGCTACTCGATACTCTAATCGGATGCATTGCGGTTACCTTCAGGTGAAGTGTGGTTGCCGTGCCAGGATGAAACAAATTTTGGTTAGTGACAGTTAAAGTCACTGAATCCGACATTTCCTCGAGTCCAGGCATAGATATATCTGGAATCGGATTTCCCCGCGTTTAAAATAAAAAGCTCAATGCGCCACAACTAGTTTTAAAGGACTTATTTACCTTATGCACGTTTTAATATATACAACTTCACGTACAAAGCCGCAGAATCTCCGAGCCGTCGCTACGGTCGGACGTCTAGTTATTCAGGGATAATGTATTCTCTCATTTTATTGTGCATCTTTGGAATATGTGCGAGCTTCGTAGATGGACGTAAGTTTTTTTCTTTTAATTGTGACGTTCTTTTTTCAAATATATTCAAATATAGAATGTACTTTGCCTGCATTTTTGTTATATTAGACGATGTTACTGGTTAAGTTGGCAAGGTTATAGCCATGTAGCTGGCTGAGAAACGAAAGGTTCGGGTTCGATTCCGCACCGAGAAAAATATATGTGTCCCACAATTTGTTTCGGGACGTTGTGGGACTGTAGACCCTTGTTATATTGACCCACAATGGTTTTTTTATATCCTGGCGTCCAATTAGAGTATCGAGTAGCGAAAGAATCTATCCCCCGCTACTCAACACAATCAAGGTGTATTAATATGTATAAGTGTGACTATAGCCAGTCATAATTAACTTGAATACACTTGAACAACAAAGTTTTAGTTTATAAGATCAAGAACCGCGCTTCGATTACCGTGGCGAGAACTTTAAATTTGGAAAACACAATGCCTTTATGGGTTTTTGTCCGTTAAATTTAACAATAAACGGTAGGCGGCGGCTTTGCTGTGCCCTGGTATTGCAGAAGTCTATGGGCGGCGGTGACTACTTACCATCAGGTGGCCCGTCTGCTCGTCTGCCTATCGAGGCACTAAAAAAAAACAATACGATAAAAACTGATTTTAAAATTAACACTTAAAAGATAGTATACAAATGTACCATAATACCAGACGGTCCCACAACACCTAGAACCGATATATCTATCTGTCACAAACATTTGTCTCACGGCGGGAATGGAACCCACTGCCTCTCGTTTCACAGCCGGCTACTTGCCCGCTGCGCCACGAAGGCTGTGTTACACTAGGTGAACAATGAAGAAAGTCGGGTCATGACATAACCCATAAGACCTTATTTCTGACCAGTTTTAATATTTTGGGTCAATGGTAATACCGGCGAATGAGTTGATATGATCTGTTCGAACACACATATTTTTCGAAATATCGACCTTATACTATTCGAATAAAGTTGAAAATGCAAAAGCTCACTGCATCGCATCGTCGCACGTATAGTAACGTCATTAATATTTTAACAAAATTTCAGCTTTATTTGATTGATTTAGGGTCGATTTTTTATTATCCTCAATATACAGAAATTGGCCGCCATCTTTGCTGGATGATGTGATTTACCGCCATTTTTTTAAGACAGAAGGTGAAGGTTTTTCCGAAGTACGGGGCTGTTGACCTTAACATAAAAATATAATTTGATATTCGCAAAAGCTGTTTACAAAAAAGGATTTGATTGGCAGACGTGGAATAATGTTCCTTCGGTTGTTTGTATTGAAAATTAATATAAAATACACACACACATACTCTCACGCATGTAATCCCCGAAGGGGTAGGCAGAGGTGTACCTAGTACACCCACATTTCGCCTAATTTCCATAATGTGATAGAGGGCGAGCCTATCGCCATACCGGGAACAAATTCCAGACTCCGGGCTAATACCTACTAAGGATTTTCTAGATAGAAAAACTTAATATCACTTTACCCGACCCGGGGATCGAACCCGAAACCTCAGAACAGCAGTCGTAAAGCATGCGCAATTACAGCTGCGTCACCGAGGCAGTAAATTAATATAACATTAAGCAATTAGTGACTTACCAACTTATTTCCATTCCATGATATGATACCAGCGAAACTAAATCCATATCAAGCACAAATTCCACTTTCAAACAATTACTCGACCTGAATTGAATCCCAGACCTCATATCAATTCTATGCTGCCACTTGACCAATTTCGAGTAAACACTAGCATTTACTGTCCTCTTTGAAAGTTCAATCAATAAAAGTATATCCTATTGTTTCGATGCGAGTTATCCTCCTAACCTAATAGAAGATTGTAATCAATACTATAAATGCGAAAGTAACTCTGTTTGTTTGTTACCTTTTCACGACTAAACGACTGACCAGATTGCGATGAAATTTAGCAAGGAGCTAGATTATATCCTGGAGAAGGACATAGGCTATCTTTTTTCTCAAAAAACAAATGTATGGGAAATCCATAATTCCTTGACCTAGGGATATGGAAAGTCATATTTAGGCTTTTGGCAGGAAATAAAGAAATACATGTTTCACATTTTTTTTCAGAATCGTCCCTAAGGGGGTATAATAGGGGATGAAAGTTTGTATGAAAATCCTTCATTTTTTAAGTTAAACGCATGAAAATTCGTATTTTGTATAATATACTTTTTCTCCCAAACATGTGAACACCCCCACGTGGGCGGAGCCACGAGCAACAGCTAGTGTAATATATTTAATAACTGAAAAATAAAAGAAAATTAGTTAGGATAGTTTAGAAAAGGGAGAACTAGGAGAATAGGAAAACTTAAAATAAAGAAAGAGTAGGAAGGGAATGGGGGGTGTATAAGGACTCTGCCGCTAGGGTAGCGGAAGGAGAGTGGAGCATAGCACCCCACAAAAAAAAACCTAATAGCAGAATTCACTGGACAGATGATTGTTAGTCTTCTAAAGGTCCTACAGTGACCGCATACAACGCATGATTGTCAAACGCAACGTGCATCAATCCTAAATCGCGGTAGTAAAGTTTCCGTGATAGTACACAATGTACACATTACAGAAGATACAGAAGCTCAGAGTACCAAGGGTTAGAGGGTCCGCAGTCAAAACACCCGTCTAATATTTCTGCTAGAGTAAGATTCTATGCTACAGTAATAACCGTTCCTTTACCATTGATTCGGTTATGCCAAAAATGATGAAGATTACCATAATATGCCTGCCTCGGTGGCGCAGTTGTAATTGCGCATGCGTTACGACTGCTGTGCTGAGGTCTCGGGTTCGATCCCCGGGTCGGGTAAAGTGATATTGGGTTTTTCTATCTAGAAATGCCTCAGTATTAGCCCGGAGTCTGGAAAATGTGCCTGGTATGGCGATAGGCTCGCCCCCTATCACATTATGGGACCGAAATTCGGCGAAAAGTGGGTGTACTAGTTACACCTCTGCCTACCCCTTCGGGAATTACAGGCGTGAGTGTATGTGTGTGTGTGTGTGTACCATAATATGCCGCTACTCCAATCACGTTAGCAGTGTCAGTAAAACCTACTAAAATTTTCGTAACATTAACTATTGGTACGTTATGTTTAGTGATAACCTAGTTTGAAGTGGTACTGTCAAGATTAAAGTCTTAGTTACCAGCGTGAATAGCATACACCTGACTTTACTAAAATTTTCATTTCATTGTTAAGTATCGCTTGGGTTAAACAATGTAGGAAAACCGGCATACTTGAGGATTCTTATAAGAATTTCAAAGATATGTGAAGCCTACCAACCCTCGCAGGCCAGCGTGGTGGACTAAGGCATTCTTCTTCTTCATGTCCGATCACTGAAGGCCGTCTGCTTGGAATATTCAATTCTGTTTCTTAATAAAATAATAATAAATAAATAACACCCAACAGTCACACACATAGCCCCGACCCCACACTTAGATACGAGTCTTGTGTTGTGGGTATCAGGGACTACGAGAGACTTTCGGTCTCACAACACCCAGACCCCGGACACAAATATCTGTCTCTCACACAAACATTTGTCCCGGTGTGGGAATCGAACCCATGGCCTCTCGTTTCACAGCCAGCTACTCGCCAACTGCGCCACGGAGGCTGTCTTTCCGTCTCCTTCTTAGGACACGGAAAGGTCTGCAGCACTCACGATGCCCGTCCACTCTCTAAGTCACTTTTCCAGACGCTCTTGCCCATCATTATTAAGGCCCCAATTAGTCGCCTCGTAAAACAGGCAGTGGTTACCGTGGTGAAATTCCCATTTCACAGGGCGGGAGACGCCGGTCAGTCGTCAACCCGGCGCCTGCTACGTCTTCTTCTACGTCTGGCGGCGGGAGGGCTCATATCGTTCCCGATCCCTCTCGGCACTCTCCTTCTGCGAGATAACGCTCTCGCAGAAGTGGGCTACCGCACGCCAGGACCTCCGGCTGACGACCATGGACGACACCACGGCCGGCAGCGAGAGGTCTCCTCCAACGACTGCTCTTAGAGCGCTACGCTCTTCGACCCAGGCTGGGTACTCCTCCAACGTATGTTGGGTCGTGTCCTCGCGGCAATTGCCACAGTGGTGGCACACGGCGGACACCTCCTTTCCGATCCGACACAGGAACGAACCGAAACACCCATAGTCCGTTAATACCTGCGTCAGTCGGAATGTAGGCGCCCCGTGGCGCCTGTCTAGCCATCTCTAGGACTAAGGCCTAACCTCTCTCATTAGCAGAGGAGGCCCATAGATGGACAATGTTTAATACAGAGCTGGTATTGATATTACTTTAAGATGGTAAAGCCACGCTGTGGGCAGTTTTGTCTACTGAATCAATGGTCAACCTCTGCTGGGTTAGTGCCACTGTCTAAAGACGATGCGAAGTAACAAGCTGTAGCTGGGCGACCTTCAGAATCCCCATTCAGTTTCTTTAAGACCACCTACGCTTCATTTACCATCCGGTGACACACTTACTAGTTTACCAACTTCTACTATAAAAATATACGCACGCACTCACGCCTTCAATCCTTGAAGTGGTAGGTAGATGTGTAACCAGTACACCCACATTTCGCCGAGCTTATTCCGTCCCCTGATGTTACAGGAGGGTGAGCCGGGTATAATTTCAGACTTCGGGTTGATACTGAGTATTTTGTTATAGAAAAACCCAATATCTTATATATTGTTATTATAATCAAATCTTATATTGCATCCAAATAATACGTAATATTTAAGCGAATGTTCGACAAACAGGTATTTTTAAATTAATAAAACGAGTCTGAAGATCGCCGACGTATATGAGGAAAATACGCTGTCCAATCTCATAGCAACTATAAAGAATTTTAATATTTAATATGAGGAATAGTTATATCATTATGTGATGTGTAAAACAAAGTTATAATGAGTCATTCAAGATCAACTAATGGCTACGTTACACAGCGCGAGCTTGTGTGCGAGTTAATTAAGGGTAAGAAGTGGGTTTTTTTATTGCATAGTCCGACAAACGAGCATGTGGGTCACCTGATGTTAAGTGATCTCCACCGCCCATGAACAGCCACAACACCGAAAGTATCATGTATGCGCTGTCGGCCTTAAAGGACAGGAATAGGGATTAGGGAAGGGAAGGGCGAATCTGGGCCTCCGGATATCTCACTTACCATACGAAACGTGACAGTAAACTGTCTCTTTACGTTGGTTTTCTGTGAGACAGTGGTACTACCCCGGTCGAGCCGGCCCATTCATGCTGTAGACAAATATGTCTACAGTGTGGCTCTACCACTTACAAGTTGCAAGTGAATTTGAGGTTATTTTTCCTACTATTTCTTGTCTAGGTCCAAAGGTGTACTGAACTATTCTTGGTTTGTATGTTACATGCAAATCCAGTTACGTGTTTTTTTTCCACTAGCCACTCTCTTGTTCATAGCAACTGCTCGTATCGGTCAAACGAGTCGAGCTACTGACATATCGAGAACTCGTCTCGTGTGTATGCACACGTATACGCGCGTATTATAGAAGCGGTAACATCAGCAACTATAAGAGCTACAATTATGGCGGATTGTGTTGCGACGAGTAATTTGAATCTAATTATAATAAATGTTTTTGTCTATATTATAAAGATATAGAGTTTAGAAGTTTGTAGGGAGTTCCAGTAATATCTGGAGCTACTGATTCGACTCTGAAAATTCTTTCACCAAACGCTTCCTATTTCCCAACTACAATAAAAAAGAGAAATCAATTTTCACACAGACAATGCTGGTTGCAAAAACGTCTAAATTATACAGAAATTTATATTTTTACTAGCTGTTACTCGCGGCTCCGCCCGCGTGGAGGTCATGTTTGGGAGAAAAAGTATATCATACAAAATACAAATTTTCATGTGTTTAAATTAAAAAATGAAGGAGTTTCATACAAACTTTCATCCCCTATTTTACCCCCTTAGGGATGATTTTGAAAAAATATGAAACACGTATTTCTTTATTTCCTACCAAAAGCCTAAATACGAATTTCCAGATCCCTAACTTGAGGAATTATGGATTTCCCATACATATTTTGAACTCCTATTTGACCCCTTTCAAGGTTATTTTTTTAGATAAAAGATAGCCTATGTCCTTCTCCAGGATATAATCTAGCTCCTTGCCAAATTTCATCACAATCTGGTCAGCCGTTTAGTCGTGAAAAGGTAACAAACAAACAGAGTTACTTTCGCATTTATAGTATTAGTATAGATTAAAAAAACTCATTCGATTTTTAAGCCGAAATAAGACCGTGAAGGTCGGAATAAATAGTATAATACATTAAATACCTAGTAAACCTTTTGTTTTACTGATTTATATTAAAAATATTACAATACAAACATTACGATGAATACACTATGTTTTGAAACTTCGTAGCTTCATTTTCTTTTACTACTTAGGACTCCGGTAGCGTGGCATATCGGTCCGAATCTCCTGAATCCAAAGCCGAAATCCGAAACTTCCTTCAAGGCGAACAGTGATATTTCGTGTATTACACGCGAAAACAAATAAACCCTAAATAATTAAGTCGGCTCTTGCAAATTATGGGTAATTTGGTACGATTATAAGTATTGACATATTATTATTGTGCAATAAATAAAAAAACTAATGTCAGTTCGTCAATTTATGTTTTTCGTAATTTTCCTTAATCAAAGGTTAAGTAAGTCAATAACTCTTTTTCTCTTTTTAGTATTGGCCAAATGCCAATTTGGCATTTTAAAATAGTGCAATACAATGCAATATGTACGATAAATCAAGCAACATAAGTAAGAATTATTACTATAATCCGAGAAAAAAAATACGACATAATATTATGCCTTTTTTATAATCAAAGTATTTTTCTTATTGTTTTAAATGTCATTTTGTTCAGTATTAATATTATTGAAATCCGAGAAAATAATTATGATAACAATGTTATGCATTTTTATTATAAATGTATTTTTTTCTAATTGTTTAAATGTAGTTTTGTTGAGTAGTAATAATAATGCCAGCCCTGTATTAAATTGTCCTACTTCTGGGCAACTACCCCTCCCTCTATTAATGAGAGGGGTTAGGCCTTAGTCCACCACGCTGGCCTTATGCGCGTTGTACATTTCACATACCTTTAAATTCGTATAAGAATTCTCATGTATGCAGGTTTCCTTCACCGTTAAAGCAAGCGATAAATAACATTGTATATACAAGTAACTTTTTTCAGAGAATTCAGAGGCGTATGCTATTTGGGCTGGTTTCCAACATACGACTTTTGTCTTGACACTCCGCAACCAACTAGGCTATCGCTGCAATTAATAATAATTATATAAAATTCAAAACTAAACATTTACGAAATTTTAAAAGATTTTCTAGCTTCTTCCATTGTTGCAAATACTGATCTTAGCAACTCAGTTCATCTTATTGTTGATCATGTTAAACTAGAGTTGCCAACCGTCCTGTTTTCCCAGGAAATGTCCTGGTTTTTAGTGTGTCCTGGGACGTCCATGGGATATTTTTTAAGCAGCGTCCTGGGTTTTTAAAGCGTCCTGATAAGGTCCTGTATTTTAAAATTAGCACACCACTTTTGCAATCCATTTGGGGTGTGCATCTCAGCTCGCAAAAGATGCGCCCTGTTTTTATATGGAATTGTCCTGGTTTTTCTAACTTCAAAACTTTAAATCCTGGTATTTGAATTTCGGGGTTGGCAACCCTATGTTAAACGAATCAGTTTGTTAAAACATTCTATTTGCCAGTTACACATAAGTCACTTTCTTTAGTAGGTAGTTGAAGTCATCCCACTGGACAACTATTTTGCTTTCCTGTTATTGGAATTTACATTGATGAGTCAAGTTCTAGTTACGAACAAACATGTTTAAGGGACATCGGTTATCAGCAAGGGCGGATCTACTTAAGGGCTTTTTGGGCTGCAGCCTAGACCCCGTGGATACAAAAGGCCCACAGCCTCCATTGAAAAAAAAATAAGATGAGCAATTAAAGAAATTTACACACACATACACTTACGCCTGTAATCCCCGAAGGGGTAGACAGAGGTGTAACCACCACACCCACTTTTAGCCGAATTTCGGACCCATAATGTGATAGGGGCGAGCCTATCGCCATACCGGGCACAGATTCCAGACTTCCAGCTGATACTAAATAATTCGTCGTAGATTTTTTTTAGTGCCTCGATAGGCAGACGATCAGACGGGTCACCTGATGGTAAGTAGTCACAGCCGTCCATAGACTTCTGCAATGCCAGGGCACAGCGAAGCCGCTGCCTACCGTTTGCAGGCCGGCAGAAAAACCCAGTATCCTTTTTACCCGACCCGTGGATCGAAGGCATCAGTACATCAGTTGTACCACCACAGGGTCAGGTTATGTTTTTTTCTTGTTATAAGACTCTGTACTCTCGTAGATTTTCCATTTCATCTTTCTGTGTGGGTTCTTCTCTTGTATCTTTCGTGTTTCTTCTAGTGTGTAAAATAATCATTTTTTTTCTATCGAATTTTTTATTTTACTTCCGGGATATTTTACCCACACACGTTAAGATCAACCCATAAACAAAAAGCTTTACACCCTTCAGGTCAAGGGAGTAAGTCCCTTGACCATGAAGTAAAATAAACCGTGATAAAACCCTTCAAATGGCGATAGAGTGTTACAGAAATGGCATTCACCTTTAACGTTTCTAAGGTTACGTGTGTATTCATTTATAATGATCGCTTGCTTTAACGGTGAAGGAACACATCGTGAGGCATACCTGCAAAATGACTATATGAATTTAAAAGGTATGTGAAGTCTACGAACTCGCATTAGGCCAGCGTGGTGGACAAAGGCCTAACCGCTCTCATTAGTAGCGGAGGCCCGTACCCAGCAGTGGGACATTGTTAAAGACAGGGCTTAAAAAAAAACCTATTTATAAAAATAAATTTTCGGGAAATTTCCAGACTAGGCCAATGGGTGATCCTGTGAAGTTTGGTAGCGATCGGTTCTACAGTGTTTTTTTACTTTCTGGTATTTTTATATGGTAAATATGGTTTCACTACGATATTATTTATTATGCACTCCTAAGTCCACCTTGTCAACAATGTAGAACCCATTTAGCCAACTTATTCATCAAATTACCAAGAAAATAGCTGAACACGGTATTTAATTGCAGGGTATTTACACCATTAGTTAATACATTTAAATGACTCATAAATGCATTCTGTAGAAGGAAAACGACGTTTTATGAGGAAAATGGCTAAACAAAGCAAAATAATGCCCTTTGCCGTAAATTTTAGGACAATACACTCGTTAGCCTCTGACGGATAACAAGGTAAATACAAGCGAAAATCAACTTTATTTCCATATTATTAACGTTACAAATACGCTTAATACGTACGTCAATAAGGGCCAGTATTGTCAGTTTTTGATTGGACACCGGTGTCCGAATAATCCGTGAGTAATATACTAGCCCTGTATTAAACATTGTCCCACTGCTGGGCACGGGCCTCCTCTACTAATGAGAGGGGTTAGGCCTTAGCCCACCACGCTGGCCTAATGCGGGTTGGCAGACTTCTCATACCTTCGAAAAAATTCTCAGATATGCAGGTTTCCTCACGATGTTTTCCTTCACCGTTAAAGCAAGCGATAATTAACATTTTAATACACACATAACTTTAGAAAAGTCAGAGGTGTATGCCACTTGGGTTTCGAACCTACGACTTTCGTTTTGGCAGTCCGTACCGCAACCAACTAGGCTATCGCTGCTATTAATAATCCGTGAGTGGTCAGTAAGTATAGATATTTTTATGAATGACATAAGGAAATTGTTTAATGTTCACTCCAAGTCGAATCTTTGCAGCTGCTGGATGTTTGAGAGAAATAGACTATGTAAGATTATAATGACAGCCTCCGTGACGCAGTTGGCGAGTAGCCGGCTGTGAAACGAGAGGCCGTGGGTTCGATTCCCACACCGTGACAAATGTGTGTGTGACAGATATTTGTGTCCGGGATCTGGGTGTTGTGAGACCGAAAGTCTCTTGTAGTTTCTGATACCCACAACACAAGGCTCGTATCTTAGTGTGGGGTCGGGGTTATTTGTGTGACGGTTGGGTGTTATTTATTTATATTTTATAGCTGTCCCGGCGAACTTCGTTCCGCATACCAGTCAATGAATGAGCAGATTTAGGATACTAAAATTAATTCAAAATTATTAAGTTCAGTTTTTTATTATAATAATAAATATAAATTTTAAAAAATCAAGTACATATTTCAATGACGTGCCGGCAAGATATTTGCTTTATTGGCCATGATATTGGTGCAGCGATAGCCTAGTTGGTTGTGGTACGGACTGCCAAGACGAATGTCGTAGGTTCGAAACCCAAGTGGCATACACCTCTGACTTTTCTAAAGTTATGTGTGTATTAAAATGTTAATATATTTATTTATATATACATATATTAAAATGTTATTATAGCTTGCTTTAACGGTGAAGGAAAACATCGTGAGGAAACCTGCATATCTGAGAATTTTTCGAAGGTATGAGAAGTCTGCCAACCCGCATTAGGCCAGCGTGGTGGACTACGGCCTAACCCCTCTCATTAGTAGAGGAGGCCCGTGCCCAGCAGTGGGACAATGTTTAATACAGGGCTAGTATTATTATTATATTGGTGCATAGGTTACACTCTTCAGTGAAGCAACTTGTGGTATACTAAATTTTTCGTTTTATACAACGTCTATTGGCCCAATGCAAATTGAAGCATGTGAGCTGTATTCAGTGTTGGAATCGTATCGAAACGCTGCGCGATTCAAATCAGTACTTGAAAAATTTGTTGTTGGGCGTCGAAAATTACCTCTGAGGTTTGCTCTCCGATTTCGCATTGCCAACCGAGCTGTTTATCGGGCCTCACTTTGCTCTTGTGATCGAGAAGCACGAAGTCGGGCCATACTAACGCGGCGCTGTTCACGTGCTATTTCTTGTTCTTCTTCAGTAGTTTCATTCGCGATGTTTCAAATCCTAATTGCATTACGGCTTTGTCGGGAAAGATTAGAAATTCTTGGTCACGGCGTTGTCAATAATTGTATCGGCACAAAAAGATTTATTATAATAATACTCTTGGAAACTCGGGACACTCTCACGAAACAAACATATCGGCCGGTCAACTTCAATATTCAACGTTTTTCAGTAGTATTTCATTGCTCTTTGTTTTTACGGTATTTTCAAAACAAACTATAGACATTATGTGAGCTGTCAGTTTTTGTTATACCATTTATATCAAATGAAAAGGAGTTTAAAACAATGGTTTAAAATCAGACAAATGAAAAGTAGTTTAAATGCTGTCACCATTGCCGAAATCTGTCCAGAAAGATCATAACAAATGAATGGCTAGACATATATGTCAATGGTGGGCTAGACTGATTGACAGATGATTTTTTCATGTAAATTTTTTTATTGATGAATATCATATTTTAATACTTATTATCCTATTCCCGACGAATACAATTCCAGAAACACCAAAATCATAAAAATTGGTCCAGTCGTTCTCGAGTTATAAATGGTGTAACTAACACGACTTTGTTTTATATATAGATATACCTAATGATGTTGTCAGTTAAACAGGTCTTATAGCCGCTCGTCGCGCAAATCATTAAATTGTTTCCAGTTCTAAGAAATTCCCGAGACGTCTCCAGAGTCAATTGCTTTTAATAAAAGTACATGTGTACATGCTAGGGGCTCCAAAACGGGTAGAGCGATTTTGTTGAAATTTTCTGGAAATTTCCACACTAGCCCAATGGGTGATCCTGTGAAGTTTAATAGCGATCAGTTCTACAGATTTTTTTGGTATTTTGGTTTTTTTATGGTAAATATGACTTCAATACGATATTTTCTATCTTAATAGAATTTCTATAAGTGTTCTCAAATAAGGTATAAAAAACCCTCTAAGAAAAAACCTTACAAAGTACCTATATAGTACCGATTTTAATTACAAACTGTCAGGAATTCTACGAAGTCTATTTACGTGTATCTTATACTAAACGAAGTGTTATGAGATCCTAGAGGATAGTCTAGAGTGTAGACCGTTTTCAACTAATCTAAAAACAATGTCATGGAGACATCCGTCAGAAGTGAAAACATAAAACTTTGGAATTACTGTATCCTCTATTCAAACAGCGTCCATGAAGTACTTAGTTACTTGTCTGTTTATTGCTTGTCAATTATAAGATATCCTGGCCGGAGAAATGAAAAACTTCTTGTATAGGCGTTTTTTATATACACAAATATAATGCCGATATTTATACAAACACTTTTTAACACAATTTGAACAGCATAACGACCTTACTGTTTGAATAGTAAAGACGAACTAACTCTCTGACAAGAACCGGCGCATTTATATACCCTTATTCCAACAATCGTTCTTGTTATTGAAAAATGATAGCATCATAGACTTTAAAATATACCCTCTTTACTTTTATATAATAGAACGTTTTAAATATTTAGCAGTATTCTACCCTTCAATGTAACTGACATTATAATACAAACTTAATAAATCTAACACAATAATTATAAAACTTTCTGGACAAAGTATAGCATGTCGGTGACGCGAACCCATAAGTTTTTCCCCATCCCAATACGCTTAACGCAGCTAAGGAAGTTTTCACTCCACAAATCAAAAATTCAGTGCTGGTGGTAGGATATTCATATACGCCCGGATAGCGACCACCGTACACAGGGTGTAAAACCCGCCATAGTGGCACAGGCAAGTGTGTCGCGTTCCGGGATCAGCCAGTGTACATCCGGTTTTTGTCGTGGGTTTAAAGTTGGGGTACGATGTTTGGCCCGTTTCGCAGCCTTCTGAGTACTCTGACAATAGACCCTCGACCGATTGTTCACCTTCTTGCCCATGGCGTAGTGTGAAGAAGCAGGCCGGCATAATTGTGTTGAGTAGCGAGGGATAGATCGTCTCTCGCTACTCGATACTCTAATTGGACCGCACTGCGCTTATCATCAGGTGCAGTGTGGTCATTTTGCTGTGCCAGGATAAAAAAAATTAAGACCGTAAAAAAGTTTCATCTCGAGCGCCTAAAACCTCCGCTTCTGCGCGCCACTTTCGGGCGGTGAGCGTTTAAATAGCCAAGATCATATCATGAGGTACAGTCTTAGAACTTCCCCGTTCTAGGTCAGTACTGCAAAAGGACCCTGTTAAGCAGAAAAGATCCAACTGACGTTTTCATACTTTTGTAAATGCAGTTTAAAGTTTGGCAGCGAATTTAAAAATAGTACTGTGCAGTAGCAGCGATAGCCTAGTTGGTTGCGGTACGGACTGCCAAGACGAAAGTCGTAGGTTCGAAACCCAAGTGGCATACACCTCTGACTTTTCTAAAGTTATGTGTGTATTAAAATGTTAATTATCGCTTGCTTTAACGGTGAAGGAAAACATCGTGAGGAAACCTGCATACCTGAGAATTTTTCAAAGGTATGAGAAGTCTGCCAACCCGCATTAGGCCAGCGTGGTGGACTAAGGCCTAACCCCTCTCATTAGTAGAGGAGGCCCGTGCCCAGCAGTGGGACAATGTTTAATACAGGGCTAGTATTATTTACTGTGCAGTAACTAATTGAAAATTAGTCAGGTAATAGAACATGACAAGGTTTTTAGGTAAATGAGATCAAACTGCCTGGATCTTTTTTGCACATATGAAACTTGAGTAGAATATTATGGCTATTTATTTAACTCGATTTCATAAAAAATGTTGGTTGGATCTTTACTGCTTAACACGGTCCAAATATCAATACGATAAATTATACTATCGGGGTCAGGCCGTGCATAACGGAAAAGGTCGGTTATCTCATCCAGTACTTGACAGTTATAAATAAAGAAAACAAATAATAATATTTATATTTTATTTATTATAACATAAGTATGTCGTCGGCATGTCCACGGGTCGAAGCTGCGAGAGGGCTTACACGTCCCACTGCGATCTCCAGATATTGTCAGGATGCTCGTCGTATAATAGTTCGGTAGTAAAACTCAAGATTAACACTTCAGACTTCACAGTTTATTAAACTACTGCCAGTTCGGAATGCAGTCATCCATGGAGAATAAGCTGGCAAGAAACTCTCATGGTTGCTCTTTTAAACACAGCACAATCTAAGCTACTATAACTGATATTAATTACAGTTTCACAACACGTTAACTTATTACTTTACACAGTATTTTGGCATTACGACCACTAAGTTACTAGCTATTCAAGATAGAATGTGGAATTCCTCTACAAATGAGTATGAATGAATGTGCACCTTGCACGCTTTTTTAACAGACTTCAAAAAAGGAGGAGGTTAACAATTCGTCGGAATCCTTTTTTTTATGTATGTTACCCGATTACTCGAAGACGCCTGGACCGATTCGAGAAATTCTTTTTTTGTTTAAAAGGGCATACTTCCCAGGTGGTTCCATTGGCACCAAGTCAGGATCTGATGATGGGATCTCCGAAAAATTAAGGACAACCCTCAAATTTTATAGTGACGCATAATTTGTTTCTTATTGAAGTTGGTGTACTTTTTATGAATAAAAAACTTTTATTATGATATTTTCTATTGTGCCCCACTCTGTGTGCGAGATCATCCGATAAACTACGCAAACCCACCCTCAAAATAGCAAAACAAGTAGCGGTAGACATTTTACATTAAAACGAGTTATTTAAAAGTTCAATTGAGTATCCGTTTTCATGTTGTTCCGACAAGTATGTTTATTTGTAATAATATATTGCCAATCACAATTAACTACTTCGTGTTATCTGCATTAAGTCTTCTGGGAATTATAGACATATTGCCATATTTATTATGACTGTTTATGATGAGATAATGTAGATGACCCCGTGTTTACCCGAGCTATTATACCCTGTATTAAATATTGTCCCACTGCTGGGCACGGACTTCCTCTACTAATGAGAGGGGTTAGGCCTTAGTCCACCACACTGGCCTAATGCGGGATGGTAGACTTCACATACCTTCGAAATACTTATGAGAGTTCTCAGGTATGCAGGTTTCCACACGATGTTTTCCTTCATCGTAAAGCGAGTGATAATGACATATTCATGACGAACCGGAAAACTTTTCGGATGATCTCAAGTTTTTTGATAAATAATGTTTTTTGTTCTAATTTTACCTATTTACCACATAACTGTAAAATGGAATAGACTTCACATATCTAAACCGACATATACACACCTCGGACCCTACACTAGGTCAAACCTGTACCATAGGTATCAACTACGAGGGACTAAGGTCCCACAACACCTAGACCCGAAACAAATATCTGTCTGTCACACAAACATTTGTCTCGGTGCGGGAATCGAACTCTCGGCCTTTCGTTTCACAGCCGACCACTCGCCCACTGCGCCACGAAGGTTGTGACAGAAACTTAAGATAGGTAAACGAAGTCGCTGGCGTTGGAGCGTTGGTTTTATGTATGGAATGTTTTGTTCTTATAGTAGCAAATTTAGTTTCTCGCATTACTGCTAGAAGTGTTGTATATTTCGTCATATACATTTTTTACTTTGTCGCTAATGAATATACGTGAGAAAAACTCATGGTTGAGCTACAGAACCAGAGCATAATAAAAAATAAACGACTTGCCAACCGGTCTGCAGACTGCAAAATTAATGCATATTTCAAAGAAAACCAAAATGTTAACGCAATGTGGTTAAGTCGCAACTATGCAAATCGTTCACATCAAATGCCTCCTACCGGTTTCTTGTTCTACATGTGAATGCTAAATCAATTAAAACAACTTATTGTGAAGGTCGCAGACGATAACACAAATCCCAGCTTGAATTTAGTTTTGTTGAGTTTACATCATTAGAATCTGGTATATAGTTTTTAGTGATAGAACTGTGATATTGCTAGTTTAGATAGACGAAAGTCGTTAGGTCGAAAACTTTTTTTTTGTCGCGGGCAAAGCGTTTTATGTCTGTCACCCGCTCCAGGGGAAGCGGAATGAGAATAAAACGGTTATGCTGGACTAGCCGGTCTTACGACCCAGCATCCCCATCGCACGGATGATGTCTATCCGGGCAGCCGCTGGGCCGAGTCCCTACCCCCTATGTACATCCCACCCGACACTGGCAGCTAAAACCCCGCGGTGGCCTTCTTCGGCGCTTATGGAGCGATCCCAGTATCCTAAGGTATACTAGAATTGTTGCCGGAACCGCCACTGCGTGGTGCCGCGTAGCGGCCCATCTCCATGAGGGGGGGCTCGTGAGCCACCGCGCACAGTGCTGACAGCTCCCCACACGCACCGCGACTCCGATGGGCCCAATTAGTCGCCTTGTACGACAGGCAGGGGTTACCGTGGTGGAATTCTCCAAATGCCCCCATTCCATAGGGAGGGAGACGTCAGTCAGACGCGACGACAGCTCTGAGAGCGCTGCGCTTCGTCCCAGACTGGGCACTCCTCCAACGTGTGTTGGGCCGTGCCCTCGAGGCAGTTTTCACAATGGTAGCACACGGCAGACACCTCGTTTCCGATCCGACACAGGAACGAACCGAAACACCCGTGGTCCGTCAGTACCTGCGTCAGCCGGAACGTAGGCGCCCCGTCACGCCTGTCTGGCCATCGCTTTAGGACAGGACGCACTGCCGTGACGGTCCTCAAGCCCGCACTCGGGCACTTCAGCCTGGAATGCCACTCCTCCACGGCGGTTCTGAAACCGGGCCGCAATCTCCCTCAGGGCCAGTCTCTCCTGACGGCGGCTGGACGCCTCCTCTCGCCAGAAGAACGCGGACGAGATGAGTTTTGCGTCCAACACCCAAGGGAGTGTGCCGGCCAATATGCAGGCTGCCTCGTGGGATACCGTGCGGTAGCCCCTTACTGTTCGCTGCGCCACCAAACGCTGCGGTTTGCGCAGCAAGGCGACGCAGCGGGCTTTCAGGGACTCGGCCCATACGGGACATCCGTACAGGGCCATTGACCGCCCTGGCATTGCAGAAGTATATGGGCAGCGGTGACTACTATGGGCGGTGGCCCGTCTGCTCGCCTGCCTATAGAGGCACTAAAAAAAAGGATTACGTTTAACGGCATCGTAGGAGAATTAGATCGCGTAAGATTTCAATTTACCACGCAACTTCTCCCATTTTTTTTCCTAAAAAACCTTATTACGATCATTAAAAAATAGCCACATCCGTTTAAACTGTTTTAGAAAACATTTTTAAACTACATCCAAATTAGTTGAACCAATTGAAATAAGATACAAATAAACAAAAATATGTTTACAGTTATGTTAAATGTACAGAACATATGACTTTTTTTGTTTTACAGAAGCATGCACACTACCTAATAATGATAAAGGATCATGCAAGTCCTTGAATGATTGTGTTATCGCGCGAAAAATAATAAGCAAGAAGGCCAGGACTCCACAGGATGAGAAGTTTTTGAGGGACTCTGCTTGTGGATTTGATGGACAAACACCTAAGGTAGCTTTAAATCTTAAAATGTATCGATGAGCAAGTGATCAATGATCATCGTCATCTATGACCAATCAAAATGACATGAGTAAAAAAAACCAAGACTGTGTCACATTAATCACACCCAAACTGTGAACTCAAATGACCAGTATATAGGATAAGATTTGATATGATCAAAAATTTCCCATTGATCCTGGCACACAGCAACTGATGGTAAACGCAGTGCCGTCTAGTTAGAGTATCAAGTAGCGAGTCAGTTTTTTTCCACAAAGCAAGGGATCGACATGATTTTTTGCATAGTGATAGTTAAGGATCAGAAAATGACATATTATGCTACTTTTTATCTCGGAAAAATTTACGTTTCTCGCGAAATAGTTTTTTGTTTTTCACAGAGCAAGGGATCGACATGATTTAGAGGTAATTATGATTTATCCTTTATGGGAGAAGGTCATTTATCATTTACTCCAGATGATATCCAATATCTCTATGGACTACATTATACTCAGTCGTTATTTAGTGCCAGTATAAAGAAAGGTCTATTAAATTCCAGGTCTGCTGTCCTGAATCAGAGAAGTTTTCATGTCAGACACCTGACCGCCAGCCAGGAGTGTGTGTTAACATCAGAAAATGTGAACATCTTGCCGAGATGCAGGACGACCCCATCGGAGAGGACGATAGGGAATTCGTCAGGAGATCTGTGTAAGAAAGCCAATTTTTTCCTGGCACGGCAAAGTGACCACACTGCACCTGATGGTAAGCGCGGTGCCGTGCAAATAGAGTATACTACTCAACACAATCATGCCAGCCTGCTTTTTCACACTACGCCAAGGGCAAGAATGTGAAGAAGCGGTCGAGGGTCTATCTTTATAGTAGAACTAGTTATTCCGCCTTCTTTATAGACAGAATTATCGTTGAAAAAATCTGATCTCGCCAATAGCTTCACCTATCGAATCTAAAACGGATAGGATACTATCTTTTAAGTTGGATCCAACCATACACAGACACAAAATGTCATTGAAATCAGTTGAGCTGTTTCGGAGTTCATCCGAGACCAACATCATGATACGGTAGTTTCATAGCAGAAGATCAGGTACCTACATGATGGGAAATAATCACTGCCTACGATCATTTGTAATACTAGAGGAATCGTGGATGTGCTCTGAATTTCTAAGCTTCTAAGTATTGGGAATTGGAAGGAAGAAGAGAAGTTAAGTTAATTTTTTTTTATTCTGGCGCGGTAAAGTGACCACACTGCACCTGATGGTAAGCGCAGTGCCATCCAGATAGAGTATCAAGCCATCATCAATATCCATTATACGGCCACATAAAGACTGCTTCAGGTAGTAATGACATTTCAAGCTGCGAAATGTAAACTATAATCTTTTGTTTATTGGCATACGAAAAATTGTGAGCAGTCGAGACCTTTGCGACTTGCGAGTGGTCATTACACTTAAGCAGTTGCGAGATATATTGCTGGTAACTGCTCTATCTCCCATTTTGTCCGCAATGGCAGCTGTAGTTATATTGTCAACTGCTACACTCTCAGCTACTCAAAGGGTCCGCGTAAATCTATACTGATTTATATGAATCTGGCCGCAGCCCGGAGCTGCGGGCCCCCGTCGAAGTTATTTTTGGGAGAAAAAGTATACAATTCAAGAAGTTTGTACCTGCACTGACGCACCTGTACCGATCGTCTTACCACTGAGGTGTTGTGCCAGAATCATAGAGAGAGGCCAACGTGCAGAGGTCCTCTAAAATGGGGACCGGTCAGACAATATACAATTATCGTCAATCGCCTTTACGCAGGGCACGCAACGGAAACTCGCAAACGGAATAAATACGTTTTCCCCGTTTCTATGCAACATTCTTCATTAATGCTCCGCTCCTATCGGTCATAGCGTGATATAGCCTACTAGCTTTTGCCCGCGGCTTCGCCCGGGTGGTAGTTGTTTTTGAAAGAAGAGGTATAAAATCCATGGAGACATCTTAAGTTATTATATCTTTGTATAATTTGCTATCCCATAGGAACCGTGCATTTTCCTGGATAAGAAAAAGGCTATGTTATTCTCAGACCCCTCAACTAACACTTACTTACAGAGTTACATTTTATAGTATTAGTGTGGATTAGTATGGCCATGGCATTTGGGGATGATTTTGCAAAACATTTTCAACACGTATTTCTTTATATCCTACCAAAAGCCGAAATATGAATTTTCAGATTCCTAACTTGAGGAATTATGGATTTCCCATACAAATGTTGGACTCCTATTTGACACCTTTCAAGATAGATTTTTCGAGAAAGAGATAGCCTATGTTCTTCTCCAGATCATAATCTATCTCTTTACCAAATTTCATCACAATCACTAACTTAACTTGTTTATATATTAAACTATAAGTTATATAGTATAGAAGATATGATATTCCAGTTGCCCAGGCCCAGAAGAGAGCAGCGTGTGTTGCGGACCACCTTTAGACTCGCGATACACGGGGACCGTTGACAAAACATCAAATTGTGAGTCTTCAGTATACCCACCGGACCCAGACGGTGATTGCTGCGGTTTGGACACCAGCTTCGACAATAAAATTCTTGGTGAGCTCATATTTTCCCTTACATTGGTGGTAAGGTAAATGTTCTGAGTACAAGATATGAACTAGGCCAGTAATAGTAAACATTCATATAAATGCCGGTTTTTCTAAAACATGTATAATGATTATATATTGATTGTCGCTATTATATTACATTTATTATATATTATTATTATTATATTTATTTTGGATATATTTCTTCTTCTTTTTTTTATACTGGCACGGCAAAGTGACCACACTGCACCTGATTGTAAGCGCAGTGTGGTTCAATTAGAGCATCGAGTAGCGAGAGACAATCAATCTCCCGCTATTCAACACAACCATACCGGCCTGCTTCTTCACACTACACCATGGGCAAGAAGGTGAAGAAGCGGTCGAGTGTTTATTGTCAGAGTACTCAGAAGGCTGCAAAACGGCCAAACATCGTACCCCAACTCTAGACCCTCGACAAAAACCGGATGTACACTGGCTGATCCCAGAACGCGAAACACTTGCGTGTGCCACTATGGCGGGTTTTACACCCTGTGTACGGTGGTCGCTATCCGGGCGGATATGCATATCCTACCACCAGTAGTTCTTTCAGTTCAGCTTCTTGTACTCCTCCTCCTCCCTGTCACTGGCCAGGCGGAACAATTGTTCAATGGATATATTTAAAGTATTTGAAAAGTAACGGTAGGCAGCGGCTTTGCTGTGCCCTGGTATTGCAGAAGTCTATGGGCGGCGGTGACTACTTACCATTAGGTTGCCCGTCTGCTCGTCTGCCTATCGAGGCACTAACAAAAAAAAAAGTGAACTGGGAGCATTAGTAAACCTTATCTTCCTACCTTATATCTTAAATAGACCAAGTTTAGAATAAGGCATTTTTCTTTTGGAATATTTTTACTTTCGGTTTTGTTTCTTACCTCACAATAGGACAGTTTACCGTTTTCGTAAGGGCTTGCCTCGCAATAGGGTAGTACCTATGCTGCGTTTAATTGATGCATTATTTGATATGCAACGAAAATAAACAAAGAAACCCTTTTGCTAAATGAGATTCAAAAATGTAGCCGTAATTATTATTTTAAATCTTAGTATGAGCAAAAGGGGGTCCCCTATCTCTTTCGCACGACTGCACTTAATGGCTATTCTGAGAGGTGACGTAATAACTCATATAATGTAGCCTTTTCCTGACGCTTCACAACTAGCCCTTCCACCTGTTCAATTACTTCTAATTTACTTATTTTTGACTCATAAAATTCTACCGATAATGAGTTTTAGATAACTTATTGATTATATCATGATCGTTCTCCCGTTGATTTAATTTGATTTGATGGCTCGTATACTTCATTTGGGAGATAGGGTTGTATCACGAGATCGTGAAATGACTTCGATTCCCCGATTTTTGGATTCCTACACCTCATGGATTCCTTACACGTTATAATATAATGTCAATACTTTTCATTTAAGCGATAACGTATTACTTTTTAGGAGGTAATGCGACTGCTATCGATCAGTATCCATGGCTGGTGGTGATTGAGTACATCAAGTTGGGCGAAGTTAAACTGTTATGCGGTGGATCTCTTATTAGCAACAAATATGTATTGACGGCAGGACACTGTGTCAAAGGACCTATCCTCGACCGTGGAACACCGTGAGTATTGCATTTTTAAAACTGTAAAAGCAGGGACAGCCTAGTTTGAAATGCTACAGACTGCCAAGACGAAAGTTGCTGATTTAAAACACGGGGTTTATTATCACTTGTTTAAACTGTGCAAGAAACTTGCTGGTGGTTGGATATTCATATCCACCCGGATAGCGACCACCGTACACAGGGTGTAAAACCAGCTATAGTGGCACACGCAAGTGTGTCGCGTTTTGGGGTCAGCTAGTGCTTCTGGATACTCTAACTGGACGGCACTGCGCTTACCAGTGCAGTGTGGTAACTTTGTCGTGCCAGAATAAAAAAATACTAACCCAAAATATACCAATGGAACTATTTTTATTACAGTAAAAATGTACGTCTTGGTGAATACAATACTGCTAACAACGGGCCTGACTGCGTACCATCTGATGCTGGCAGCGACGACTGCACAGATGGCATGATCCTGGCGCCTATCGAGAAAACCATCCCTTATCCAGAGTACAAGCCCTACAGCCTCAACAAAGAGCACGATATAGCCCTGATCAGACTGAAGACGTTTGCTCCTCGGACAGGTTTGTATAAAATTCTATTTCCCCGTCTACGCAAAAATAAATTCAATCGCACAATATCATCGCACCACCCGACACCGCAACAGAGTTCATCCATATCACCTGGAAACGATTCCGTCTAGCACGATTCGTTTCCAGCATTCATTCTTACCACGTAGGTGCAAGCTCTGGAATGAACTCCCTGCAGCGGTGTTCTCTGAGCTCTATGACATGTCATTCTTTAAACGAGGCTTAAGAAGAGTAGTCCTTCAATGGTAGGCAGCGGCTTTTCTGTGCCCTGGCACTGCATAAGTCTATAGGCGGCGGTGTCTTCTTACCATCAGGTGGCCCGTCTACCCGTCTACCGTCTACCCGCAACACGCCAAACTTCGTATCCCAACTCTAGATCCCCGAAAAAAAACTGGATGTAGACTGGCTGACCCCGGAACGCGACACACTTGCTTGTACCACTATGGCGGATTTTACACAGGATATTCATACATATTTACACACCCTGTGTGTAAATGTGTATGAATATCCTACCACCAGCTCTTGATATAATGAGCTAATGTGGAGGACATCAGGACTGTGTGTGACTGTTGAGTGTATTGTTGCGTTATGTTTGTTCAGATTTCATCAGTCCCGTTTGCCTGCCGAAGTTAGATTACACATTGTCACCACCGAAGAACTTCAGTCTGTTCGTTGCCGGGTGGGGGCGGTACATTCAGGATGTCGAAAAGGGAATATATCGCAGCAGTAAAATCAAACAGCACGTGGATGTGCCTTATGTGACCAACAGCGTGAGTATCCGGGCTTTTTTTTATCCTGGCACGGCGTAATGACCACACTGCATCTGATGGTAAGCGCAGTGCCGTACAAATAGAGTATAGAGTAACGAGAGACAATCTATCCCCCGCTACACCGCACAATCATGCCGGCCTGCTTCTTCACACTACGCCATGGGCAAGAAGGTGAAGAAGCGGGCGAGGGTCTAGTGTCAGAGTACTCAGAAAGCCGCAAAACGGCGAAACATCGTACCCTAACTCTAGACCCCCGACAAAAACCGGATGTACACTGGTTGATCCCGAAACGTGACACACTTGCGTGTGCCACTATGGCGGGTTTCTCACCCTTTGTACGGTGGTCGCTATCCGGGCGGATATGAATATCCTACCACCATCTAAACCTCAGTGGCTGTGAAACGATTCGTGGGTACGATTCGTGCACCAACACAAATATGATTCGTAAATATTTATTTCTGGTCTAGGTGTTATGTTTTACTATCGATGGTTGGCGGGCTGTAGAATTTAAGCGACATTTTTAAAAAGTTACAGGAGAGAGGTGTAAAGTTTTTTATTTTTGGAAAAAATCACTAAAAAACTATTGCGCGGTTTTTAGTAGAATTTACATATTACTTATGTAAGCACGTACTGCATCTTTATAACTTTCTATGCATTTGTGAGCATTATTTTCTAAAATGAATGAGTTCTGTTTTACCAGTTGATTTAAGAGCCATATATTTGATAGTTCTTTGTTTTACACAGAGCCAGGGATCGACATGATTTTTTGCATAGTGGTAGTTTAGGGATTAGAGAATGACAGAATACTTTTTTTCCTGGATAAATGCTCGGTTCCTATGGGATACCAAAATATAAAAGATTTAATCTGTATATATAAAAGAAGAAACTGACTGACTGACTGACTGACTGACTGATCGATCAACGCACAGCCTAAACGGCTGGGGTTAGAGACTTGAAATTTTGACAGTAGGTACCTTTTATCACGTAGGCATCCAATAAGGAAGGGTTTTTGGAAATACCACCCCTAAGGGGGTAAAATAGGAGATGAAAGTTTGTATGAAAATCCGTCATTTTTGAAGTTAAATTCATGAAAATTAGTATTTGGCATTTTAGTTAAAAATAAAAAATATATGTTTCAGGATTTTTAGAAATTCCGCCCCTAAAGGGGTAAAATAGGGAATGAAAGTTTGTATGAAAATTCGTCATTTTTAAGTTAAACGCATGAATATTGGTATTTTGTATTGTATACTTTTTCTCCCAAACATGACCTCCACGCGGGCGGAGCCGCGAGCAACAGCTAGTAGCTTAATATGACTCAATGGATTTTGTACCATTTCTTTCAAAAATAACTACCACGCGGGCAATATCTAGTACATTATACAAGGCTTATTTATTATAATTACTGGCGTCATCACGTAGCACCCGTCTTGCTACATAGAAACAGCAGATTTAGAACGAAGTAATAGCTTAGTTGTTTCAATGATTTGTAAACTTTGCTCCTAATAAAAAGTACACCGACTTCAATAAAAAACAAATTATGCGTCCCTATAAAATTTGAGGGTTGCCCTCGATTTTTCTGAGATCCCATCATCAGATCCTGATTTGGTGCCAATGGGACCACCTGGGAAGTATACCCTTTTAAACAAAAAAAGAATTTCTAGAATCAGTCCAGGCGTCTTCGAATAATCAGGGAACATAAAAAAAAAGATTCCGACGAATTGAGAACCTCCTCCTTTTTTTGAAGTCTGTTAAAAATAGTTCCATTTGGGCGGAGCCGTGGGTACGTGGAGTACAACTCTAAATTTTTTTTTATTTAACGGCCTTGGAAACCGGTCCTTTAGGCCAATCTTTGATAAATTTACTACAACTACTACATCTAAAATATTTTTGTTTTGCAGTATTGCCAGTCGGGCGTTCGAAAACTACGCAACGGTGATAAAATAACCCTGTGGAATCGTCAGCTGTGCGCCGGTGGAGTTCCTGGCAAAGACTCTTGCAAAGGGGACTCTGGTGGGCCTCTGATGTACGAAAAGGAAAGGAAATACCAAGTTATAGGCGTCGTGAGCTACGGACCCGAGATATGTGGCCAGGACGCGATACCTGGCGTCTACACCAATGTTCACGCGTATCTCCAATGGATTCAAGCAACGATACAGCCATAAAAATATACAAACAATTATTATTCTTTAATTTAGCCTAAACTTAATGTTAGGTATGTACCTATATGTCCATGTGAAAAGGTCATGAAGTCACAGGGCACCATATGACGAGGCTGGAAGAGGGCTTATCCCTCTCCGATCTCCAGATATAGACAGGATGCACATCGTATGATAGATTCGTAGAAATAACACGAGTTGAACACTTCACAGTTTATTAAGCTACTGCCAGTTCGGAATACAATAATCCATAGAAAAATTAAACTGGTATGAAAACCCAAGGTTTACAATTACACTTTGCACTGAGACGCACATCGCGTTAAATCATTACTTTATTTGTAGGCAACGATCAGTTACACTTGCACTTGGGGATTACGACCTCTAAATTACTAAACTATTCAAGATAGGATATTGACTCGTTTCATAATGACGAGGCACTCTTTTATATTGTGATTTTCGTTGTGCCCCAATACGAATGAGATCATCCAATAAACTACTGGAAACTACCTTCAAAACAGTAAAACAACTGACGGTACCCACAATGTATAAAAGATAAATTTATTTGTAAGGTCAATTCAGTCTCCGTATTCACATACTCCGACATATATATTTTTTATTTAAGTCACAAAAACAAACATAATACATATTAAAAATAGCTAAGGATTATGATTGTTTTTAAATTTAAACCTTTCAATAAAATTTGTATCCCCGTCGTAAATTATATGATTTACGATAATTATAAACTGAGAGAACATTTGTATGTTATTTAATTAGTTGAAACATATATTATAATCATTGAATAGATGTGTATATATGTTTGTATGGAAAATATTAAGAGAATATAATAATATGGCATTTAGTGTAGATATTTTGTTAAAATAATAAAAGCAGAAGTATGAAAAATTGGGCGGATGGCCAATGTAATCAATTCTATTATTATTGAGATTTCCTTGCTTAAACATATAATGAATTTTATTAAAAATTGTATGATGAGAAAACCTGAGTCTGATAAATAAAACAGAATTTGAAAAATATATTATATTGTTTTTGATGTAAAAAATGATTTGTGTGAATATAGTATAGTAATATAGTAGTGTGAAGGAGCAGGCCGGCATGATTGTGTTGAGTAGCGGGGGATAGATCGTCTCTCGCTACTCGATACTCTAATTGGACCGTACTGCGCTTACCATCAGGTGAAGTGCGGTCACTTTGCCGTGCTAGGATAAAAAAAAAGAATGTATAAATATAATATTCGAAACAAATAGCGATGGCAAAATTAAATTAAATATTCACAGGAAACTTGGTCAGGATTTCGAGGGATTTCGTGCTCCAAGTATTTGCAATTGAACCTCATTATTATAGCTACTTTAATAATATGTTATAATAAAAAAAATGAAAGCAATAGACAAAGTAATGACATCTACGTGTATTCTTTAAGAGTTATTAATTCTTGAATTACTACAAGATGGCGCTGGCATACGGAAAAATGAAATAACTGAATACTGTTTTGTTTGTTTCCACTGTGTTTTTTTTTTAGTGCCTCGATAGGCAGACGAGCAGACGGGCCACCTGATGGTAAGTAGTCACCGCCGCCCATAGATTTCTGAATACCAGGGCACAGCAAAGCCGCTGCCTACCGTTTATTTGTGGTTCATATTAATGTTGTTTTTGTTTGTATGTACATTTAGAATAAAGATACTTTCAAATTTCTAAAGGAAGTCCCATTATTGCCATAAGCGTTATGCTGGACGTATTCGTTTTTGAATGGCAACACAGAATAAGAATTGACGAATCACCGCGGGTGTCGACGTTTGCCGAGTAAACTCGAGTGAGTGAAGTGTGAACTTCACACTACGCAACTGTCAATTAGTAACACTTTGAACATGGCAACACTATTGTCATGTTCAAAGTGTTACCATGTTTGGAAAATTAATCTAACAGGCGGTAACGAATCGGTAACGGTAATCGGTAACGCCATCGAAGAATACCTGTGGATGGCAGGAATTGAGTAGATATATAAAGAATAACAACAAATTCCTATTATGTGGTGGAGTCCTCATCAGTAATAAATACGTATTGACCGCTGGCCATTGTGTTAAGGGACCTATACCGTTCATACTTTTTGTTTTGTTTTGACAGTCAAGGGTCCTTAATTGCGAGTACTGTTTTTTTTTCATTTATTTAATAGGCTTTGTCGCTTAGCATCTATATCGCATAATACCAAATAATGCAAATATATTACATTTTACCTTAATACCAACTTATACAAATCTTTCGCTCTGTCTGACAGTGGAGCGGCAAGAATCGAATTACATAAACCAATGTCATATAATTTGTTTCGACCAAACACATTAATTCTGGCGTCTTTATTTCGGACACACTCCATCAGTATGTGAAACACATCTTCCAATACACCACAGTCAATACAATTTGGAGACAAAACTTTTTTCATTAAATATGAGAAACTATTCGATGGGATGTGACCGGAACGTAATCTTAATGCTATAGTAGGTAATTAAGTTTTTATTTAGATTAAAATCAATCCACAGAACCCTGGAGACCTTTGGCTGGATAGTTCGATACCAAATTCCCTTTTCTTTTGATCTCTTATCGAAATACTCTTGCCATAATTCGAAACACAGTTTTTTAGCCTGCCCAAAATAGTCCGAGTAAAGTGGTGTGATATTGAAGGGAATTCCATCAAGACAAGCTTGTTTAGCAAGGCTGTCCACCTTATCATTATATTCTAACTGAATGTGAGACGGAATCCATTGGAATAGAATGGTCTTGGATGATTGAAGTTTTAAAATTAATTCATATATCACGTCGGTATACCTCGCACGTGAGAGGTGTGCCGAGCCAAATGCTGCAACGAGCTTTTAGAGTCAGTCAAAATGACAAACTTATCGCCACCTACTGATTGTATATATGACAAGGCTTCTGCTATCGCAATCAGTTCAAATTTTTTTTATTTATTTTATTTATTTATTTATCTTAAGCAATATCATTACAGGTACTTAAACCTAATACAATATTGTCGCTATTAACTAAATTAACTCTTTCTGATATGATATCTTTCTTAATACTACAATATTTACACATATATAATAGTGGTTCTGGCTACCGGTGATATGTATATATTGTTATAGTAAAGGAAGTCGTGTATTCAACCAGTAATTGGAACCTGTAAATAGTGAAAGATTTTCTAATATTTTAATAGTTTTGTTATCATGAATAGATTTAGCTTTTAAAAGGAATTTACTACTTAAATATCTTCTACGTACACTAAGAGGTGGAAGGCATAGCTCACTTTCCATCGCGTGGATTGGTGTATTTCTTATACATCCACCAATAACACGCAATGCTTGGTTTTGCACCCTATCTAATTTGAGAAGTCTCGTTTTACAACTGTTGTCAAAAAAAAGCTGCCATAATCGATCCTACTACGAATTAAGGAGATATATAAAAGTCGTAAATGTTTTTGATGTAGACCCCACTCTGGCCCGAGTACCTACTGTGTTTTAGAATTAACTTTATAATTGACATGGTCAAATTGAAAAGCACCAACATAAACGAATTATATTTTATTTGTAATTCAGTTCACAGGCCTTCACTATCACTTGAATCAGAACAACTTGTCAATGTGTCAGAATCAGTAACGTTTATTATAAATTGCTCTGTCACTGTATCAATCAGGTGGTGTAATTTGTACATTTTGTCTTCTTCCTTTATATACATGTTAACACATTGATTCCAACTCTGTGGTTTCACCTCTTTTAAACCATCTTTAAATAATTGTTTGACTACATTCATTTTGAATGTCTTATTATTCCTGGTGACGTGGCCCTTGACGTGAGCCCAAACCATATATATAGAAGGGGATATCACACAAGATCACGTGATCTGAAGCCAAATGTTTCCCTAAAATGGCATCGACTCCGCCCACTGCAAATTATCGTGTATTCATTTCATCGATAATATTCATATCGTAGTATCGATAAAATAGTTTTTTTTGCATACATTATTATAATGTATTTGACTCAATTAAAGTTAAGGACAATTTATTACCATTATTCTCATAGATCATAAAACTACAAAGATATAATAAATAATGTCTAAAAATTATCTTTTAGAACACGTTTGGCGTGTTGTTCATTTACAAAATCTTCTAAATAATTAAATAAACAAATAAATTTTTATTAAAATTTATTCATGTCGAAATAATCCGGACTTAGTAAAAAAAAATATTTTCGATACATGTTCCGGATGTTTTATTTCATGTCTTTTAGACGCACGACTTCCAAAAGTTTTAGTTTTTCAAAATGCTTAGAACATATTCTTATAGCTGACACGGGTTGTATATTTTCAGGCCTATGCTTTCATTCCATAATCTTTTAAGATTATCATTCACTGGAAATCTGAAATTATAATACACTAAATTTATATATAAAAATTATTTTACTATATATATGTCCCAATATATAAATGTTTCCCATATCCCGATGTAGTAATATGTATTACAGTACTTAAAATTAAAAGGCTCAAAATTATTTTATCGTATCGATAAAAAAATTAACACATGGATACGAGTGCAGCACTACGTTTTCATGAAAACATTACAAATATTTATTTATTTTATTATGACTAATTGAAGTAGTTTTGGTTACAAATATTAGCAGAAAACACAATCGGAAATTCTTGATATGGACTCCAAACCAAATATATGCATATATATGCATAAATTAAACACGAAAATAGATAAATATGCAACTAACCTTAAAATGACAATCCTTCGTGATATCAATAAATGTTTTTAGACTCTCGCGATTTGAATACATATTATAAAATTAGGAACGGGTCTTAATGGTTTGTCGAAGTACCGACAGTATTTGTGATAAAAATAAAAACCAAGGGAAGGTAGTTATCAAAACCCCCACTAAACTGGTTACCGATACTCCCACCACACGAAAGCCCACCTTACGAAGACGGCACTAAATTCTCACTCAGTCAGCCCGTGACCACGGCCGATGCAACTCGGTAGACGTCGGGAAATAATTGTGGTACTTCGTGATATCTTCGAGAATCTAAACTGCATCCTCATATGCCACACTTTGTCATATTTATAATATAAAATAATAATACCAGCCATTTATTAAACATTGTCCCACTGCTGGGCACGGGCCTCCTCTACTAATGAGAGGGGTTAGGCCTTAGTCTACCACGCTGGCCTAATGCGGGTTGGTTGACTTCACATACCTTCGAATCTCTCATGAGAATTCTCAGGTATGCAGGTTTCCTCACGATGTTTTCCTTCACCGTTAAGCAAGCGATAATTAACATTTTAATACACACATAACTTTAGAAAAGTTAGAGGTGTTATGCCACTTGGGTTTCGAACTTACGAACTATACGACTTTCGTCTTCACAGTCCGTAAACCGTCCGTCCGTACCGCAACCAACTAGGCTATCACTGCTTGTCATGTGAAAAATGAGCTTCAAGGCGGAGCTTGATGACATATCAAAAATTGACAACCGAAATTTAAAACAATTGCGTATACTGTACTCTTCTTGACATAAGTAAATTGCAACGAGCTGGAATGAGAGAGCAATGTTTCTATTAGTGAAGTTCATATTTGCAACATATTTGTATAACTAGAAATTATATAGGCAAATAAGTGCTTATCCCCTTCTATATATCAATGGCCCAAACCAATTCTATCAGATTACAAGCGTCAAGAACCGAATGAACAACATGGCGGTGCGCGTCGCACCTTCAAACGTAGAGTATACCCGCTTCAAAGCTTTACGAAGGTCACGTAATTGGGGAGGCTAAATATAAAAATGATTTATTTCAGTGAGCCCAATATTACGAATGTAACGTTAACGGTAGGCAGCGGCTTTGCTGTGCCCTGGTATTGCAGAAGTCTATGGGCGGCGGTGACTACTTACCATCAGGTGGCCCGTCTGCCTATCGAGGCACCTAAAAAAAACGAATTTCTGCTTGCTTGCAGCATAAACCATTTTGTACCATTTTCTCTCATAATATGCAATAAAAAAAAAGAATTACAGTTTATGTAAATATTATAGCGAAGAATTTTCATTCGGCTTTGTTTTATACTTATTTAACAGGTGAGAATAATTCTAACCTATTATTTTAACGGTTGACAACAAACTACCATGGACGATTTATTTTATTGTAGTGGTAACCCTTCTATTTACATTTTTGATCTCGGATTCCATTTCAGTCTATGTTGTTGTTGAGTCAGATCATATTTCGACCTCATCGAAATGAAGACTATTACACTCACCTCCGTGTTGCAGCGGTGATTTAATGACTATGAAATAGTAAAACTTTCGAAACGTCAAAAAATAAACCGCGATAAAATCCATAATAGCAGCGATAGCCTAGTTGGTTGCGGTACGGACTGTCAAGACGAAAGTCGTAGGTTCGAAACCCAAGTGGCATACACCTACGACTTTTCTAAAGTTATGTGTGTATTAAAATGTTAATTATCGCTTGCTTTAACGGTGAAGGAAAACATCGTGAGGAAACCTGCATATCTGAGAGTTTTTCGAAGGTATGAGAAGTCTGCCAACCCGCATTAGGCCAGCGTGGTGGACTAAGGCCTAACCCCTCTCATTAGTAGAGGAGGCCTGTGCCCAGCAGTGGGACAATGTTTAATACAGGGCTAGTATTATTATTATTATAAAATCCATAAAATCTGTTTTATTAACCGGCTTTAAAAAAAGGAGGAGGTTCTCAATTGGCCAGAATCTTTTTTATGTATGTTCCCCGAGTACTCGAAGACACCTGAACCGATTCGGGAAATTCTTTTTTTGTTTAAAAGGTTATATATGCCTACTTCCCAGGTGATCCCATTGGCACCAAGTCAGTATTTGATGATGGGATCTCAGAAAAATCGATTGCAACCCTCAAATTTTATAGGGACGCATAATTTGTTTGAAGTTTGTGTACTTTTTATGAATTAAAATAAAAAATGTTTAACTATTTCCATTTAGATATGGCTTCCATTGAATAATAACACTTCACACAGCAAATTCGTTCGTATAGGCGAATACAACGTGGCTAACAGAGGCCCGGACTGCGCCCCCTCCGTCGGCGGCGAGGACGACTGCACCGACGGGGCTCTAGTAGCGCCCGTGGACTCCACCGTCACCCATCCACTCTTCAGACCCTACCACGTCGACAGAAGACACGACATAAGCCTCGTCAGACTTCGAAATACTGTTCCTTACACAAGTATATCTTCTTGAATGTTACTTGTTCTCTTATTTCAAAATACAAATTCAACTGCGTCAATTTTGACAGTTGATATACATGGTGTTACAGAAAACTGGTACTAATAAATTCGCGTATATAGTTGGTGTTCGTAACTTATTAGCAAAGGTAAGAAATAAAAATATGAAATTATTCTTGAAAATTTTGTAGAATCATTAACTGTATTGACTTTCAAATTCCCTGAAAAAGTAGTTCGTTATCAGTGGCTTCATGGAACATGGAATTCTACTAATATTATAAATGGGAATGTTTGGATGGATGGATGTTTGTTACTCAATCACGCTACAACGGCTGGACGGATCTGGTTGAAATTTGGCACAATGATAAATTATAGTCTGGAATAGCACATAGGCTACTTTTTATCACGGAAAAATTTACAGTTCCCGTGGGATATTATAGTTTTTCACAGAGCAAGGGATCGACATGATTTTTGCATAGTGGTAGTCTAGGGATCAGAAAATAACATAGGCTACTTTTTATCCCGGATAAATGCAGGCTTCCTATGCGATAACAAAATATAGAAAGGTGTAATAGTTGAAGATGCATTCATGGATTGTATACCTTTCTTCCAAAAATAACCTCCAAGCGGTCGAAGTCGCGAGCAACATCTAGTGATTTCATATATATTTCAAATTCCAATTACTCGATCAGTTTTACGGGATTTCCAACTTTACCGATAAGTTACCAATTACTCAATGGTTTCTTATGTTTACGCGAATATTATACATTGAAATGAAACATTTACTCTATCAATACTTGGTGTTGTTATGTATACCTACCTACTACTGCGATAGCCTATAGATAGTTCAACTCATTTGTACACATCTTCCTACGTGTGGGTGAGACTGTAAATGAAGGAGAGGGTTACCTGAAGTGGTCTTCGCTGCCCTTAAACACTCAATACCAGAATAATCATGGCAGGCTTAATGCAGATTGGTAGACATCACATACCTTTGAAATTCATATGAGAATTTTCAGGAAATTTGGTATAAAATAAAATAGAATAGTCAGAGGTGTATGCCATTTGCCCTGGTCTTGAACATGCGACCTTCGTCTCGACAGTCCGTACCACCATCAACTAATTTATAGGTGCTTTTATATTGATTCTATTATCATGAGTGTTCATGATGGTGATACTTAACATAAGGTGACCCGTTGGATCGTTTTCCTACCCTTACTAAAAAAATGATTCCAGCATTCATTCGTCCCATATGTCTACCAAGCATGGACTACGCGACTTCCCCGCCTGAAAATTATCTACACAAATCTAAATTATCTACAGGCAAGTGTGTCGCGTTCCGGGATAAGCCAGTGTACATCCGGTTTTTGTCGGAGTTATAAAGTTGGGATACGACTTTTGGCCGTTTTGCGGCTTTCTGAGTACTCTGACAATAGACCCTCGACCGCTTCTTCACCTTGCCAAAGGCGTAGTGTGAAGAAGCAGGCCGGTATGATTGTGTTCAATAGCGGGGGATAGATGTCTCTCGCTACTCTATACTCTAATTGGACGGCACTGCGCTTACCATCAGGTGCAGTGTGGTTGCCGTGCCAGGATGAATAAAATTGTGTGGTAGAACAGTTAAGGCCACTGAGCCCGATATTTCCTCGAATCCAGGCATAAAGATATCTGCAATCGGATTTCCCGCGTATAAAGTAAAAAGATGAAAACAACTAGTTTCAAAAGATTTATTTACCTTATGCATGTTTTAATATGTACAACTTCACGTACAAAGCCGCAGAATCTCCGAGCCGTCGCTACGGTAGGACGTCTAGTTATTCAGGGATAATGTATTCTCTCATTTTATTGTGCATCTTTGGAATATGTGCGAGCTTCGTAGACGGACGTAAGTTTTTTTCTTTTATTTGCAACGTACTTTTTTTTAAATATATTCAAAGCTACTGACATACCGAGAACTCATCTCGTGTGTATACACACGTATACGCGTGTATTATAGAAGCGGTAACATCAGCATCCTTTGTTTAATTTTGTACATTATTACCGAATCAAAACATAATCAAAATTGCTTGAAAAGTGAGGTCACAATATTTATTTTAAATATTGGAATTAGCAAATACTCACAGGCATGAGCGAAAACGGTAGTGTATTGGGAACACATTGCTATCTCCCTCGCACAACGGCACAGTAATATGGATTCTGAGAACCGTGACGTCACAGTACATATCATGCATTATTTTACTGTCATTTGACAATTACCCCTTCCAGCAGATTTGAATGGCGTCTAATTTATTTATTTTTGTTCGGATTCATAAAATTCTTTCGATAATAGGTTTTAGGTAATGTAAATATTTGATTCAGTTATTGAAAAAATTGAGTCAACTACTCTATTATGGCGGACTGCGTTGGGACGAGTAATTTGAATCTAATTATAATAAATGTTTTTATCTATGTGATAAATATATAGATTTATAAGTCTGTAGGGAGTTCCAGTAATCTCTTGAACTTGACTCGACGACCAATTCGATTCTTTTTTTTACCACGAGGAAGCCATTTGCAGATCTTCCAAGGTAGGAAGTATGTCGGACTCACCGGTCTAGGCCGTCCTACGACTAAACCCCGCGTTGTTCCGCTCTCTCCCTAACGACGATAGCTACGGGGTACGCAATTGCATGCAACCGCAACCTTCGCGGGAATCAGCCTTTGTCCAATCACGGTCTGAGGAACAGACCCTCTCTCTCAATTTTGTCAAGCCTCAATTTGCATTTTATGTATTATTTGCAGCCTTTTTTGTTTACTAGTTTATATTTAAAATGAAGAAGTTAAGAAGTGGTAGAGCCACGCTGTAGACATATTTGACTACAGCATGAATGGGCCGGCTCGACCGGTGTAGTACCACTGTCTCACAGAAAACCGACGTAAAGTGACAGTTTACTGTCGCGTTTCGTATGGTAAGTGAGATATCCGGAGGCCCAGATTCCCCCTTCCCTTCGCTAATCCCTATTCCTGTCCTTTAAGGCCGACAGCGCATACGTGATACTTTCGGTATTGTGGATGTTCATGGCCGGTGGAGATCACTTAACATCAGGTGACCCACAGGCTCGTTTGTCGGACTATGCTATAAAAAAAATATTATTACGATGAATACATTTATGTTTTGGAGCTTCGTAGCTCCATTTCCTTTACTGCTTAGGACCCCAGCGTCGTAAATTATTGGTCCAAAACTTCCTTCAAGGCGAACAGTGATATTTCGTGGAATATACAAGAAAACAAATAAAAGTGAAATAATTAAGTTGGGTCTTGCAAATTATGGCTAATTTGGTACGATTAAAAGTATTAACAGATTAATATAACGAAATAAATAATTAAGAAAATCAAAAACCCGACTGCAAAAAAGTTATGCACTAAAAAGACCAAAACAAGATTTAGAATAGATAATAAAATTAATTGCTAGCGGAAACCATTAATTTTCTTTCGGTTTATTATTTGCAATTAGGTCCCGCCTTCTACTAGTTTGTCTTGACAGTCCGCACCGCAACCACTACTCTATTTCATTTAGTTACTAAAAATTCCGCCGTATTCAGTTAAATCGAGCGCTGGTGTTGCGTTCAACAGTGCCAATTGTACAGTTTTCGAACCCAATCCCAATTTTAAATTGGAATTGAGTGTCAAGAGTAACCTGAGGGGGCAGGTCCCCAGAGTCAATTGCTATTTATAAAAGTAGTTCTGTGTGTTCGCTAGGGACTCCAAAATGGCTGGAGCGAAGTTGATGAAATTTTGAATCTTCAGAGTAATCCCGAAGGGTGCTGTGAAGATTGGTAGCCTTCGGACTAACATAATTTTTTTGATTTTTGGTAAATTTCCTTACGTCCCGGGTCGCGAGTATATAAATATGGCTACACTACCATATATTTTTTATACCGAAATAGGCTTGCGTTTGACCACTATCTCGCCTGATGGTAACTGATGATGTGGTCTGCGGTGGAGTACGCTTGCCTAGAAGATACCTATTCACTCTTGACTTGAAGATACCCAGGTTATAATTTTCGGGATATATTGACTCCGGCAAAGAGCTAGCAAAACGATTCGTGCGCACTGGTGGAATATCAACCATGTATCGATGATGCTACGCCGAGTCTCTTATTTTCTATCTCAATAGAATTATTATAATTTATAGAAAAGAAGGTCTCAAGTAAGGTTTACTAAAAAAAACAAATAAAGTCTATTCAAGTGTTTCTTATACTATACGTGTTATGAGATCTTCTAAACCATTGCCACTAATAAAAAAAACTAAAACCTTAAAAAACTATGCATATATCGATCTCCCAAAACCTTTACTTCTACGCGCCGGTTTCCAAAGGTTAGCATTAAAATATCCAAGGTTAACTCACGCAGTATTTAACACTTATAAATAAAGAAAACAAATAATAATATTTATATTTTATTAAATATTACATAGGTGTAATAGTGGTAGAGCCACGCTGTAGACATATTTGTTTACAGCATGAATGGGCCGGCTCGACCGGGGTAGTTCCACTGTCTCACAGAAAACCAACGTAAAGTGACAGTTCACTGTCGCGTTTCGTATGGTAAGTGAGATATCCGGAGGCCCAGATTCCCCGTTCCCTTCCCTCATCCCTATTCCTGTCCTTTAAGGCCGACAACGCATACATGATACTTTCGGTATTGTGGATGTTCATGGGCGGTGGAGATCACTTAACATCAGGTGACCCACTGGCTCGTTTGTCGGCTATGCTATATAAAAAAAATAGGTATTTTTATTTGTAATAATATATTGCCAATCACAATTAACTACTTCGTGTTATCTGCATGAAGTCTTCTGAGAATTATAGGCATATCGCCATATTTATATGACTGGTTTATGATAGAAGGTAATGTAGACGACCCCGAGTTTACCCGAGCTATACCCTGTGTTATCCATTGTCCCACTGCTGGGTATGTTGTAGTTTTATTGAATGTATAGGATAAATGACGAAAAAATATTTTTTGTTTTGCAGAAGCATGCACACTACCAAATAATGATAGAGGGACATGCAAGTCCATTAATTATTGTGCTATAGCGCAAAATATACTACTCAAGAAGGCCAGGACTCCACAGGATGAGAAGTTTTTGAGGGACTCTGCTTGTGGATTCGATGGACAAACACCTAAGGTAGCTTTAAAATCTATCGATTAGCAAGGGCGTTACCTGGTGATCAATGATCATCGCCATCTATGACCAATAAGAAAGACCGCAAAATAAAACCCAACACTGACTCACCCAAACTGTGAACTCAAGACGTCCAAATGACTAAGTATTTAATATGATCAAAAATTTCCCATTGATCCTGGGCAACAGCAACTGATGGTAAGCGTGTGGATAAACAATCTAATATTTTCTAATATACCCAAGTAGGGTATCAAATAAAAGGGCGTGACAAAACTGTAAGATATATGAAAATAAGTTCAGCCCTTTTAAAGTCGTGAACTCTTTTATCGGGGTTTATAATTTTTTTTATTTATTCGATGTTGCGTGAAATATTCATTTTAAGACTTACAAATGACGATACTGCAATTTTTATCTGTCAGTCTGTGTATATGTACGGTTTTCTCGCGAAATAGTTTTTTGTTTTTCACAGAGCAAGGGATCGACATGATTTAGAGGTACTCATCACCTACCCTTTATGGGAAAAGGTCATTTTTCATTTAATCCCGATGATATCCAATATCTCGATGGACTACATTATACTTAGTTGTTATTTCGTGCCAGGATAAAGAAAGGTCTATTAAATTCCAGGTATGCTGTCCTGAATCAGAGAAGTTTTCATGTCAGACACCTGACAGCCAGTCAGGAGAGTGTGTTAACATCAGAAAATGTAAACATCTCGCCGAGATGCAGGACGACCCCATCGGAGAGGACGATAGGGAATTCGTCAGGCGATCTGTGTAAGAAAGCTATTTTTATAGTGAACTAGTTATTCCGGGTAGACGTTGTCCTGCCACAAACCGCCTTCTCTGTAAAGAGAACTTTCGTTGAAAAAGAACAAAATCTGCCGGTCTACTCTGTAACACAATTCCGATCCCTCGGTATTGGATTTGAGAGGTTTCGTACTCTTTAGCGCCATATTATTTCAATATTGTGCAACCATTAATATGCAGTAATTGGAATTAAGATTATCATATGAATTGTTATGCAATATTAAAATAATATAAGCAGTAGGGTCGCACTCAGAATACGAAATCTCACAAATTCCAATACCGATCGATCGGAATTGTGTTACAGAGTAGACTGGCTGATCTCGCCACCTATCGAATATACAACTATCCTATCTTTTAAGTTGGACCCAACCATACACATACACAAAATTTCACTGAAATCAGTTGAGCTGTTTCGGAGTTCTCGCAGACTAACACCATGACACGGGAATTTCAATAATCACCGCCTGCGATCATTTGTAATACTAGAGGAATCATGGATGCGCTCTGTATTTCTAAGCTTCTAAGTATTGGGAATTGGGAGGAAGAAGAGAAGTTTAGTTAAAATATCTATTATACGACCACATAACGACTGCTTCAGGCAGTAATGACACCGCGAGGACACGGCCCAACATACGTTGGGGGAGTGCCCAGCCTGGGACGAAGAGCGCAGCGCTCTCAGAACAGTCGTTGGACGAGACCTCTCGCTGCCGGCCGTGGTATCGTCCATGGTGGTCAGCCGGAGGGCCTGGCGTGCGGTGGCCCACTTCTGCGGGAGCGTCATCTCGCAGAAGGAGAGTGCTGAGAGTGAATGGGAACGATATGAGCCCGCCGCCTGAGAAGACGTAGGAGGCGCCGGATGGACGACGACCGGCGTCTCCCACCCTGTGGAATGGGGGCGTTTGAATTCCACCACGGTAACCCCTGCCTGTCGTACGAAGCGATTAATTGGGTCCATCGGGGGTCGCGGGCGCGCAGCAGGGGGCTGTCAGCTGGCTGTCGATGCACTTCCAAATTCGGGGCATCGTGTGACCCCGAGAGGGACGGTAGCGCGGGTGGTAAGGCCTCGTTCGCTGTCGTTGTTCGGTGCGCGTGGGCTGCTTAGCCTCCCATGGAGATGGGCTGCTTCGAGGAACCGCACAGCGGAGATTCCGGCTGCAATTCTAGCACTCCTTAGAATACCTCAGGATCGCTCCGTAAGCACCGAAGAAGGCCACCGAGGGGTTTTAGTTGGTAGTGTCGGATGGGGTGTACATAGGGGGTAGGGACTCGGCCCAGCGGCAGCACGGATAGCCATCATCCGGGTAAGGGCGATGCTGGGTCGTAAGACCGGCTAGTCCAGCATACCCGTTTTATTCTTATTCCACTTCCCCCAGGAGCGGGTGACAGTAATAAAACGCTTTCCCCGCAACAAAAAAAAGGTGTAATGACACTTCAAGCTGCGAAAAGTAAACTATAATCTTTTGTTTATTGGCATACGAGATATTTTGAGCAGCCGAGATCGTTCCGAGTGGTCAGTACGTGTAAGCTGTTTCGAGACATATATTCCAGGTAACTGCTTCGTCACAGCAATACATCCAACCATCTATTTTATCTCCCATTGCTCGCGGCTCCGCCCGCGTGGTGGTCATGTTTGGGAGAAAAAGTATACAATACAAAATACCAATATTCATGCGTTTAACTTAAAAATGACGGATTTTCATACAAACTTTCATTCCCTATTTTACCCCCTTAGAGGCGGAATTTCCAAAAATCCTGAAACATATATTTTTTATTTTTAACTAAAATGTCAAATACAAATTTTCATGAATTTAACTTCACAAATGACGGATTTTCATACAAACTTTCATCCCCTATTTTACCCCCTTAGGGGTGGTATTTCCAAAAACCCTTCCTTAGTGGATGCCTACGTCATAAAAGGTACCTACTGTCAAAATTTCAAGTCTCTAACCCTAGCCGTTTAGGCTGTGCGTTGATCGATCAGTCAGTCAGTCAGTCAGTCAGTCAGTCAGTCAGATTTTGTCCGCAACGGAAACTGTACTTGTATTATCAACTGCTACGCTCTCAGCTACTGAAACGGTCCTCGTTAATCTATACTGATTTAAATGATTTAGCTGTTTGCCGCGGCTCGGCCCGAGTGGAAGTTATTTTTGGGAGAAAAAGTATACAATCCAAGGAGTTGTCTCCTGCACGCACCTGTACCGATGGTCTTAACACTGTAGTCTTGTGCCTGAATCATAGAGAGAGGCAAACGTGAAGTTGATCCTCTAAAGTGGTGACCGGTTCGACAATATACAAATTAGGGCCCAATCGCATTTACGCAGCGTACGCAACGGAAAAAAGCAGCGATAGCCTAGTTGGTTGCGGTACGGACTGCCAAGACGAAAGTCGTAGGTTCGAAACCCAAGTGGCATACACCTCTGACTTTTCTAAAGTTATGTGTGTATTAAAATGTTAATTATCGCTTGCTTTAACGGTGAAGGAAAACATCGTGAGGAAACCTGCATATCTGAGAATTTTTCGAAGGTATTTGAAGTCTGCCAACCCGCATTAGGCCAGCGTGGTGGACTAAGGCCTAACCTCTCTCTTTAGTAGAGGAGGCCCATGCCCAGCAGTGGGACAATGTTTAATACAGGGCTAGTATTATTATTATTATTTATGTGAAACACCGGATAGCCCGTGTTTAACACATGTTTGTACAAATGTTTGTGTAACAAACAGATATTTGTGTCCGGGGTCTGGGTGTTGCGAGGCCGAAAGTCTCTCGTAGTCCCTGATACCCACAACACGAGACTCGTATCTTAGTGTGGGGTCGGGGCTATGTGTGTGACTGTTGGGTGTTATTTATTATTATTTATATTCCTATAATGAAATGCGAAGCTCGACCTGAATGAATTAATGTTTGAATACAGTAAAGAAATTAATCAAATAGAAACATAAGTTTTTGAGCGAGGCTCCTGGTACGAGACGTTGGCTAGATCACTGTCTTGTTACCGAAGCTGCTCTGAAGACTGTATTTAAGGTGAATATATGGTATGACGTTAACTGGTCTGACCATCTGCATACCTGAGAATTTTTCTAAGGTATGAGAAGTCTGCCAACCCGCATTAGGCCAGCGTGGTGGACTAAGGCCTAACACCTCTCATTAGTAGAGGAGGCCCGTGTCCAGCAGTGGGACAATGTTTAATGCGGGGCTAGTATTATTATTATTATTTTTATTACGCAACGGAAGCTCTCAAACTGAATATTTTTTTCCCATTTTTGCATCATTTTTCATTGACGCTCCGCTCTTCTTGATAATAGCGTGATTTTATGTAACCTACAGCCTTCCTCTATAAATGGGCTGTCCAACACTAAAAGAATTTTTCAATTCAAACCAGTAGTTTCTGATATTACTCCGAACATCCAAACTCACAAACTTTACTCCTTTATATATTAGTATAGAAGATATGATATTCCAGTTGCCCCGGCCCAGAAGAGAGCAGCGTGTGTTGCGGTCCGCCTTTATCATTTCGATACACCGGGCCCGTTCCCAGTAAACCAACTTGTGAGTCTTCAGTATACCCACCAGACCCAAACGGTGATTGCTGCGGTTTGGACACCAGCTTCGACAGTAGAATTATGGGTGAGCTCATATTTTAAATAATAAATAACACCCAACAGTCACAAACATAGCCCCGACCCCACACTAAGATACGAGTCTTGTGTTGTGGGTATCGGGGACTACGAGAGACGCACGGTCTCACAACACCCAGACCCCGGACGCAAATATCTGTCTGTCACACAAACATTTCTTCCGGTGTGGGAATCGAACCCACGGCCTCTCATTTCACAGCCGGCTACTCGTCAACTGCTCCACGGAGGCTGTCAATTATGTTCACATTTCATATCTTATGCTATGTTGAGGTCTTGGGTTCGATCCCCGGGTCGGGTAAAGTGATATTGGGTATTTCTATCACGAAATACTCAGTATCAGCCCGGTGTCTAGAATTGTGACCGGTTTGGCGATAGACTCGCCATATGATGGGACGGTAAAAAGCTAGGCGAAATGTGGATGTACTGGTTACACCTCTGCCTACCCAGTCGGAAATTTATAGACGTGAGTGCGTATAACTGAACTTACTGATTGAAATAATAAAAAAAATTTAATCGCTAACTAACTACCCAATTAAAAATGAAGTCGCTCTCCTGTTCATTTAATTTGATTTACGGCTCGTTTACTTACGTTTGGGTGACAGGGTAAAACCACAATACGGTGAATTGAGAATCCGAATTATATTAGTTTTATTACTATACTCCATGGATTCCTTTTCATTTAAACGATAAAATATTACTTTTTAGGAGGTAATGCGACTGCTATCGATCAGTATCCATGGCTGGTGGTGATTGAGTACATCAAGTTGGGCGAAGTGAAACTGTTATGCGGTGGATCTCTTATTAGCAACAAATATGTATTGACGGCAGGACACTGTGTCAAAGGATCTATCCTCCACCTTGGAACACCGTGAGTATTGCATTTGTATAATTTTATTGTAAAAAGCAGCGATAGTTTGAAGTGGTACAGACTGTCGAAACAAAAGTCGCTGATTTAAGACCCGGGGTTTATTATCGCTTTTTTAAACTGTGGAAGAAACTTGCTTGGGTTACAATGTTTGGCCGTGTTGCGGCCTTCTGACACTAGACCCTCGACCGCTTTTTCACCTCCTTGCCTCGTGGCGCGTGTGATGAAGCTACACAGCAGGCCGGCATGATTGTGTCGAGTAGAGAGGTATAGTTGTCTCTTGCTTCTTGATACTCTAACGGGACGGCATTGCGCTTACCAGTGCAGTGTGGTAACTTTGTCGGACCAGGATAAAAAAATACTAACCCAAAATATACTTACTGAAACTTTTCGATTACAGTAAAAACGTACGTCTTGGTGAATACAATACGGCTAACGACGGGCCTGACTGCGTATCGTCTGATGCTGGCAGCGACGACTGCACAGATGGCATGATGCTGGCGCCTATCGAGAAAACCATCCCTTATCCAGAGTACAATCCCCACAGCCTCAACAGAGAGCACGATATAGCCCTGATCAGGTTGAGGACGTTTGCTCCACGGACAGGTTTGTATAAAATTCTATTTCCCCGTCTTCGCAAAAATAAATTTAATCGATAAATTATCATCGCACCACCCGACACCGCAACAGAGTTCATCCATACTACCTGGAAACGATTCCGTCTAGCACGGTTCGTTACCAGCGTTCATTCTTACCACGTACGTGCAAGCTCTGGAATGAACTCCCTGCGGCGGTGTTCCTTGAGCGCTATGACATGCCCTTCTTTAAACGAGGCTTAAGAAGGGTAGTCCTTCAACGGTAGGCAGCGGCTTTGCTGTGCCCTGACATTGCAGAAGTCTATGGGCGGCGGTGTGTACTTACCATCAGATGTCCGTCAGCTAGACTGCCTATTCAGGCGTTAAAAAAAAGGAAGCATATTTATATTTGTCAAATGTTCGAAGTACTTTGAATCTGTATTATTTATTTTTCCTTTCTTCTTACCTTGGCTACTGCCAAGATTTACCTTCCTGCTCGATTTAACTGCACATAACCTTGAGCAGCCTCCGCAGCGAGACCATTCACGCTGATGCCTTAGTTTAATGGTCAGTGACTCGTGACCCTGAATGTCCAAGGACATCACTTCAGTCTTCTAAACACTGATCTTCAGGCCAAATTTGTGGCAAGACTCGTTGAAATTTGAAGTTAGCTTGTGCAGGTGTGCAGGGGTTTCAGTCACACAGCACTAATTATCCGCATACATAATCTCAGAGACCAATGCATGGGAGACCTTAGTGCGAGCCTTGAGTCTGGCTAAGTTGAAAAGATTACTGTCAGATTAGCGAAAGGGGATACGTACTCCTTCAGGCGTTGTCTGCAAAACTTCTTGGACTACAACTGCAAAGTACATCGCGAACAGTGTGGGCGCTAGAACACACCCTTGTTTCACTTCACAGGTAACGGGAAAGAAATCTGACTGTTCATCGTCGACAGCGATACAGCACTCCATATCATCATGCAGGAGTCTCAAAATTTTCACGAACTTCTCCGTGCACCCTAGTCTTCCAATCACAATCCAAAGGGCTTCTCGGGGCACACTATCGAATGCTTTCTCAAGGTCGACAAAGCAGAGATACAGATGACGCCCCTGTTCCCTACTCTTTTCTTGCAATTGTCGCAGTGAAAACATGGCTTCACATGTGCCCCGATTCGGACGGAAGCCAAATTGGGTTTCCGGTGAAATCTCCTCAGACAATTCCAAGAGGCGGTTTAGGAGCACTCTAGCAAATACTTTACCAGGCACAGATAAAACCGAAATACCCCGATAGGAACCGCAATCGAAACGGTCACCCTTGTTCTTATATAGTGCCTTAATGCGTGATACTTTAAAAGCAGATGGCAGCCGTTCTTCTTTAAACATACGATCAAAAAGTTCCCATATGGCCGAATGCAATTCCTCACCGCCGTACTTAAGCAATTCAATCGGTACTGAATCAATGCCCACCGCACGTTTATTTTGCTGTTGGTTCATCGCTGAAACTACCTTACCACGCCCAAGTGGCACGTCCAGTTTATTAAATGTAGGTAGTTCGGGGATAGAACGAAAATGATCTAGGTCTTCACAACGATCCACATTTAACAAAGTGCTGTAGTGTTCTACCCATTGTTTGAGATCTTCCTCCTTGATTTTTAGAAAGCATTCACCATTGGAAACCTTAAGAGGCACTTTTGTAATAGAGGTTGTACCAATCAGCTTTCGAACCTCACTATAAAACTCTCCGAGTTGTTTTGAGTCAGCGAGCCACTGCACGTAACGGGCTTTCTCTTGCCACCATTTGTGCTTTATTTCCCGGCATAGTCTACGCAAATCTTGGTCGCTTTGCCTGATCTCTGCTACGCTTACACGTTGATGTGCTCTGTTGTGTTCTTTTTTTTTAACTATGAATAGGCTTGCGTTTGACCACTATCTCGCCTGATGGTAAGTGATGATGTGGTCTACGGTGGAGCACGCTTGCCTAGAAGATACTATTCACTCTTGACTTAAAGATACCCAGGTTATAATTTTCGGGAAATATAGACTCCGGCAAAGAGTTCTCGGAGGAGATGTCGATGCTTGTCGATTGCATGCTGTAGAACTCTCATCATTCTCATCAAACCAGTCTTGTTTTTGAGAAGACTTTAGGCCTAAAGTAACTGTAGCGGTCTTTAAGACATGCGAAGATAGATGACCCTAAGCACTATCAACTATCACTATCAAAGCGCATATATACTGATGGTTCAAAAACTAGGACAGGATCGGGTGCTGGAGTGTACTCAGCCGAAATAAACATTAATATATCAATAGAATTAATATATCAAATAAACATTATTATATTAACTAACATAATACTGACAACTTACAGGCTAATATGCCTGAAAAAAAAAAATAACCTTAGGCGAATACAGTTCCATTTATCAATGTGAATGCCTCGCCATTACACAGGCTGCCAAGGCAGTGGACAAGCGGGGCATTGAGGGCCAGAAAATTCGCATAGTGTCCGACAGCGCTGTAGTACTACAAGCCCTGGACAGCAAAATAATTCAGTCTGAGCTCATACTAGAGTGCCACCTTGCATTGGAGGTGATAGGTAAGAAAAACCTAATAACCCTACAATGGATAAAAGGGCACAGTGGTTCTCTAGGAAACTACGTAGCAGACGAGCTGGCTAAAAGAGGGTCGGACCAGCCGGTAATCGGTTCTGGTCCAACATTACCATTACCCTTTAACCAGATAAAGTCATGGCTTCGCCACAGAACATTGAAACAACAATCCGATCAATGGGCAAGTATGAGCACATGCAGACAATCCCGGGAGGTGGTGCCACACCCGGATATTAACGGCTTAACTAAGCGTCTGCTGTCACTGGACAGAGCTTCCCTACGTATAATCGTAGGCACTGTCACTGGACACGGCCCACTTTTTTTTTTGTTGTCGCGGGGAAAGCCTTTTATTACTACCGCCCGCTCCGAGGGGAAGCTGAATAAGAATAAATCAGTTATGCTGGACTAGCCGGTCTTACGACCCAGCACCCCCCTCGCCCGGATGATGGCTATCCGTGCTGCCGCTGGGCCGAGTCCCTACCCCCTATGTACACCCCACCCGACACTACCAGCTAAAACCCCGCGGTGGCCTTCTTCGGCGCATACGGAGCGATCCCGGGGTATTCTAAGGAGTGCTAGAATTGCTGCCGGAACCGCCCCTGCGCGATGCCTTGTACGGGCCCATCTCCATGTGGGGCTTAAGAGCCCTCGCGCACCGAACAACGACAGCGAACGAGGCCTTACCACCCGCGCTGCCGCCCATCTCGGGGTCGCACGATGCACCGAAATTGGAGTGCATCGATATGGGCTGACAGCCCCCCGCTGCACACCCGCGACCCCCGATGGCCCCAATTAGTCGCCTCCTATGACAGGCAGGGATTACCGTGGTAAAATTCTCGAAACACCCCCATTCCACAGGGCGGGAGACGCCGGTCAGTCGTCCACCCGGCGCCTCCTACGTCTCCTCTGGCGGCGGGAGGGATCAAATCGTTCCCGATCCCTCTGGGCACTCTCCTTCTGCGAGATGATGTTCTCGCAGAAGTGGGCCATCGCACGCCAGGACCTCCAGCTGGTGACCATGGACGACACGGCCGGCAGCGAGAGGTCTCCTCCGACGACTGCTCTGAGAGCGCTGCGCTCCTCGTCCCAGGCTGGGCACTCCTCCAACGTGTGTTGGGCCGTGTCCTCGAGGCAGTTGCCACAATGGTGGCACACGGCAGACACCTCCTTTCCGATCCGACACAGGAACGAACTGAAACACCCGTGGTCCGTCAGTACCTGCGTCAGCCGGAACGTTGGCGCACCGTGGCGCCTGTCTAGCCATCTCTTTAGGACAGGACGCACTGCCGCGACGGCTCTCAAGCCCGCACTTGGGCTTTCCAGCCTGGTATGCCACTCCTCCACAGCGGTTCTGCGAAACCGGGCCGCAATCTCCCTCGGGGCCAGTCTCTCTTGACGGCGCCTGGACGCCTCCTCCCGCCAGAAGAACGCTGACGAGAGGAGTTTGACGTCCAACTCCCAAGGGAGTGTGCCGGCTAATACGCAGGCCGCCTCGTGGGAGACCGTGCGGTAGCCCCTTACTATTCGCTGCGCCACCAAACGCTGCGGTTTGCGCAGCAAGGCGACGCAGCGGGCTTTCAGGGACTCGGCCCATACGGGACATCCGTACAGGACGGCCCACTTAACAAACATCTGTATGTTCTAGGTATGACTGACGTCCCCTATTCAGGGTATGCCTGTCAATCGATGAAACAGCTTCCCACGTCATCCTGGAATGCGAAGGAGTAGCTACACAACGGGCTGAAATCCTCGACACACTCGAGACACCAGGAGGATCCTGCGCTTCTGGTCGGAGCTAGGCTGGCTAGACTACTAGCCGGCACATACACGCACAATGACTCGGCGTCTAACGGGCTAAGTGCGGAGAAAGGAGCCCACAACCAATACAAATACAGACACTAACAACATCAGCCGTGTCACTGTTTATGGGCAGTAGTGGAGTACCCAAAGCTTCAACGTACTTCTCTTTCGTCTCCAGATCATTTAAACCATCTAAGCACAAACCAGATGACAGTGCTTAGACCTTGGGTGCATCCATGTGGTTTTGTGCTTAGTAGGAATTCTGAACGTGGAACGTGGTGTTTGAAATTGCTAGGTGAAATTGAGCACAAAAACTTAACAGCAACTACCCATTGCTGTTCATACTGCCGACGCCGTGTCTGCCCAAGACTTTAGGCCACGCATCATAATCCCGCCCCCCTCTGGCATTGAAATCTCCAAGCAAAAGAATCTGCTCTCTAGAATTTATGCTCTCTATGCATCGTGACGTACACTGCGGACCGACGAAAAGTTAACTGAACTGGAGGAAGGATTGAGCAAGTTGCGTTGGGATGTCATTGGGTTATCAGAAGTCCGAAGAGAGGGGGAGGACACGATTACCCTGAAGTCCGGCAACTTGCTTTATTTCCGGGAGGGCGACCAACAGTCCCAGGGAGGTGTCGGGTTCATCGTCCACAAGTCCCTCGTAAACAACGTAGTGAAAATCGAGAGTGTGTCGGCCAGGGTGGCGTACCTTATACTCAGAGTATCCAAGAGGTACTCGTTGAAGGTCATACAGGTATACGCGCCGACTTCGGCACACTCCGACGACGAGGTGGAGGCTATGTATGAGGATATATCGAAGGCCATGCATAGCTACAAAACCTACTTCACCGTTGTTATGGGGGATTTCAACGCGAAACTGGGCAAGAGAGACGGTGAAGAGCTGAGAGTGGGGCAATTTGGAGTGGGAAGTCGGAACCACCGGGGCCAACTACTGGCTGGCTTCTTGGAGAAGGAGGGACTCTACATGATGAACTCCTTCTTCAAGAAACGCGAGCACCGAAAGTGGACCTGGATGAGTCCCGACGGCGCAACTAAAAACGAGATTGACTTCATCATGTCGACGAAGAGGCAAATATTCAATGATGTCTCTGTGATCAATACGGTTAAAACCGGAAGTGATCACCGTCTGGTAAGAGGCACATTGAATATTTGTGTTAAGCTAGAGCGCTCTCGATTGATGAAGTCTACGCTCCGTCCAGCAGCAGCCCTAATCCAAAACCCCGAGAGCTTTCAGCTGGAACTCCAAAACCGTTTCGATGGCCTAGGTGGCGATGTGGACGAATTTAACGACGGGTTTGTGGAAGCTGTTCATAGTACTGGGTCTAAGTTCTTCAAGGCCCAACGGAACAACAGAACCAAGAGGCTCTCTAACTCCACTCAGACACTCATCGAGGAAAGGAGTAAAATGATTCTAGTCTTCAACAGATGCGACACTATACCGACAGCTCAATAAACAGATCTCTAAGTCCCTTACCCGTGATCTGCGCCAATTCAATACAAATCGTATTGAAGAGGCCATCGAGCAGAATAAGGGCTCTAAAGTTTTCTCAAGAGATCTGTCTATTGGGCAGAGCCAGCTCGCCAAATTAAAAACTGAGGATGGTAGAATTGTTTCATCCAAACCTGAGCTTCTGAGTGAAATAGAGTGCTTTTATGGACAGCTATACACGTCAACTAGCAGACCCGAAGTTGGTCTGGCGGAAGATCCTAGAGCTAGACTGACCCGACATTATACCGAAGAAATCCCGGACATCAGCCTGTGCGAGATTAGAATGGCTCTTAAACAGCTCAAAAACAACAAGGCACCCGGTGAAGACGGAATCACTGCTGAACTCCTGAAGGCGGGTGGTAAACCGGTCCTTATGGCCCTTCAGAAGTTGTTCGACTCCGTCTTACTGGAAGGGAGAACGCCAAAGGCATGGAACAGAAGTGTGGTGGTCCTGTTCTTCAAAAAGGGTGATAACACCCTACTGAAGAACTACCGACCCATCTCACTTTTGAGCCATGTTTATAAGCTGTTTTCAAGAGTCATTACGAATCGTCTCGCACGCATGCTAGATGACTTCCAGCCTCCCGAACAAGCCGGTTTCCGAAGAGGCTTTAGTACCGTAGACCACATTCATACGCTCCGACAGGTTATACAGAAGACTGAGGAGTATAACCTGCCCCTCTGCTTGGCGTTTGTGGACTACGAGAAAGCCTTCGATTCGATCGAAACCTGGGCTGTACTACAATCTCTCCAGCGGTGCCAAGTAGACTACCGCTATATCGAAGTACTGAAGTGTTTGTACGAGAACGCCACTATGTCAGTCCGACTCCAGGACCGGAATTCGAAACCTATTCCGTTGCAGCGGGGAGTAAGGCAGGGAGATGTTATTTCTCCTAAACTATTTACCGCTGCACTGGAGGATGTTTTCAAGACTCTGGACTGGAGAAGGCTTGGCATCAACATAAATGGAGAGTACATCACTCACCTTCGGTTTGCTGACGATATAGTAGTCTTGGCTGAGAACATGGAGGACTTGAGTACGATGCTCGATGACCTCAGTAAAGCTTCGAAGCGAGTTGGTCTAAGGATGAACATGGATAAGACGAAGATCATGTCAAATGCCCATGTAGTACCAACTCCCATAAAAAACGGAGACTTTACACTCGAAGTTGTAGACGATTATATATACCTAGGACAGACTATCCAGTTAGGTAGGTCCAACTTCGAGAAAGAGGTTAATCGTCGAATCCGACTCGGTTGGGCAGCATTCGGGAAGCTACGGCACATCTTTTCGTCCAATATTCCGCAATGTCTCAAGACGAAAGTCTTTGACCAGTGTGTGTTGCCAGTGATGACATACGGAACTGAAACGTGGTCCCTTACTATGGGCCTCATAAGAAGGCTCAAAGTCACCCAAAGGGCAATGGAGAGGGCTATGCTGGGAGTCTCTCTGCGTGATCGCATCAGAAATGAGGCCATCCGCAGAAGAACCAAAGTAACCGATATAGCCCTCCGAATCGCTAAACTTAAGTGGCAGTGGGCGGGGCACATTGCGCGTAGAACCGATAGCCGTTGGGGCGGAAAGGTTCTCGAATGGCGACCACGTACCGGAAGGCGCAGCGTGGGTAGACCCCCCACAAGGTGGACTGATGACCTGGTAAAGGTCGCGGGAGTCCGCTGGATGCGGGTGGCGCAGGACCGGTCATTGTGGCACTCTTTGGGGGAGGCCTATGTCCAGCAGTGGACGTCCTTCGGCTGACATGATGATGATGATGATGATGATGCATCGCGTCAACTCCTCGTAAAATTGATCCTTGATATTATCAGATTGGTCCAGGGTTGGCGCGTACACACTAATGATGTTCAGATAGTTGTTGTTGACCAAATAGAGGCGCAATGTGTTATGCGATCTGAGATGTGAATGGGACATTCCTGTAGCTGTTTTGCAATATGGTTCCTGACCGCAAATCCAACACCCGACCTTCGCGGAAAAGAAGAAGGGAGTCCTTTCCAGAAGAAAGTATACCCGCCCCCCTTGCTCCACTAGCTAACCTTCATCGGCAAGATGTGTTTTATTGAGAGCAGCCACATCCACATTATAGCGAAGAAGCTCCCAAGTTACAATGGCAGATTTCCGTTCAGGACAGATGTTGTAATCACGGTCAAGTAATGTTCTTACGTTCCATGCTCCAAAAGCCATATTAGCTGTTTTAAAAAATTTATTTTCTTTGCATCGACCGCGAATTGAGAGATGCGGAAGCAGCCGCGGTTGCTACTTTCCCTGGAGTATGGGTTGAGAATTTTTAGGGCACCTTTTCTAGCCCCCTCCCCGGCAGAGCGGGGAAAGCAGTGCCACTCTAAATAGGGCTGCTTTGTCACTCCGGGTGCTGCCGAATCCCCTCTGTCTTCCCGGTGCAGAACGGAAGCGACCACGATGTTCTCAGAACACCCCTGGAGCCGCCCATGTGCAGCCCATCGCCACGGGACTTAACATTAATCGGAGTCCATATTTCGGAAGCAGTCAAATGCGCAGGAGATATTCCGGTGCACAAGTGGACGCGCAAACACAGGTGCACACTACTCGCCTTCCCCCTCCTGAACCCAGTGAAACGAAAAACCGATACGACCAGACGAGAGTTCAGATGGTGTATCTGGCTGGCGGTAACTATATGCCCTCTACCGTCGCCCTAAGCCATCAACATTGCTGTGCTACCCCGCCAGGTCCGCCAATCTCGACGCATATCTGCTGTGATTTGCCTTTCCTACCGGGATAGACTTTGAGCATTATGCAGGAAGGTTCTGCTTTATACCTACAGGTAGCAGGTCCCCCTTAACCAGGTTTAGCCCGCTAGCCGACGCGGTTTACCGGGATGTGGCCGCTGTATGCACTACAGTTACTTGGAGCCACTGGTGAGAGTTTATAGGCCGCCTGTCGTCGTCGATAATAAAGGACCTGGTGTAACTAGGTAAAAAACGTGTATACCTGTAATGACAACCGAGGCAGTTAAATGACGTCTTAGTGCTGTCTGTGTGTCGATGTATTTATCGATATTTGGTTATTAAAAGTCGATTAGCTCGGTCTAAGTACTATAGATACTAAAGAATTTACAATCATCTAATTATTTGACTAATAAGAAAGTAAAAGAAACAAACGTATGAAAATCATTATTTTATTATCTGTAAATAATAAAAATATTCCACTCCGAAATTAAATTATCTTATATAAATAATTTCCGTCAGATATTTTTTCACTAATATTTTTGCCGAATTATTTAAAACATGATCCCCCAAAATGAAGAGAACAAACATAAACATTTTTGTGGAAACAGAAATGTTTTTAATTCCAATTGTATCCAACCATTTTTTTCCTATTCAATGCATTCTTAGCTAACCTTAAAAAAATATTCATTTAGTCAGTCAAAGTCACGTAGTTATATCTATCGATATAAGCAATTCATAACAGGACATCACTATGTCATATGCATAAATCAAAGATATAAATTTTTTCAGGAAATATATTAAGGTGTTGTCCGCTCTGCTCCGTGTGTTTTTGGGAAACCGAATTATTTTATTCTTCAGGGATAGACCCTGAAGAATAAAATAATATCATTAATAAACATAAAACATACGTTTTCCTGATTTAATTTGCATTTTTATAACGCAACTTTATTTTTCCCACCAAACCGCTACCAACTGTCATGGCCTCCCGTGTGACGTGACCATCCTCAAACGATAGACGTTTGGCTCAGCGTTTAATAGATGTTTCTAACGGTGATGTCATGCATGACATGAAACAACAAAATTCTATAAGGTTTTTACTTACTGTCAACTACTTACGCCTGATGGTAAGCGCAGTGCCGTCCAGTTAGAGTATCAAGTAGCGAGAAACAATCTATCCGTCGTTATTCACACAATCATCTACTGTGTAGCTACTTCACACTACGCCATGGGAAAGAAGGTGAAGAAGCGGTCGAGGGTCTAGTGTCAGAGTACTCAAAATGCCGCAACACGGCTAAACATCGTACCCCAACTCTAGACCCCTGACAAAAACTGGATGTACACTGGCTGATCCCAGAACGCGACACACTTGCGTGTGCCACAATGGCGCGCTTTACACCCTGTGTATGGTGGTCGCTATCTGGTCGGATATGAATATCCTACCACCACTTCTTGATATAATGAGCTAATGTGGAGTCAGGACTATGTGTGACTGTTGAGTGTATTGTTGCGTTATGTTTGATCAGATTTCATCAGACCCGTTTGCCTGCCGAAGTTAGATTACACATTGTCACCGCCGCAGAACTTCAGTCTGTTGGTCGCCGGGTGGGGGCGGTACATTCAGGACGTCGCAAAGGGAATATATCGCAGTAGTAAAGTCAAACAGCAAGTGGATGTGCCTTATGTGACCAATAGCGTGAGTATTCGCGCCGTTTTATAACCTCCGTGACGCAGTGGCAGTGAAACGATTTGTGGGTTCGATTCCCGCACCAAGATATGGTGTTATATTTTTATATAAATAAGATATGATGACTCAAAACAATATGTAATTATATGAGTTGGTACATTTACTCAAAAAAGAGTATAAGGATAACAGATGTAATCGATAGATGGTATTGTCCAACAGACTACATTTTTAAAATCGCCATGACAACATTCTCCGCGAACCATTATATTCTACCGATAGACACGAACTGTCGTAGAAACAATATGTTCCAAATACCTATTCTTCACACTAATACCATCTTTCACGGTTACTAAGAATTTGACCAAAGAGCAATGAGCAGATGCGACAGTTCATATCTATAAGATGTTTGAGGAACTATCCGGCAGATTGTGTAGTTGTGTAACATTTAATTTTATTACCCAACAGTTGCAGTACCCAAAATAATATATTTCGTCATCATTTATTTTGTTGAAACAAATTATTTTTATTTTAAACTTATTTACAATTATTTAGGTGACTCAAAGTGAGGTATAATTGGAGCCACATAAATAAATAAAAATAATGCAAAGTTCAAATTTTAGTGAAAAATAAATAAATTGCATTAAATATTGTATAAAAGCGTTTATTTCATAACTACTTTCCTTGAAACAAAATCAATTTGGTAAATTTTTGACGTTTAGTAGTAGAGCTTATCGCAGGGTCTTCCTTGGCCTCAAGTATTACAGTAGATTTAATGTCATTTTTGGAAGTGTTTTTACAATAACGCTGTATACGTCCTGACATTTCTACAAGCGGACACTTACTCCTTTAAAAATGAAAAATAGGAATTGTATAAAAAATATGTGGATAAACAATACAAAGAATGTGAAATAATACAATTCATCCATCAAGTGCCTATTTTGCCCCCTCTGATCGATTGATCTATGACTGTTAGAAGCGTAATAACTCCGCCACCTTTTCTCGAACGGGACTTTCCGCGTGCCAAAATGGGACAAACGAATGCCCAATTTTGTTGTGAAAAATAGACTTTCGCATATTCAGAATTGAAATAATTATTGATATTACGTTCCAAACGTTATAAAATTATATTATTTACCTTAAATACTATTAACAGTTTCACTGTAAATAAATTTAAGGCAGATCTGTTCGGGAATGTGGCTACAAATAATTAAAAATACAATACAAATACAAATTCGACACTGAAAGATGCAATGTGGTGTGCTTACTTCGGTAGCATGAAGCAAACTAACGTCAATGCTTGTTCAGTTGTTCTTGTGCAGCGTTTGTTGAGTTTGTTCTGGTCGCCGCATCTAGTACGTAGTACATATAGATCGCTGCCGCGAACTACTAAAAACCGTCTCGCTGGTACTATTGACATTGGTGTAAGTTATGAGTTGAGGAGTTGTTATACATTTCAATAAACTCACATTCTGATCTCAGTTACTGACCAAAGCAGGGGCAGGGCAAAGGGGTCAGAAAATAGCATTGGCCACTTTTTATCCTGGAAAAGTGCACGTTTTCTATAGAATAGCAAAATATAGAAAGATGTAATAGCTTAATACGACTCCATGGATTTTATACATTTTCTTTCAAAAATGATACATGATACAGGGCTTATTTATTATAATTACTGACGTCATCACGTAGCACCCGTCCATAAGATGTTTTATATAAATCTTGCTTCATAGACATTGAGCAGATGTAGACCGAAATAATAGCTTTAAGTTGTCTCCATGATTTGTAAACTTTTCTCCTAAAAATACTTCTTCGATTTCGATTCGATTATTCGACTCTTTCGTCCATCCACATTCACAACCTAAAAATTAAAATATTTCTGTTTTACAGAATTGCCTGCCGGGCGTTCGAAAACTATTCAACGGTGATAAAATGACACTGTGGAATCGTCAGCTGTGCGCCGGTGGGGTTCCTGGGAAAGACTCTTGCAAAGGGGACTCTGGTGGGCCTCTGATGTACGAAAAGGAAAGGAAATACCAAGTTATAGGCGTCGTGAGCTACGGATCCGGCATATGTGGCCAGGACGCAATACCTGGCGTCTACACCAATGTTCACCCGTACCTTCCATGGATTCAAGCAACGATACAGCCATAAAAATATACAAATCAATTATTATTCTTTCATTTAGCCGTAAGCTTAACATAATATATATTTTTATTTAAAAACAAAAACAAAAACAAACATAATACATAATAAAAATAGCTAAGGATTGTGATGTGTTTTTAAATTTAAACCTTTTATTCAATAAAATAGGTATCCGCGTTGTAAATTATAGGCAGCGGGTTTGCTGTGCCCTGGCATTGCAGAAGTCTATGGGCGGCGGTGACTACTTACCGTCAGGTGGCCCATCGGCTCGTCTGCCTATCGAGGCACTAAAAAAATGATGATTTACGAGTTATTAAAAACTGAGAGATCATTTATCTTAGCATATTTGTATGTTATAGATTTGGATATAAATTGAAATATTAAGTCAATATAATAATATTATGGCATTTAGTGTAGATATTTTGTTAAAATAATAAATGCAGAAGTATGTAAAATGTGTCGGATGGCCAATGTAATCGATTCTATTATTATTGAGATTTCCTTTCTTAAACATATAATTAATTTTATTAATCATTGTATGATGAGACAACCAGTCTGATAAATAAAACAGAATTGGAAAATAGATATGGTGTTGTTTTTGTCGAAAAAAAAAACAATTCATTGCAGCAATAATTTATTGTGTGAGCATCTGTATACATATATAAAATTAGAAACTGACTGACATATCAACGTACAGCCTAAACGGCTGGAGTTAGAGACTTGAAAGTTTGGCAGTAGGTACCTTTTATGACGTAGACATGCCCTAAGGAAGGGTTTTTGGAAATACCACCCTTAAGGAGGTAAAATAGGGGATGAAAGTTTGTATGGAAATCCGTCATTTTTGAATTTAAATTCATGAAAATAATTATTTGGTTTTTTAGTTAAAAATAAAAAATATTTATTTCAGGATTTTGGAAATTCCACGATGAAAGTTTGTATGAAATCCGTCATTTTTGAAGTTAAACGCATGAAAATTGGTATTTTGTATTGTATACTTTTTTCCCTCGGGAAACGCGGGCGGAGCCATGAGCAACAGCTTGTCTATACTAATATTATAAAGAGGAAAGATTTGTATGTAAGTATGACCGATTTTAAAAATTCTTTCACCATTTGAATGCTACATTATCACTGATTAATATAGCGTATAAATAACAAAAGCTTGTAGCCAGCGATCTAAATGTACTACGTACTAGATGCGGCGACCAGAACAAACATTATGTTCCACCGAGTTGCGGTTCCGATATCGTACTGACGTTAGTTTGCTTGATGCTACCGAAGTAATCACACCATATTGTATCTTTCAGTGTCAAATTAATTTAAATTTTTGTAGCGACATTCAGGTTTCTTTCATAACTACTTTCCTTGAAACAAAATCAATTAAATTTCTGATGTTTAGTAGTAGAACTTATCGCTGGATTTACCATAACCAAAGTTATTACAGTAGATTTATTGTCATTTTTGGAAGTGTTTTTACAATAACGCTGTATACGTCTTGACATTTCTACAAGCGGGCACTTACTCCTTTAAAAAGGTAAAAATAGGAATTGTATAAAAATTATGTGGATAAACAATACAAAAAATGTGAAATAATACAATTCATCCACCAAGTGCATATTTTGCACCCTCCGATCTAAATGACTCTGATTGATCTATGACTGTTAGAAGCATGATAACTGCGTCCCTTTTTCTCGAACGGACTTTCCGCACGCCAAAATGGGAAAAACTAAGCATGGGCTTTCCCATGTTCAGAATTGAAATTAATCATTGACTTATATTCTATAGACACGAACCGTCGAAGAAAAAAGATGTTCCAAAAACCTTGTCCGCCTACTAATGCCATCTATTCATTTTCCTAAGAACTATTTGGAAGATACTCCCGTCACTTTCTCTCGAACGGGACTTTCCGCGCGCCAAAACGGGACAAACTATATAATGAATTTTGTTGTGAAATATAGACATCACGTATTCACAATTGAAATTAATTAATGTTTATTGATATTACGTTCTAAACGTTATGAAATTATGTTGTTTACCTTATATACTATTAACAGTTTCACTGTAAATCAATTTAAGGCAGATTTGTTCGGGAATGTTGCTACAATTTACAAATATTTAAATTTCATTCGACACTGAAAGATACATTATGGTGTAATTACTTCGGTAGCATGAAGCAAACTAATGTCAGTACGGTATTAGACCCGCAACTCGGTGGAACATAATGTTTGTTCTGGTCGCCGCATCTAGTACGTAGTACTAGATCGCTGGAATATATTGGTCTAAGAGCCCGTGAACCCCAGACCTACGTTATTTTATAAAAGCTGAAAGTTTGTCAGCGCATGCTCCCAACACAGGTAAGAACGATGGACCATTATGAAGTTTGGGTTACAGTGGCTTTGGCAGGTAAACGTCACTAAAGGTGTGTAAAATACCGATCTAAATACATCAAATAATAACGTGCGATTTTTTGGTATTACCTTTAGAATATTATTAAAAATCACGTTATTCATTGCCAGACACTTAACATCGTGGCAACCCCTTGCCAGACACCCTTAATGGTCATGAAATTATAATTTTACTTACGTTATAGTATAAAAGCTGATTTTTATAAATAATACTTGGGTAATAAATAGATGATGTTTCCTCATTAGCCAGACACTTTTGATAGTTCCAACCCCTTGCCAGACAAGCATGTAGGGTAGCTGTAAGAGAGCGCGAGGCAGTATGCATATGGGTGAGTGCGATTGAGATAGCGAGTTAAGTCTACCGCGGTCCCTCACTGCGCAGTTGTTATTTCTACTGATAGTCTATGTAAATTTTAAAAACATTTTAAGAAAATACATTCGATGCTACAACTACCTTAAATTGTTAAAATTTTTAATTTATTATTGACTGCCTTGGTGGCGCAGTTGTAATTGCGCATGCGTTACAACCGCTGTTCTGAGGTCTCGGGTTCGATCCCCGGGTCGGGTAAAGTGATATTGGGTTTTTCTATCTAGAAATTCTCAGTATTAGCCCGGAGTCTGGAACCTGTGCCCGGTATGGCGATAAGCTCGCCCCCTATCACATTATGGGACCGAAATTTGGCGAAAAGTGGGTGTACTTGTTACACCTCTGCCTACCCCTTCGGGGATTATAGGCGTGAGTGTATATGTATGTTTAATTTATTATGTCAATAACAGGTTAAAATACAATGTAAATAATACAATGTAAAAATATTATTATTGAAGGCCGGTTGTCGTTTTTGTTAATTATTGGACTGAATAAGTAAAAAGTGTAACTGTCAACTGATGTAAAAGTGATATGTTTAAAAGAATAACTACAGGTTTTATTGCCGGCTTCTTTCCTAGTGGATAACTGCATTCCGAACCGGTGTAGCTTAATAAACAATGAACAGATGAAAGTGTGTTATTTCTACTGAACTATCGTACGCTATGCATCCTGGTTATCTGAAGATCAAAGAAGGATGAATAACCCTCATAGTCATGACCTATGATGACGTCATGACCTCAGCCATTCTGACCACAACACATAGAACCCGGATATCAGAAGTGGGATTGAACTCGACATCCACTGTCGTAAATCAGGTGATGTAAATCCTACAGTCTCGTACCATGTTATTTTTGTTATTTGAGAGTTTTTGGAGAGCACTTTTTTGGGTTGTGCAAAAAGTTATAAATTATTGAAATTTTATCATCCGAAATAAAATAGTGATGGTAAAGTGTAATATGCTACTGCTTTACACGTGGTAAAAAGTGCTCAATGGTACTGTAAATTTGCTAGTCTCCAGTAAATTTCAAGGTTGCGAATGTTGAGAATCATTTGGATGTGCTATGTTTATAAATTATAGTAAGTCCCTTAAGTTTTGTAAATCATTTTGATTTATTTTATGTTCCAAACTAAATCGTTTAAACGATAGTCAAAATTAAGTGTCAATGTTTACTGTGTTAATGATTTTGGTGTTAAAATTCTATATGCTGTGGATGGTGTCCCCTGGCGCTATTGAGTTGTTGAGGTGGTTCTCTGGTAGTGCAAGTACTGAGATAGCTGGTTGTTTGCCTGCCTACCTACATAGGTCATGTTCCTATGGATGTATTTAAAATTTGGTGAGTCGCTTCTGGTTTTTAAATTTACAGGATGAGTTTTAATTTTGTTCATTCTGATAAACTAAACAATTCATTAAGTTAAAAATACCAGGTTCTATTTCCTACCTTATTGATTTTTGTTTTAATTTTTGGTGTTAAAATCTGATGGTAATTCTTCTTTTAGTTTTATTAAAACTGATGGTACTTTAATTAATATTTGAAGTTTTTGTTTAACTGCTAATTAGGCAGTGATATTATGGTAAGAGATTTAGTGTTACTGTAACCACAACAAAGTTTAAAATGTTCTCAAATTTAAAATTTAAACAAATCTTAATATCTACTCTTAGTCAATACAGAAAGTTAATCATGTTGTAACACTTTGTAAATTATATTGCAGTTTAAATAATAGTTTATTTCAATAACATTGTGATTGCTAGTACTTATGTGTTCCTATATCATAAACTGACAATTAATAATTACACTGAAAATAATTGTTGTAATACGAATACTTAGAAAACCACCAAGAGATGGCAGCACAGTCGATTTACATCGCGCTATGGTTTACGAGACTGCCGTTGTATAACTGTGTCCGACGCCAAATATAATGTATCGAGTAGCAGTTAAAGAGATTTCAAGCATTGGAATTCTCGCATCGATCATCATCGAGTAAACACTTGTAATAAAAGAGCTTTCAAGCAATTGGAACTCTCGCAACGATCATATTATTGTAACCGAATCTTGTACTTGTCTTACGTTTAATAAACTTTCTTCAAACATCCTATAACTGGCGCTCATCGTGGACACCCGACTGCAAGAAAACCGGAACTACGGCCAAGACCAACTACGAGAACCAATTTTTTCGTCGTTAGCCACGCCGCTCACCCTGAAACGATGACTTCTGTCAATTTAACCGCTGATCATCTGAAGGAGTTACTGGCAGCGATCACCTCCGCAGCAGTCCAAACCCAAAACAAAGATAAGAAAAAATCTTTTATTAAATGTGCAGCAAGATTTGATGGATCGCATTCTACAAAGGATGTTGAATCATTGTTAGCAACGGTGACGGTCTTCAAGAATATTGAAGAAACAGAAGATACGGACGCTCTCGAAGGCCTCCCACTTCTACTCACCGGAGAAACTAATGTTAAGTGGTGCTGGAGCAATGATCAAAAACTTGCTTACAACAAACTACGCTCTTTACTAACTTCACCACCTATCTTGAGCCAAACTGATGCTACAAAATCCTACATAATTGAAACAGATGCCAGCAATTACGCCATCGGAGCTGTTTTAGTCCAGGGGGAGGGTGTACCAGAACATCCAGTTGAATTCGCAAGTCGCCTACTAAATAAGGCCGAACGAAATTATTCCACGACAGAGAGGGAAGACTACGTGAGCGGTCATGAAAAGCAAATTAAAGGTGAATCTTCAGTTCAAGAGCCTGTCTACCTCGTCGGGGCGTCGTCGGAGCCAGAGGGGGAGACTGTAATACGAATACTTAGAAAACCACCAAGAGATGGCAGCACAGTCGATTTACATCGCGCTATGGTTTACGAGACTGCCGTTGTATAACTGTGTCCGACGCCAAATATAATGTATCGAGTAGCAGTTAAAGAGATTTCAAGCATTGGAACTCTCGCATCGATCATCATCGAGTAAACACTTGTAATAAAAGAGCTTTCAAGCAATTGGAACTCTCGCAACGATCATATTATTGTAACCGAATCTTGTACTTGTCTTACGTTTAATAAACTTTCTTCACACATCTTATATTGTGAATTTTAAATCAGTTATTGGCCTGTCTTTGTTGACTGGTTGATACCATCATAAACTACAAAATAGTAAGACTGTACAATCCATACTCGCGCTCTCCTACAGCTACCCTACATGCTTGTCTGGCAAGGGGTTGGAACTATCAAAAGTGTCTGGCTAATGAGGAAACATCATCTATTTATTACCCAAGTATTATTTATAAAAATCAGCTTTTATACTATAACGTAAGTAAAATTATAATTTCATGACCATTAAGGGTGTCTGGCAAGGGGTTGCCACGATGTTAAGTGTCTGGCAATGAATAACGTGATTTTTAATAATATTCTAAAGGTAATACCAAAAAATCGCACTTTATTATTTGATGTATTTAGATCGGTATTTTACACACCTTTAGTGACATTTACCTGCCAAAGCCACTGTACCCCAAACTTCATAATGGTCCATCGTTCTTACCTGTGTTGGGAGCATGCGCTGACAAACTTTCAGCTTTTATAAAATAACGTAGGTCTGGGGTTCACGGGCTCTTCCTCTATATTGTTTCTATGACAGTTCGTGTCTATCGGTAAAATATATGTCAATACTTGTAAAAATATTAATTTCGAATCCAGAAACAAACAGCGACGGCAAAATTAAATTAAATATTCACAGGAAACTTGGTCAGGATTTTGTGCTCCAAGTTTTTTAAATTTTGTCTAATAAAGTAATAACTATTATAGTACCTACTTATTGAAATGTTAAAAAAATATAAAAGCTTGTCAAAGTAATGACATCTACATGTATTCTTTATGAGTTACCATTTCTTGATTAACTACGAGATGGCGCTGGCATACTGAAAAATGGAATAACTGAATACTATTTTCTATGTTTTCTCTGTGTTTATTTATGATTCATATTAATATTGTTTATATTTTTATGTACATTTAGAATTAAGATACTTTAAAATGTGGAAGTCACGTTATTGCCATATGCGTTATGCTGGACGTATACGTTTTTGAATGGCAACACCGAATAAGAATTGACGAATCACCGCGGGTGTCGACGTTTGCCGAGTAAACTCGAGCGAGTGAAGTGTGAACGGCGAACCCAAACAAATCGGCCTCGACCGATGCGTTCGGTTGTCGTATTTGTTCAGATCGCGTGTCAAAATATAAACTCCCATTCGCATGTTTATGTATGAAAATAAGTGAAGTAAGAGTTTTGTTGAATTAACCTGCGCCTAAACGGCATCGGAAAACTATATAAGCGAATCACCTGCTTAAATTCTATGTGCACAAGTGATGTTACAAGCACTAAATCCATGTCGGCAAAATATGTTTACAATATTGATTAAAATCGCTTAATGTGTTTTCATTATAAAATTGTGTTGTGAAATGTAGGTGATAGCGAAAACATCAATAAAGTTCTAAACGCAAAATGCGACTGTACTGTAATACTTTTAATGGCGTGCCCTATAGTGTGAGGTTTTGAATTTGCGTGTTTTGTAATTTGTTGTGATTTTTGTGTTGTATTTTGACAATGGAGGGGACTACAGAAAAGGATTGTTCGCCTCTGTGGAATCTTTACCAACAGATCGTCATGGATATGAAGGTAGGTGAAGTTTTTCTTAATGCGTAATCTGCGTGTATTAGTTCCATGGCACACATATTGTGGGAAATCGCCCTCACAACTCGCTCGGATTGAACGAAACGCCACGACGCGGCGTCGCGGACGCTTCGCTGCTCACGGCTAAGTTTTTGGGTCGTATCCATACGTAATTATATGGAAATCACTAGATAACTTGAGTTTTAATTGCAGCTTCGACATAAAATTATGAATATCGAGAGATAATTAATTCGAAGGTAGTCTAGGGTTTCCAACCCCGGAATTGAAATACTAGGATTTGAAGTTAGAAAATCAGGACAATTCAGTTTAAAAACAGGATGAATCTTTGTTTTAAAATAGCGTTAACACTTGTGAGCCGAGACACCGCCTCTAAAGTAAGGTTTGCAAAAGTGGTATGCGAATTTTTAATTACAGGATCTATCGAGGCAAAAAAAAAGACCTTAGCAGGGCGCTTTAAAACCCAGGACGCTGCTTTAAATCTATCCAGGACACCCAAGGACACTAAAAAATCAGGACATGTCCTGGGACAACAGAATGGTTGGCAACTCCAAGTTGGATGCAGTGTGCCAAATCTCCTTGTTAGAGGCATTCATATTAATAAAATGTTATTAATTATGTATGAACATCAATTTTCTTAAATTCTGTTAATTTGAGGGTAATTTCTGAACTACTGGGCAGGTTATATCGAATTTTACTTTAAAAAATACCTAAAATATAAAAATACTACCTGAGTAACATGTAAGATCCTATGTTGTTCTGGAAAAACCCTTTTTTCCCAGATTTATTTTTACAGAATAGGAGCCACGAGCAAATGAGCAAATGATACAAAGTTATTTGGTTTAATAATACTTAAATGTCTTTATTAAATTAATCAAGTGTCAGTTAGAAAGGGCTGTCTTCAAGCTAGTACTGCAGGCCTACTTTTGAAATCAATTCCAATCTCGAACTTGATACAGTTTCAATTCCAATCTAGAAGATGTTTGAACTCTAACACACGCGCCTAAATGAAATAGATTATTTACGAACTAGCGATCGTAAGTACTCTTTTTCATTAAATAATCCGCCATTTTCAGTAAAATTGTGCGCTGCTGTTGCGTTCAAGAGTGCCAATTGTACAGTTTCCGTACCCAATCCCAATTTTAAATTCGAATCGAGTGTCGAGAGTAACCCTCCTGATTATAAAATCACATATAAAATATATATTCTGCTAAATATGTGTAATTTGATACTGACTTCCTATTTTGGTGTGTTATAGAGCTTGCATATTCACTAAAGTCACGAATTTATCACAATTTCTATGCTGAATAATCTTGTCATAAAACCACTACTGGATCAGTGGAGATAAAAAGTAAAACAAAATGGTGTTTAAACATAATCATCAACCTATAATTACCGTCATAATTAACTATAATCATAGCAAACTATGTTAAATGTTGATCCCTTAAATGACCAGATTTGTTATCTTATGGTTTTCATAAAAGTATTTTAGGTATGCCTGGTATGGCGATAAGCTCCCCCCCATCACATTAACCCCTGGAGTACCGAAGGATATTAAAAAAGTAAAGTAGTACGGAGCAAATAGAAGCAAAAATCAATTTTATTCACATAACATTAAAGTTGAAAATAGTATGTAAGAACGGCGAGTGTGTTGCCAGTGTTGTGGAGCACCGGTGCTCCCATTGGTATGTGACTGAAATTCGGTGAAAAGTTGGTATAGTAGTCACACCTCTGCCTTTGGGGATTACAGGTGTGGGTGTATGAATATATGTAATTTAGGTGATATTGATAAGAACAATGTATAAGAAATAAAACCTTAACTATTTTACCCAGCAGGGCAGTAGTCATAAATCACTTTTCCAATGTCAAAAAAAGATATGTTAATTTTACTTAAAAATGATGAGACATGAAGTAAGGTTTGGATGCCTCATCTTATGCAGACATGGTCAAATGCATGAATGTTACCTGTAAAAGATTACTAACTTCAAGTTAAAGTACTGTGTTAAGTGTTACATTTTATGCAGGATGCATGAATGTTGCTTATGCTGACTCAGTTGTTTGGTTTGCTGTCTTCTATAAAACAATGTCTATTCTAGAGTAACAGTACTTGAACTTTTTTATTATTCTCTATAGATTTGATAATTTATCATTTTTAATTGAATAAAGTCAAGTAGTATAATTTGAATGTTGTGCGCGGATTTTATCGGTGTATAAATGTAAAAATGTTATAATGTATATTGTATGTTACATAATTAAGTATATTTGTACATTGTTTCTGTGCCTAATAAATAAAAATAAAATAAAATAAAATAAAATAAGACATGTTTGATGGACATCCCAGTTTTATAACTGCGTAATATCTACATACTATATATAATTTATTCGTTATATAGTGCCGGTAAACATGTTTAAAATGCATGGTAGTGTTTTTATGATCATCAGAATGATGTTCCAGATGGCCATGAGACTTGATTAGGTCATTAGGTATTCTTATATAGTATATTAGGTATTTTGATACATATCTATGCTAGGTGTCTTCTCTGTTATGTCAAGAGAGATATAGCCAATGTTGCTAAGCTAGTAGTGTTTCCGCTACATCTGGTTTAGAACCCCACTTGGTTGGAGTAATGGTGGACAGTCAATTATTTTAGTTCTATTTAATCCAGTAACTGGAAACACTAATTAAACCCAGGACATCTAAAATTCAAACTCTTAATTAAAATAAATTAAACACACCCAACAGGTCAAACCTGTATTGTGGTATCAAGAACTACGAGGGACTACGGTCTCACAACACCCAGACCCCGGACACAAATATCTGTCGTCACACAAACGTTTGTCTCAGTGGATCTAATCCGCGGCATCTCGTTTCATAGTCGGCTATTCGCCTGCTGCGGAGGCTGTCGATTTCGAAAAACCTTTTTATTTAGCTGCAATAAATACTGGCTGCTGGTTTATATAATGTGCTCTGGCATTCAGAAGTCTATGGGCGGCGGAGACTACTCACCATCAGGTGGCGCGTCTGCTCGTCTGCCTATCCAGGCACAAAAATAACTAGCTGTTACGCGCCAACTGTAATAATTGCCTAATAACGGGATCAGCCAGTGTACATCCGGTTTTTTGGGGGTCTAGAGTTGGGGTACAATGTTGGCCATTTTGCGGCCTTCTAAGTACTCTGACAATAGACCCTCGACCGCTTCTTCACCTTCTTGCCCATGGCGTAGTGTGAAGGAGCAGGCCGGCATGATTGTGTTGAGTAGCGGGGGATAGATCGTCTCTCGCTACTCGATCCTCTAATTGGACCGTACTGCGCTTACCATCAGGTGAAGTGCGGTCACTTTGCCGTGCTAGGATAAAAAAAAAAAAAAAAAATTATGAAGTAATTAAAGAAACTCTTTTGGTTGGAAACGATACAATTGATTGTCACTGTCTAGACGTTTCGTAAAACTTTCAAATAAGTCTGGAACAGTGCGAAATCTAAACCAAGTTTCAGTAAAACATACTTTTACAGTTACTATTTTACTTTAAACATATGAGTCGTATAATTTTTTTTAGGGTGTTGCTATAATTACTGCCGTAATTAAATTATGATTATGATAATTGTATAATCTGTGGGTATTTATTTCTCTAACGTGTTAACAAGAAGACATGTCGTCATATTAAAAAAATAATTACTCTTTCCAATAGAGATAACCAAACCAAGCAAGAGAGAAAACCAACGTAAAGTGACAGTTTACTGTCGCGTTTCGTATGGTAAGTGAGATATCGAGATATCCGGAGGCCCAGATTCCCCCTTCCCATACCTAATCCCTATTCCTGTCCTTTAAGGCCGACAGGCGCATACATGACACTTTCGGTATTGTGGATGTTCATGGGCGGTGGCGATCACTTAACATCAGGTGACCCACTGGCTCGTTTGTCGGACTATGATATATAAAAAAGATAGACAATAGACATATTTCGTAAATGCCAGATAGCCGCCATTGATTTTATATCCCTCATTTAAATCCCTTATGAGTTTACCCCATAAAATTACCTTAGCGATTTGAACCCTAACTCTGATACAAACAGCTGAAGCGGAAGTTTTGGGTGCTCGAGATGCGGCGTTTCGGTGTTTTAATTTATTATATTATTTTTTAGATAGGAAGATGTAGCTAGACACGTTTTTTAGGATGTCATAATTTTATTTTTCCAAATTGACAACACTGCACCTGATGGTAAGCGCAGTGTCGTGCAATTATAGTATTGATCGAGAGACAATCTTTCCTCCGCTCCTTAACACAATCATGCCGGACTGCTTCTTCATACTACGCCATGGGCAAGAAGGTGAAGAAGCGGTCGAGCGTCTAGTGTCAGAGTACTCGGACGCAACACGGCCAAACATCGGACCCCAACTCTAGACACCCGACAAAAACCGGATGTACACTGACTGATCCCGGAACGCGACACACTTGCGTGTGCCACTATGGCGGATTTTACATCCTGGTTACGGTGATCGCTATCCGGGCGGATATGAATATCCTGCCACAGCAGAAACTTCTTTTAGTGTAGTATACACGTGAATAGAGGTATTTTTCCAGATATGTAATGTTAAAAATCGGTACTATCTACTTTTTAAGAATTTTTCTACATTATTCGAGAACAATTTAGAAATTCTATCGAGACATATAGTTTTGTGATGAAGCTATATTTAACATTTATTTTTCATAGTGATTAGGTCAGCAGTCTTAATTTATTGGAACGCAATTTTATTATTCGCGCGACGATCGACCTTAATGTGTATTTATTTTTAACATTATCTAGGTTCGGAATTCTTGATTAAATAGTTTCAAAACATAGGCAATCATGCGGACTGGCGACAGAAGTGAAAACTTAAATTGAATTACTGTGTTCTTTTTTTAAACAGCGTCCATGAAGTACTAACTTATTTGTTTATGATTGCTTGTGAATAATTTTATTATAATAGGCTAGTTGAATGTTTTTGGGAAACTGTTTTATGTTATTCTTCATAATAATAAAGTAATATAAGCCCTGTATTAAACATTGTCCCACTGCTGGGCACGGGCCTCCTCTACTAATGGGAGGGGTTAGGCCTTAGTCTACCACGCTGGCCTGATGCGGGTTGGTAGACGTCACATACCTTCGAAATTCGTATGAGAATTCTCAGATATGCAGGTTTCCTCACGATGTTTTCCTTCGCCGTTAAAGCAAGCGATAATTAACATTTAATACACACATAACTTTAGAAAAGTCAGATGTGTGTGCCACTTCGGTTTTGAACATACGACTTTCATCTTCACAGTCCATACCGCAACCAACTAGGCTGTCGCTGCTGATATTATTGGTCTATGATCATGGTCTTTATTAATAAATTATTATCATTAATAAGCTTAAAACACAAGTTTTCAAGATTAAATTTGCATTTTTATAAACCAACTTTATTTTTCCCACCAAAACGCTACAACGGTCATGGCCTCCTGTGTGACGTGACCATCCGCAACACTAATAGACTTTTGTCTCAGCGTTTTCTTAGATGCTTCGAACGGTGACGTCATGCATGACTGATGGGTGTTTCATGTCACGTGACAAAATTATTTATTTTTATATATTTGTTTCTTGAAAATATTACATGATCACATATAAATTAACAAATTCGATATTTTTAGACTAAAATCTATTATAAAAAACAAAATTCTACCAGGTTTTCACTTACTGTCAACTAACCTATTATAGAACTTCATAGTGCTTATGTCAAAAGTAAAATAAACGTTTGGACAAAGTTTTCTCCTACCAAATACGCTCAACGCAGCTAAAGAACTCAAAAATAGCGTATTATATCAGCCTTATACATCGTAGGTAAGCATAACATGTCATTACCATTAGCATATGTTTAAAATGTTACGTGTGCGACATGTAACATCGATTCATGATTAAAACATCTGTCTCTACATATAAATTAAGGTTGTCATGAATATTCCGTAATGCCGATGTAGGTATAATACACCTATGGTTGAAATCTCAAATCTAGCAACAGCGTCTTGTGACGCTGATGTGAGCAAGGTTCGATTATTGTACAGCCTCTGTGGTGTAGCGGGCGAGTAGCAGGCTGTGAAATGAAGGGTCGTGGGTTCGATTTCCACACTGAGAATTTTTTTTGTATGACAGACAAATATTTGTTTCGGGTCTAGATGGGACCGTAGTCCTTGATACCCACAATACAGTGACCTAGTGTGGTGTCGGGACTATGTGTGGACTGTATTTATTTATTTTAGAAGAAGGGCCAAGACATAGTCCACTACGCTGGTCTATCATAGACTGGTAGAATTAAAATACATGTGAAATTGTTTAGTACTGGACAGATTTCCTCACAATGTTTCCCTTAAAGCGAGCGATAATGAACAAGGAATCACACTTAAAACTCACTTAATTTTGAAAAGAGATATGTGCTGGTTGGGATCGAATCAAATCTGTCTCGGCAGTCTGTTTCTCTCTGAGCTAAGCTTCGCTAAGCCATCGCGCTTCATTCCAAACTCAATCATAGTTTTTGTGAGTGTTAATAGAAAAAAACGTGAGTTGTCCCGGATTCGTATCCGCTACGGCATGGAGGCTTAACAAATCATAATCTCAATAATCCACCTCTTTAATATCTATTTCATTTCGTTAAATGTGGCATTGTGTAGTATAGATATTACATTAAATCAAATGGGTTATTTAGTACATTAGGTCGCTAGGGGCACTTTTTACTTAAGTCCTGTATTAAACACTGTTCGACTGCAAAGAATGGGCCTCCTCTGAGTGGGCTTAACCCTTAGTCCACCACGCTGGCCTAATGCGGGGTCGCAGACTTCACATACCTTCGAAATTCTCAAGCTTGCAGGTTTCCTCATGTTCTTTTCTTCATCGTTAAAACATGCGATGATTAACAATGATTATATACGTAACTTTAAGAATGGAGTCTTTACTAGTCCCGATTATATTTAAAATCTATTGAAGTTTCGGAAATGGTCTGAGAAGATCAAGAAACTCAGCCGTATATTTAATTACGTTTTAAAATGTATTTAGAATTAATATTAATTTATACATCATATACATATACACTCACGCCTGTAATCCCCGAAGGGGTAGGCAGAGGTGTAACCAGTGCAACCACTTTTCGCCGAATTTCGGTCCCATAATGTGACGCGAGCCTATCGTGATATCGGGCACACGTTCCAGACTCCGAGCTAATACTGAGAATTTCTAGATAGTAAAACTCAATATCACTTTACCCGACTCGGGGATCGAACCCGAGACCTCAGCACAGCAGTCGTAATGCTTGCGCAATTACAACTGAGCCACCGAGGCAGTTATTTATACATCATTTGCAATACTCAGTAACATAGATTAAATAAAATTTTAAGATTGACATATTGCGTCATATATGATTATGTAAACCGGTTAATTAGCTTAAAGCAAAGTTAATTGCAAATTATACACTTTGTCGTTAAAAGGACCAGTCAATAAATGTAGAACATATGTTTTTATTAAACGACTAGTTTTTACCGCAGCTTGGCATGCGTACTACGTAATACATTCGTAGTACGCATGCCTACGTTCTAATTTTTCTCTTTTTTTATACTTTTTACGGCAAAGTGACCGCACTGCACCTGATGGTAAGCGCAGTGCGGTCTAATTAGAGTATTGAGAAGCGAGAGACGATCTATCCCCGCTACTCAACACAATCATACGTTGGTCGCTATCCGCGCGGATATGCTACCACCAGCAAAAACCTCTTCTCTCCTCAAAAACCTTATTATGCCTACAAATATTTATAAAAAATAGCCATATCGGTCCAGCCGTTCTGAGGTGCTTAGCAAAGAACAGAATTAATATAATTTATGACATAATTATTATAAGTTACTAGCTGTTACTCGCGGCTCCACCCGCGTGCAGGTTATTTTCACACAGTTTTTTTTACACCTTGGGTAACATTATTGTAGTTTTAGTAGGGATCCTTATTTTTTTCTTGCAATTAAAATAGCCTATATTAATAAGTGATAATATAGCATTCAAATGGTGAAAGAATTTTTAAAATCGGTCCAGTACTTTTTGAGCCAATTCGTTACAAACATACGTACAAATCTTTCCTTTTTATAATATTAGTATACCTAGATGACTTAATCATATTGTTTTTTTACATTATCTATATTGAGCCGTGACATCTAGTGAAGTCATGATTTTCAAGAAGTAATGAATAAATATAACTAACCGTATTGTTAATATGCGTCTGTATTGGTTATAGTGTTGTCTTGTTCTGTTGAGTGAAATTTAACATGAGTAGAAGCAAGACAGAATACTGTTGTTATGACAGATATATCTATTAGTAAAACCCTTAATGTTTTTTGTTTTGAGAAAATATGTACGACCTTAGCATTTGTCCGCAGGTTTGTCGCGTGATTACATTAATATATTAATCGGTGTTATGTAATAACAATTGGATTAATACAGATCGGTAAAAATATGTGGTGGGACGGTTATATTGGGCTCACCGGTCTTACGACCGAGCGTTGAGCCGGGAATGATGGCGACAGCCGGAAGACCGCTGGGCCGAGTCCCTAACAAATTTCCTACACCGGCAATACGAACTAAAAACCCCGCGGTGGCCCTCTTCGGCGCATTGGGACGGCCCGGGCACCCGGGAGAAGAAGCGCCCTGTTCTCGACCGAAACCGAAACCACCCTTGCGCCGTGCCATCTTGCGGCCCGTCTCTTGGGGCAGTCGTTGTCCTGCTATAAACCGCCTTATGTGTGGACCCAATTTTCGTAAAAAAAAAATAGATATTCATATCTCGAAACAGCGCCACCTATCGGATCTAAAACTATCCTATCTTTTAAGTTGGACCGTTGCTCACACATACACAACATTTCATTCAAATCAGTTGAGTGGTTTCAAAGTTTATGTCCGTTACATAGGTAGTCAGGTAAAATGTGTGTGGTTTTTATACGTCATATATCGTAGTACAGTTAATAACACTTTAACAGTTTAACAAAAGATTATAAGATAGACGATATTATTATTTGAAAGCAACACAGTTCTAGAAACTTCGACATTCCCGAATAGTTGACTCCTTGGAGAGACAAGTTAATTGAGGGGATGAGACAGGATTAAAACTTCTTGATGAAGGTCCGCTAAGCAATTTAATATTTAAAAGTAATCAGCAGAGTGACTTGTACAATGTTTTTATTTCTGACAGACCAGAATATCATAATTATGTTGAAGTATGCGGTTCCACAGCTTACTTTATTATACAGTACTTTTTATCAGTGCGTAAATTTAGATTGTTGAGTATAATTTATAGAACCAAACAATACAGTTTATTTAAAATTTATCCATGATATTCGCAACGCATGTTCACTAAACCGAGGATCAGCTGTTTTTTTTGTCTTCGTTACATCACGTTGCTGGAAAAATCATAATTTTAACCATTATTAAATTATTACCTCTTGGTGCGGGCTGGGGTAGACACCCCGAATCTGTGGCTCCGCAAGCCAGTACGCGTGGTTCTGACGTGGAAGCGAGAAGATGAGATAAGATTATACAATTCTTCGGAGCATTCCCCATGATACCGATGGTAGAACACATAAGGTTCTTTAGCAAATCAAATAAATCAGTCATCATCATTATCATGTCAGCCGAAGGACGTCCACTGCTGGACATAGGCCTCCCCCAAAATAAATCAGTAAACGTAATATATTGTGTTAAACAAGCATATAAAACTGAACTTTCGTGTAAAGTATGTAAACACGTTTCACATACTAAAGATTACACATATTATCTAAATCGTTTCAATTAACAGTGGTCAGATAGCACTGACGTTGATGGTATCTGACGTTGATAGTCTCCGTGGCGCAGCGGGCGAGTAAGCCGGCTGTGAGAGGCCGTGGGTTCGATTCCCGCAACGAGACAAATGTTTGTGTGACAGACAGATATTTGTTTTGTGTCTGGTTGTTGTGAGACCGTAGTCCCTCGTAGTTCTTGGTACCCACGATACAGGTTCTATTAGGTTTTACCTAGTGTGTGGTCAGAGCTATGTGTGTGACTGTTGAAAGTTTTATTCGAGTTTGTAGCCCTTATATTATTAATCGATGATCTGAATTGTTCCTTTTTTAACATACATACATACATAATTTATACAAAATACAATTGATTAGTAAAATTTGGCAGGAGCTGACGGGAGGCCTTTGCGAAGCAGTGGGACAAATATAGACTAGATAAATAAAAAAAAAAATTAGATATACCAAAATAAAAAGACTCATACTTATACATTTATATGGGACATTTATACAGTTATATGGGATTATGTTTTTTTTTCAATACATTACGGCCAGCGCGGCGTGGTGGGTCTATGGCTAATCCATCACATTAGTAGAAGAGGCTTGTGCCTATCAGTGGGACAAGCATATTACAAGGCTGGTATTATAATACAAAACTAGTGGTCCCAGGGAGACGTTGTCCTGCCATATACCGCCTTCTCTGTGGACCGAATTTTCGTAGAAAAATAAGATATTCAGATCTTGACAACAGCGCCATCTATCTAAAACTATCCTATCTTTTAAGTCGGACCCAACCACACACATACACAAAATTTCATTGAAATTCAATTGAGTGGTTTCAAAGTTTTTTTTCCCGTGGGTAAAATCTATCTTACTGATACCTTCGGGACCTCGGGGGAGGAGAGTTGGTTATGGTTGACTCACCGACCTTCCAATCCATTTCACCCGAAGGCCTACTGTGTCGGGGCCCTAACAATTTTCCTACGTCGGTGTACCGACTAAAAACCCCGCAGTAGCCTTCTGCAGCGCATGTGGGACGATTCAGGGGGATCCTGAGTTGTACACTGGATTGCTGCCGGAACGATCCCTGTGCGTTGCCTTTACGGCCCGTCTCTTTTAGGACTTGTTGCCCTCCGCATTCTATAGCAGCGCGATATTTCGCGCCGCCACCCAACTCGGGGTCGCACCACGAACATAAGTATGTTTATAAAGGCTACACATCCCCCGCTGTGCAGCCGCGACCCCTGTAACCCCTTTTAGTCGCCTCTTACGACAGGTAGGGTGTACCGTGGTAGAATTCTTCAGAGCCCCCAATCCCCAGGGCAGGGTTTCAAAGTCTATAACAGACATAGGTAGAATCAATTTTTGTGTTTTATATAATATAGACAGAGAAGTGCGATTAGTGAAAGAGCGCATTCATGTAAGGTATGTACTAGATTATAGAATATTCTACAAACGCAGTGCGTTCAGTTCATCATATGCTTTCCCTATCACGTACAAAGAACGGAGCGTAAAAGCGAATGAGTTAGGGCCTATTGTTTTTACGACCGTATTGTGCCTGGGAACAATATTGTTTTATTTGTTTATGCTTGTGAATACCGCGTTCATTGCCCATGTATTGATGGTCTCATTTGCGTTGTAAACCTGAGCTTGGGAGAGGGCAATTTTTTTTAATCCAACTAATAAACTATCTGTGTGTCAAATCTCATCCAAATCCGTTCAGCTGTTATATCCAAACTTTCAAATTTAATATTAGCATGATAGATATGTTGTCACAGATTAGTAAACCTACAAGACGCCGCCTTATAAGACCCCCTCTCATCAAACGTACATACTATTAACAAGTGATTTATCACACGCACCCGTTAGCTGTCTTTTTTTATCATATACGTTTGTAATTCGACTGACTCGGTGGCGTAATTCCAAATACGTTACCGACTGCTGAGCTGAGGTCTCGGGTTCGTTTCCCGGGTCGGGTAAGGTGATATTGGGTTTTTCTATTTAGAAATAATCAGTATCAGCCTGGTGTCTGGAATTGTGCCCGGTATGGCGATAGGCTTGGCCCCTATCACATTATGAGACCGTGATACGTTCGGCGAAAAGTGAGTATACTGGTTACACCTCTGCCTGCTCTGGGATTACAGGCGTGAGTGTATGTATGTATTCGTTTTTTATTCGGTTAATTAAAACGCTTCGCACACTTTGTTAGCGTGGCTTTTTTAAGCCTAATAGTCTATATGTAACAGATACGCAACAGACGTAGCGGATTAGCTTTCCGCTCTATTTACGTCAAAACGCATTCATATTTGCCAGCACGAGACACGCTGAGCGTATATTGAGGCGCAGGCGACGAAGTGCAGCGCAGTTTTTTAAATTAATCCTCTTTGGATGTCATCTAAAGTGTTGACCAAATAAAATATAATAATAAAATGTCTAATGCACGCAACCCTTGACGCGTGAATCCGACATGTATTTGACCTTTTTTTTATAATAATAAAATATTTACTTTTTTTATAATAAAAAAAAAACTAAAAAAAAGCGGCGACAGCCTAGTTGGTTGCGATGCAGACGAAACTTGTATGTTCGAAACCGAAAACGGCATATATCTCTGACTTTTATAAAGTTACATGTTTATTAATTGTTAATTATCGCTTGCTTTAACGGTGAAGGAAAACATCGTGAGGAAACCTGCATACATAAGAATTTCATAGGTTGTGTGGTCCACCAACCCGCATTAGGCCAGCGTGGTGGACTAAGGCCTACCCCTCTCATTAGTAGAGGAAGCCCGTGTCAAGCAGTGGGACAATGTTTAATAAAGGGCTAGTATTATAAAATATTCACTTCTTCTCTTAGGCAGAGCACTCCCTTCTGTCTTCATTAGAGAGGTTCTTCAATTATTACTTTTTAAATAAAAATTAAACCGCCTTCAAAAAAACCCAGACACAACTAAAAAGCAAAAAATAATTGGTTACATTTAAATCAATTAGTTATATGCAATTTAAATCAATTATTTTTGGAGTCGGTGCCGGTGTTGTTTTCTTTACTTTTAGATTTATAAAAACCAAGTCTGGATCTATTTTATATTTTTTTGTATGCCTGATTATTCTGTTTTTTCCATGTTTTGGCTGGCACCGACTCCAAATAATTGATTTAAATTGCATATAACTAATTGATTTAAATGTAACCAATTATTTTTTGCTTTTTAGTTGTGTCTGGGTTTTTTTGAAGGCGGTTTAATTTTTATTTAAAAAGTAATAATTTATTTTTTGCTTTTCAGTGGTAAATTATATAAAATCGGTTAAAAGCTGCTGAAGATATTAGAATTTACGTGTATTTTAATTTTATCACCCCCCTCCCTCACCCCCCACTCCTTTTACCCTCTCTCACTGAAACTTAACTTTTATAATGAACGTAATACAAAAAGAACCACTGGAATACTACTTAATTTTAAGGAGTTACCCTCTCCAGCTCCGAAGATATTCATCAGATCTTCACCATATTTTTATGGGACCAAATGACAAGCACCAGCTTTCAATCAAAGAAAGAATGGTCGAAATCGGTTCACACAGTACAGAGAAACGAGGTAACAAACATAAAAAAAAAAAAAAAAAAAAGCAACATACAGTCGAATTGAGAACCTCCTCCTTTTTTTTGAAGTCGGTTAAAAATATTTACACAATAATATCCATTTTCTAAACGCAAACAGCCTATTACTTTATAACGCAACCTCTAAGGAGCGTAAAAGCTAATGTCAGGCGGGGTGACCTTGCGAAAGATGGACGCTCACGACCCAAGGTCAAGGTGACTCGGCGAATGGATAAAGTATGTTAGATATAATAAAGCTGGTAGTGTCAAATTGTTCTTTTAAATATACATACACATACCTACACTCACACCTTTAATACCAGAAGGGGTAGGCAGAGGTGTAACTAATACACCCACTTTTCGCCGAATATGTTATGGTCCCATAAATAGCGAGTCTATCGCCATACCGATTGCTTCATATCCATATCCATTCTTATAAATAGATTAATGCATTGTTCGGGGTTTATCGGAGACCATTTAAAATACAACTTTCTGGGTTATTGAACCTGGTTAGTGGATTTGATTGGGATGTGATCCTAGCCTCCTGCAGGTGAGTAGCTGTGAAACGATAAGGAGCGAGACATAAGTTTGTATGGTCCAGATTCGGGTCTGGGTGCTATGGTACCGCAAGCTGTCTTTTTTTTATTCCCTGGATACCTAGGCACACGGGCAGACGGGCCACCTGATGGTAAGTAGTCACCGCCGCCCATAGACTTCTACAATGCCAGGGCACAGTAAAGCCGCTGTCTACCGTTGTTCTTGTTGTTGTCTCGTAGTTCTTGATACCCACGACACAAAACTCTTATCTTAATGTGGGTCAGGACTAGTGTGTGTGTTATTTATTGAAAGCCCCCTGGTTGACAAGTCCATTCGAAATTGAATACGATAGTTTTACTGGTGGTAAGATATTCATATCCGCCCGGATAGCGACCACCGTACACAGGGTGTAAAACCCGCCATAGTGGCACACGTAAGTAAGCGTTCCGGGATCAGCTAGTGTACATCGTTTTTGTAGGGGGTCAAGAGTTGGGGTACGATGTTTGGCCGTGTTGCGGCCTTCTGAGTAATCTAACACTAGATCTTCGACCGCTTCTTCACCTTCTTGCCCATGGCGTAGTGTGAAGAAGCTGGCCGGTGTGATTGTGTTGAGTATCAGGGGATAGATTGTCTCTCGATACTCGATACTCTTGCCGTGCCAAAAAAGTTTACTGCATCGTGGTTGTACAACTCGGTGTTTAATTTATCTAATCTGTCGCGTCCCGCAATTTGGTTTTGTGTGAAGATTTCCAAATATATTAGAGGGAACTATAAAAACGCATGGAAATATAATAAAGTTTCAGTCCAACGTTCCTAAAATATAAAGGTTAATTTTTTAATAATAGGTCAAAAGCGTTTTGAATTCGTCCAAAGAGAACGGAAACGCCTAATGTTTGAACGTTCCTCTATATATAGCATGTCGAGGAAGTGCCGTCTGCGTTGTACTAAAATCGTTGTTTAGTTTTGATGGCGCGTGATAGTCTCTCCTAGCTATCGAGATGTCTGAATGATGACTTTTTCTTTTAACCAGTAATGTATCATAAGCTTACCGGCGGTGCGTCAAACACTGGCAACACTCAGCACAGTTCTTACATGCGATTTTTAACTTTAATATTATGGAAATAAAATTTATATTGGCTTGAATTTACTTCTCTATTTATTACCTATTTCCGATTTTGTGTCATGAGAGGGTAGTATCCAATTTCTTAATAATTCTGATAGGCCTGGTCTACAGAAGGGGATTCCCCTACGTTAGTAATAATCTTTCTTGTCACGATGTTGGCCCGCGATGAACTTCGAAACCGCCCTGGTTACAATAAAATTTCGTGAATAGTTGGTTGCAGCTTGAAAGATAGGATAGTTCGAGACCCTATAGATGGCGCTATTTTCAAGATACATTTTTTTCAACGTTAATTCGGTAACAAAATAAGATGCGGCCTATGGCAGAACAACGTCAGACGGGCCAGAAGTTCAAGTTCAAATCAATATTTGTGTGACAGATAGATATTTGTTTAGGGTCTGGGTGTTGTCGGACCGTAGTCCCTCGTAGTTCTTGATATCCACGATACAGGTTTTACCTAGTGTCGTGGGGTCAGAACTATGTGTGTGACTGTCGAGGGGTGTATTTATACAAATGTTGAATGAGCGACGGTTGAGCTAATATGAATGTGCACTTTAAAAAACCTGTGAGATCTTTTCGGAATTTCTTCTGATAGTTAGTGAGATAGAAAACATTTAATAATCCTATTTACATAACAAGCTATTTAATTTAATTTGTGTAGTTTTATATAAAACAAAAGTTCTAGTTCTTCTACCTACATCTTCGATATAGGCCCGAGCTTTATGTTATAAATAGCTCCGCTCGCGTGGAGGTCATGTTTGGGAGAAAAAGTATACAATACTAAATACCAATTTTCATGCGTTTAACTTCAAAAATGACGGATTTTCATACAAATTTTCACCCCCTATTTTATCCCCTTAGGGTATGCCTACGTCTAAAAGGTACCTACTGTCAAAATTTCAAGTCTAACCCCAGCCGTTAAGACTGTGCGTTGATATGTCAGTCAGTCAGTTTCTTCTTTTATACATACATATACAGTCACGCCTGTAATCCCCGAAGGGGTAGGCAGAGGTGTAACCAGTACACCCACTTTTCACCGAATTTCAGTCCCATAATGTGATAGAGGGCGAGCCTATCGCCACACCGGGCATCATTCCAGACGCCGGGCTAATACTGAGATTTTCTAGATAGAAAAACCCAATATCACTTTACCCGACCCGGGGATCGAACCCGAGACCTCAGCAAAGCAGTCGTAACGTATGGGCAATTACAAATGCGCCACTGACGCAGTCTTCTTTTATATATACAGATATGTCGCCATATGCCGTTGTTGAACCCAACCTGTCTCCGAGACCTAGTTACGTACCGGACACCGGTTTCGAGGTCTCGCGACTGGGACACACATGTCCAATCAGTTTGACCCATCTGCTGTACGCGTGCTTATACACGAGTGAGGTCAACTTATAATGGGTCTTTTTGTGAATGGGATTTCTGACGGTAGAGTTGCGATTTATTTTATTTATACACTCATGGCTATACTATAACCTGATATGCCCAAATATAACTAGTTAGATGAGAAATTGTCCCATGATGTGATATGCGACCCTATCGCCACATCTGGCACAATCTACATCTGGATCTCATGTGTGACTTTTCTAATTAAAAACACAACTTGTGATTATTTGACCGGGATTTGAAGCGAGCAACTCTCCTATCTAATCTGTTACTAGATCAATAAGGCATAAAGCGAGAGAAGAGAAAAAAATTATAACAAACATAAATACGCCAGTCACATGAGTCATGGTCATGGATGCTTTGACATCACACATACAGGAGGAAGCACCTTGGTGCATGCTTTTTGCAGACGACATTGTACTCGTCGGAGAGGAGGCAGCTGAGGTACAGAGCAGACTGGTAAAATGGCAAGAGAAATTGGAAAGAGTAGGCTTCAAGATCAGCCGTACTAAGACCGAACAACTATCTTGTGATTTCGGTGGCTCTTCCAATTTCTCTAACATTGCCTTAAATGGTGTATCTCTACCGGTATGCTCCGATTTTAATTACCTTGGTTCGCTTCTCCAAAATGATGGCAATATTGACCGAGATGTGAATAGTAGAATGAATGCAGGGTGGATGAAGTGGCGACAGGTCTCAGCAACAATATGTGACAAGATGATGCCCCTTAAACTTAAGGGGAAAATCTATAAGACTGTCATAAGACCTGTCGCTATGTATGGATCTGAATGTTGGGCAATGAAAAAGGCGGATGAGAGGAGAGTGCATGCTACTGAGATGCGTATGTTAAGATGGATGTGTGGGGTCACAAAGTTAGATAGGATAAGGAATGAGTATGTAAGGGGAAGTCTGAAAGTAGCACCAATTGTAGAAAAGATGAGGAGTGCTAGGTTAGCTTGGTTTGGGCACGTGATGAGGAGGGATGAAAGGCATGTGACAAGACTAGTTGTCAATATGAATGTGGATGGACGAAAGAGTCGTGGGAGACCCAAAAAGAGGTGGATGGATTGCGTGAATGAGGACATGCGCGTGAAAGGAGTGAATGCAGATTTGACGCATGATAGGGCTGCGTGGAGAGTTAAAACCAATTGTGCCGACCCCACTTAGTGTGGGATAAGGGCAGGTAAATGATGATGATGACATGAGTCATGGGTATCAGGAACTACCATTATTATTGGTCTTTATCATACACACACAAACACTTGTCTAGGTGCGGGAAATGAACCTTCCGCCACTCAGCTCTACCAAGCTGCTGTGACATAGAGGCTTAAAAAATAGTAGTTATCTTTCAGCAAGAACATGATCTATGATAACTCAGAACCTGTCTTCAAGTCTCGTTACAACTAGGTGGACGCGATATTCCTCTATCACAGTGGTTCCCAACCTTTTCTTTTTTGTCAGCGCAGGTTCAACGGTGTCCAAGAAATAGGTCAATCTTTAATCAAAAAGGCAATAGTATTAACAATATTGTTTTAATAACAATTATAAAATTTCTAGTAGAAAGCTAAAAAGGAAAATTTTGAATCAATGTGATTTTTGAGCTTGCATATTCTACACAAGTTCAGCAATCCTGTGACTAATATTATTGCCCAAAGCTACACGCAAATCATTTACGCAGGCTGGCATAATTGTATTGAGTAGAGAGGGATAGATTGACTCTCGCTTCTTGATACTTTAACTGGACGGCACTACACTTACCATCAGGTGCAGTGAGGTCACTTTGCCGTGCCAGGAACAAAAAAAAACTTACTTTGCGATGGCGATGCATCGCTCGTGAAATAGTAATTTGTTCACGGACCGAATTCTAACTGTGGACCACTGGCTGCGAACCACTGCTCTATCACAGTAGAATATAGATCCGGCTGCAGTTTGTAGCCGTTCTGATTGCTTTTGTGGTCAGTTTCGGTTGAATTATGAATGGATTTGTGTGAATAGTTGATAGGTCTCAGGTTCGATCCCCGGATCGGGTAAAGTGATATTGGGTTTTTCTATCTAGAAATTCTCAGTATTAGCCCGGAATCTGGAATTGTGCCCGGTGTGGCGATGGGCTCGCCTCCTATCACATATGGGACCGAACTTCGGTGATTAGTGGGTGTACTGTTTACACATCTGCCTATCCCTTCGAGGATTACAGGCGTGAGTGTATATCTATGTACGTTTTAATTATGACGTGGCAACAGATTGGTTTGCTGTAGGTGATAAGGATAAGAAATGAATTTAACTAGTACCATTTATTGCTATTAATATGAAAATTAACCAGTCAAACATCCTCTGTGGTGCAGTGTGCAAGAGGCCTGCACCCAGAAAATCTTTAAAGAAATACACCCAAGTCACACACATAGTTCTGACCCACACTAGGTAAAACGTGTATCGTGGATATCAACAACTACCAGGGACTACGGTCCCACAACACCCAGACCCGAAACAAACAACTGTCTGTCGCACAAACATTTGTCTCAGTTCGGGCATCGAACCCATGGCCTCCCGTTTTACAATCAGCTACTCGCCCGTTGGGCCACGGAGGCTGTCACGAGTCTTTGAGTGATGGTTTGTTTCGGCTGTGGATACTGTACGACCGTGAGTCCCTAGTAGTTCCTGATATCCACAATACACTTTATTTAAGTGTGGGAACAGGGCTATGTAGGTGTGTATTTTATTTAATACTGGGTTATCTCTGTCAACTAATCATGACCAATGACACGGAGTTTAATTCAGTTGATAACACACTATTTTTTAACATAAGTTGCTGTAAGCCCATGTTACATCCAAGCGTAGTGTGAAGAAGGTATTCAACAGGCGGGGATTATTGTGTCGAGGAAGAATATTTGTCTCTCGGCACTTGATACTTTACCTGGACGGTAGTGCACTTACCATAAGGTGCAGCGTGGTCACGTTGCTGTGTCAGTATATTAAAAATATTTACCCTTGATAGCTGGTATGTGTTGAGGTATTATTTTAAAAACTCAATAACTTCACCGTTTTACCAGTGATTGTCAATGACAAGTGATAATAGCTTCTCGAAGGTTCCCACTAAAAATATAGATTTTTTATTAACGTCAGCTTTAGTTGTCCACTTTAATAGATTTACGAATCACGTGACTGGTATTACAGTAGTCATGGACCTTGACAAGTTAGTAGCTGTTTTAGAAATAAATAAATACGCCCAACAGTCAAACACACTCCTTACCTTACACTAGGTCAAAGCTGTATTGTAGGTATCAAAAACTATGAAGGACTGTGGTCCCAAAATAACCAGATCTGAAACAATTATCTGTCCATCACACATTTGTCTCGATGCGGTAATCGAGATACGGTAGGCAGCGGCTTTGCTGTGCCCTGGCATTGCAGAAGTCTGTGGGCGGCGGTGTCTACTTACCATCAGGTGGCGCGTCTGCTCGTCTGCCTATCCAGGCCGTAAAAAAAAAAACAAACACATCCTCTCAATTCACAGCTGGCTCCTCACCCACTCTGCCACGGAGGCTGTCTATACGTTGTAATTATTTGTTACTATATAAAATATATGGGCGCCTCTTAAACTATGGCAGGAAACGTAACTTCCTTTATAGGAGTAATAAAAAGATATAAAAGCAAATGTAGTATTAATTGCTCTCTATAAATATCAGTTTTATAGATAACATTGTGCTATTTAAGGAAATCCAATTACGAGTATGTTCTTTGTGTTAGGTAAAGATAGTTTTTTTGGACATTTGGATGACGCCATCGTGGTTTCTAGTGTAAAATTTCGAATGTAAAGCGTGAGCAATTTTATCTTATAATTTGTAGTATTTTAGGTTTTTATTTGTCAGCTCGATAGAGGCGGCAACACTGCCTCACAGTGTTCCAAGGCCGTTAAATAAATTAAAAAAAAGAACACCGATGTGAATAGGATAGTTTCCTGTGTTTAATTTTGTGCATTATTCGATATGCCACCGAATATAATTCGCAAAAGAAACCCTTTTGTGAAAACATAATCAAAATTGCTTGAAAAATAAGCTCACAATATTGATTTTAAATATTGGTAAGAGCAAAAATGGGTCCGTAGTGGGATCATCTCACTATCTCCCTCGCACTACTGAACTGTAATGGCCACTCTGAGAGATGACGTCACGGCTCATATTATGCATCTACATTTGACAATTACCCCTACCAGCAGATTTGAATGGCGTCTAATTTACTTATTTTTCAAATACCCTATTTGGTCCCTTTGGTGTTCCGTTGCGTGGTTACCAGTGGTCATGTCAATTGTGTAGAGTAGCGAGGGATAGACTGTCTTTCAATACGCGATACTCTAACTGGACTGCACTGCGCTTACTATCAGGTGCATTGTGGTCACATTGCCGTTTCCGGATAATAAAAAAACCAAAGTAATAGTGTTTAGTTCCAAAGGAATGGAGTCTCATTTCAACACACCTTTTGGGTGGACACCCACGCGCGTCAATCAAAAACCATTGCGCGAACTCACATAACTGTTGCGCAAAATAATCCGTATTACAGTTAATTGGCCAAACAACCGGTACGTTTTATTATCGGTAAAATGTAATAAAAGAAACATGTTTACTCGTTTAAAGTCAATTATTGAAGATAAACGATGTGCGGATTCGTGTCGGAGCGTTCATCGGACGGTTGGACCCCGATGTGTAGTCAAGTGGTGAGTTGTACAGTTGGCCTGTGTCCTTATTATTATTTTATTGACTCTATAAAAGAGAAGGCAAAGGTTCTCCACCATGCAGCCATGTCTGTCGTTATTTTTTCCAAATCTGGGCTAGAATTAAAGTCTTCTTCTTCTCTGGTTTTAACTTATACAAAAGGCCGAAGCCATGTCTGTAGTCTTCATCCATTCAAAAGGGGGAAGCCATGTCCGATATTTTTCCAATTCTAAAGGCGGAAGCCATGTCTGAAATAAACACAATTCAAAAGGCCAATACCATATCTGGAATAGTCACAATTCAAAAGGCCGAAGCCATGTCTGTAATAATCACAATTTAAATGCCTAAGCCATGTCTGAAGTTTTTTTTTCACTTATTAATCATAATAAAACATCACATCACATGCACGCCATTTTTCTTTTTTCTGGCCTGTGTTCTGTTCGAAATTTGAATTTAGCACAATATGCCAGTAATAAATTTAAGCTAGTAATAGGCCATTTTTTTTCACGTATTTAAAGATACAAGCACAGAGTATACCAGAATGTACAGCAAGGCCTATTGCTTAATTCTTGAATGATCAGATATATTTTTTTGCTAGGAATGGGCAAAGAAATCAACGAATATACCGCCTAGTTAATTATGTAATTAAAATTAAACAATACACCATATGGGATCTACATTATTGCGTTGTTTTTACTCAATCTAGTACAGGTCTTTTTCGCTGGTTCGCCGTGTCTTTATTTCTTTTTCTAAATACCGAGTCTATTGTTCCAGTGAATTCCGACGCATCGTAAAATTAATTATCGGTACGCGACCGGTCTACGAACTCGTTAAATTTTTACAACAAACACCGGTTCGAGGTGCCGATGTACCCATTAGTTTTGCCTTTAAAGTTGTTTCACCTACATAGACTGATGGATAGATTAATAATAATACTAGCCCTGTATTAAAAATTGACCCACTGCTGGGCGCGGGCCCCTGCTAATGAGAGAGGTTAGGCCGTAGTCCACGCAGGCCTAATGCGGGTTGGTAGACTTCACAGACCTTCGAAATTCTCATGAGAATTCTCAGGTATGCAGGTTCCTCACAATGTTTTCCTTCACCGTTAAATCATCGATAATTAACATTTAATACACACGTAATTTTAGAAAGACAGAGATGTATGCCATTTGGGTTTCGAACTTACGACTTTCGTCTTGACAGTCCGTGCCGTAACCAACTACGTAGGTAATGGATGGATTATATTAATGGTCGAGCTTAGACCACTATTATGGCAGCTGTATGATACTGACCAGTAATGTTGACTGGATTATTTAGGTTTGACTAGGTGAATCCGTGGGCAAAAGCTTGTATTAAGTTGAGTATTTATTGTGGTGTAAAAAACAAACCTTGGTTTTTATTGTCTCACGAATAGTCGATTTGTATAAATGACGGCACAGTAATAAAATTGTGATGTCATTTTTGAGATCATCTACCTTTCGCGTTATATTTGGTGCTGATGTAATCCCTCGATGCATTAGAGGATATGTGGATGCATTTTTTTACCTTCGTATTCTTGACTACGGACTTTTTAACACTAAAAGTTGTTTCATAAGTCGCCATGAATTGACGCGAGGCGGTAATGTTAAACAATAACTTATCATATCTATATGTAGCTTCATTCAGACCGCTGGGCAAAAATGGTTACGAATTGGATTCCGGCGGATGGTCATAGGAAACTTGGACGACCAAAAAAGAGAGACAAGGCGGAAGCTGACGGAGGACCGAATGAAGGAGAAGAATAAAGGGGGGCCTTTGCCTAGCAGTGGGACACAAAACAGGCTAGCTAAAAAAAATGTTGTCACACTGCTGGATAGGGGCTTTCTCGAATAATGGCTTTTTAATTAGATTAGCTATCACATTCGCCTAATGCAAGTTGGTAGACTTCACGTACTTCGACCTCCTTTTTATAGAATTCTCAGTTATGGAAGTTCTCATTAAACTCATCATTTCTGTTAAAACTAGTCATGATTGACAATGAGTTAGTAAATTACTTATACAAATTAGTGTGTGCCGTGGGAACTGGGTTCCAACCCGAGCAATCCGTAGTCCTTTCTACTCTTCATTAAGCTATGGCTAATATTGACTAAAAATCTATCAGTGTAAGGTATTCTATAGGCCTTCTTAATAAGTACATATAGCGTATATCAAACTTTTGTAAACTCAAAACCATGGACCTCCGTTATCAAATAACTGTCAACATATACGAAGGGGTAGGCAGAGGTTTACACAGGAGTGGCATACCAGGCTGGAGAGCCCGACTGCGTGCTTGAGGACTGTCGCGGCAGTGCGTCCTGTCCTAAAGAGATGGCTAGACAGGCGCCACGGGGCGCCTACGTTCCGACTGACACAGGTATTAACGGACCATGGGTGTTTCGGTTCGTTCCTGTGTCGGATCGGAAAGGAGGTGTCCGCCGTGTGCCACCACTGTGGCAACTGCCGCGAAGACACGGCCCAACATACGTTGGAGGAGTGCCCAGCCTGGGACGAAGAGCGCAGCGCTCTCAGAGCAGTCGTCGGAGGCGACCTCTCGTTGCCGGCCGTGGTGTCGTCCATGGTCGCCAGCCGGAGGTCCTGGCGTGCGGTGGCCCACTTCTGCGAGAACGTCATCTCGCAGAAGGAGAGTGCTGAGAGGGATCGGGAACGATATGATCCCTCCCGCCGCCAGAGAAGACGTAGGAGGCGCCGGGTGGACGACTGACCGGCGTCTCCCGCCCTGTGGAATGGGGGCGTTTGAATTCCACCACGGTAACCCCTGCCTGTCGTACGAGGCGACTAATAGGGGCCATCGGGGGTCGCGGGCGCGCAGCGGAGGGCTGTCAGCCCGTATCGATTCACTCCCAAATTCGGAGCATCGTGCGACCCCGAGATGGACGGCAGCGTGGGTGGTAAGGCCTCGTTCGCTGTCGTTGTTCGGTGCGCGGGGGCTCCTTAGCCCTCCATGGAGATGGGCTGCTACGCAGCACCGCGCAGGGGCGATTCCGGCTGCAATTCTAGCACTCCTTAGAATACCCCGGGATCGCTCCGTAAGCGCCGAAGAAGGCCACCGCGGGGTTTTAGCTGGTAGTGTCGGGTGGGTTGTATATAGGGGTTAGGGACTCGGCCCAGCGGCAGCACGGATAGCCATCATCCGTGCGAGGGGGATGCTGGGTCGTAAGACCGGCTAGTCCAGCATACCCGTTTTATTCTTAATCCGCTTCCCTCCGGAGCGGGCGGCAGTAATAAAACGCTTTCCCCGCGACAACAAAAAAAAAGGCAGAGGTTTACACCCACATTTCTCCCAGATTATTATCGACCCATGATCTAATAGGGGGCAAGCTTAGAGCTATTCGGGATATAATTCCAGACTCTAGGCCGATACTGAGTGATACAGAAACCCATTGTCAGCTTTACCCGATCTGGGGATCAGACCAGAGACCTCAGCACAACAATCGTACTGCGTACGCAAATTCAACTGTGCCACCGAGGCTACCTATAAACCGAGGTCAACCTATAAATATTCCAGAAGTTTAGATTTGTAACAACTTTCATCTCTACCTCCATTTCATTTTATTCACAGATTGCAAAAGCACTTACATAACCCTTTTTCTGGATCGCTATAAGTCTGTAAAACGAATCCATCATGATATGAAGCTGTTCTCTTCTCAAGAGCCAGAAGTTGAGTGGAGTGATGTCTCTTGTTCACAGAATAGAATAATACCAGCCCTGTATTAAACATTGTCCCACTGCTGGGCACGGGTCTCCTCTGCTAATGAGAGGGGATAGGCCTTAGTCCACCACGCTGGCCTAATGCGGGTTGGTAGGCTACACATACCTTCGAAATTCTTATGAGAATTCTCAGGTATGCGGGTTTCCTCACGATGTTTTCCTTCACCGTTAAAACAAGCGATAATTAGCTATTAATACACACGTAACTTTAGAAAAGTCAGAGGTGTTAGCCATTTGGGATTCATCAAGCAAGCCGCATACAGGGCTTGGACCACGGCTCGAACAAATGAGGATCCAAACACATCTGATGTGAAACGCAAATTAAATGCTGCTTCGAGGTCCAGTAAAAGAAAAATTGCCAGAGCTAAATTCAACTTCATCGGCAGAATTGGTGAGAAGCTTGTTGGCTACCCCTCTGGGAGTCGCGCCTTCTGGTCACTCGCCAAAGCTGCTGAGAAAAACTTTTGCCAGTCGTCATTACCACCACTGAAATATGTCGATGGTAACTTAGCCCACAGTGCTAAAAAGAAAGCCGATTTACTAGGTACTCTCTTTGCCTCGAACTCGACATTGAACGATGACGGAAGCGCCGTACCGCCTACCATCCCGTGGTGCGGACACTCCATGCCGGAAATTAAAATTTCACAAATGGAAGTCCGGCGGGAGCTACTCCGTTTAGACGTTCATAAGTCGAGCGGGCCAGACGGCATACCAGCAGTGGTACTTAAACAGTGCGCTCCTGAGTTGTGTCCTGTGCTAACGCGTCTTTTCGCGCTTTCATACCACAGTAGACAAGTTCCGTCTTCGTGGAAGACTGCCCATGTGCACCCAGTGCCTAAGAAGGGCGATAGATCAGATCCATCGAATTACAGGCCTATTGCTATAACCTCCCTTCTCTCTAAGGTGATGGAGCGTGTGATTAATACTCAGCTCCTAAGATACCTAGAGGAGCACCAGTTGATCAACGATCGTCAATATGGCTTTCGCCATAATCGCTCAACTGGTGATCTTCTGGTGTATCTCACACACCGATGGGCTTCAGCCATTGAGAGTCAAGGTGAGGCATTGGCAGTAAGCCTAGATATAGCAAAGGCTTTCGATCGGGTCTGGCACCGGGGTCTTCTATCGAAGTTGCCTTCGTACGGACTGCCCGAGGGTTTGTGCCAGTGGGTTGCTAGCTTTCTGTCCAGCAGATGCATAAAAGCCGTAGTAGATGGTAACTGCTCCGAAAGCATGGACATAAACGCTGGCGTCCCACAAGGCTCCGTTCTATCTCCGACGCTGTTTCTGCTGCATATTAATGATATGCTGTCTATTGACAGCATTCATTGCTATGCGGACGACAGCACCGTAGATGCACTTTACACGGGCCGTGCAAACATCCCTCGTACCGTTGTGGAAGAAAGTCGCGAACAACTTGTGTCGGAAATCGAGAGCACTTTATCCAAAGCCTCCGATTGGGGTCGGGATAATATAGTCAAATTCAACCCCTCTAAGACACAAGTTTGCGCGTTCACCGCTAAGAAAACCCCATTCACTGTGGCCCCACAATTCCAGGACACACCCATTAACGTCTCGAAGAGTATTGGGATCCTTGGCGTCAACATCTCTAGCGACGTTCAGTTCCGAAGTCACTTAGAAGACAAGGTCAAGCTGGCGTCTAAAAAACTCGGTGTGCTAAACAGAGCGAAGAGGTACTTCACTCCGGGGCAAAGACTGCTATTATACAAATCGCAAGTCCGGCCCCATATGGAGTACTGTTGTCATCTCTGGGCGGGAGCACCTCAATACCAGCTTGGTCCTTTTGACTCGGTTCAAAGAAGCGCTGTGAGAATCGTTGACGATCCCAAACTCACAAACGTTATCGAGCCTCTAAGTCTAAGGAGAGACATAGCCTCCTTGTGTGTGTTCTACCGTTTGTATAATGGGTTGTGTTCCGAGGAATTGTTTGACATGATGCCCACGGCCACTTTCTACCATCGCACCACTCGCCATCGACAGGGAGTTCATCCTCACACTTTGGAACCTAAATGGTCGCGCACAGCGCGGTTTCAGAGGAATTTCCTCCCGCGAACGCTCCGAATGTGGAATGAGCTCCCTGCCAAGGTTTTCGAAGGGGACTACAGTATGGGGTTCTTCAAGAAGGGAGTAAATAGGTTTTTGAAGGGTCGGCAACGCGCATGTGATACTCCTGGTGTTGCAGGCGTCCATAGGCTACGGTAACCGCTTACCATCAGGCGGGCCGTAAGCTTGTATGCCACCAACGTGGTATAAAAAAAAAAAAATTGGGTTTCGAACATACGACTTTCGTTTTAATAGTCCGTACCGCAACCAACTAGGCTATCGCTGCTTGGTACTTGGAAGTTGCTTATTTACAGTGCAACTATAATTAATTAACATCTCACTACGCAATGCAGTCCACAATGAGATCAGAAAGCGTTAAATATTATTATTAAGACATTTGTTTTAATTAATTGTGTCATGTTTATTAATATCTTTCAAATATGCACCTTTCGAAAATTAAATGGTTAACTCAGAAATTTAACTTTCCACACCTTGGCGTACGTTGTGTAATAATTTAATATTTAAATGATCTAATTATCGCTGTTTAAAGCATGTCTGATGAGCTGTTAAGAATTAAAGTGGGTCCATGAGGCTGAGAAAAACGATGAAATGATGCAATAGACCGAGGCTAAGATGGAGGGGCAAACTAGAACCAAGAAGGACTGATCGACTAAAGTGGTTCAGCGGGATGAATGGAAACAAGGAAGGAAGATCTTTGCCTTGCTCTAGGATATATTAGACTTATAAAAAAATATCGATACCACGTTAGAAAGGAACAGTTGCACTGGAAATTACATTAGGGTTACCAATCCCGGAATTCAAATACTAGGGTTTGAAGTTAGAAAAACCAGGACAATTCTGTTTAAAAACAGGACGCATCTGTGTTTTAAAATAGCGTGAACACTTGCGAGCCGAGATGCCGCCCCTAAACTAATTTTTGCAAAAGTGGTGTGCGAATTTTAAAATACAGGATCTTATCTGGACGCTTTAAAAACCCAGGACGCTGCTTGATAACTATCCAGGACACCCCAGGACCCTCTAAAACCAGTTCATGTCCTGGGAATACAGGACGGTTGGCAACTCTAAATTACATAAACAAACGAAATGTGATCATCATTTGGTTTCATATGTTTTATACCCCTACAGAGAGTTGATGTCGGAGAGTAAGCAGATTGTAAAGATTAATCCATTCTTGAAATAAGTATAAAAAGCAAGCTGTGTCAATGCCATTTTAATACTGGATATTGGCAGGAAGTTTCAAAGTTTCAAGTTTCACTAACTCAATAAAATAACTTTGATTGAATTTCATAAGGTATTCAGATCAAAATCAATAACGTTTGATAATAATATTCCTTTCATAACGTAACCATTTATAATGTAATATTCGTAATAGAATTTCTATAACCGCACAATTTAAGCCGGTTTCGCGTAACTTTCATGTGATAATGTGGTCGTATGAATGCTAAGGAATTTGTGCCATTATAGCTGGAACGAATGTTCGTGGTTTGATTAAAATCTATTTGTTTTCAACTGCCTACATTGCTAAGACCTTGGAGTTTAAAAAAAGTTGCCTAAGACATTGGAATACTTTCTAGTTTCATCAAATCATCCGCATCTGTTATATAATATTTGATCAGCTACCTCCTTTTCATATTGATTAGGGTATTAAAATCATCGCCCTTTTCATTCCCATATTGAGTATAAAATTCTCTTAACCTGCTATGCCATTATCTTCAGCCTGCTGGATCGAATCTCTAACTCGTCTACTGGCTTAATGAGTCATGTATTATAACACTTGTTTCACTATTAATCAAACGGGGATTTGGCCTTTGCCACACTAATTTAGTACAATATTTCGATTTGACATACTAACCTTCGAAGTTCTATTCAGAACTTTTAAATTCACAAGCTCCTTTATGAAGTTTACCTTGACCGCAAAAGCGAAAATTAATCAATACAAACTTCAGAAAGTCAGAGGTTCCAGTCCTGGGAATTAGGAAAAATATATTTATAAACCCTGTCTGCCTTAAAAATTGACCATACTACTGCACTGTATTTATGCTTAGGATATAAAGATATACTTTTTGATAGATAGTATTGACTCTGGCTTAGCTAATTTAGCAGTAATGTCTTCGCTTGATAGTTCACAATTTATATCATCGAGGGTGTCTTGCTAAGAAACCTTGATTATAACAATAATGGGTATCGTCTAACAAGTTTCCTTATTGGAATAAATACATTTTTATAGTCCGGCTATCAGCGTCCTACATGATAATTAGCGTCCCACAGAAGATTCAAGAGTCTTGTTGCATTGAGGGAAGTCGTTGCAAATCATCAGTGCAATGGGGATTAGATTTCTTAGTACGTATGTGTCGTCGTAATTGCCATATTGAAGACGTGATAGCGTAGTTCAACTGTTAACCGTAATATTCTTTGTAAGAGGCAAAGATGTATTGTTACAGTAGAATTATTTAGCCCATATACCACATTCTCTACTCTAAAACTAGATTTTTTTTACTAGTTTTCATATGACACATAAGGTTTGCTTTTTTAAAATAGGTACATTATCTTTGAATGATTATGAAATGTAACCTCTAAGGGTTTTTTTGGTGAATCTTGCATTTTATAAGTAGTACTTTATCAATAATTATAAAACCATTGGGACATTCTTGTGATACATCTTTAATATATTTGCCCTCATGTCTAATATCCAAAGATAAATTAGGGGTATTAGTTCGTATGGACATAACACCACCAGTATTACCTCAGCAAGTGTCACATAGTACCTTTTTTTTTTTAAATAATGTCTTGTCTGTCTTTTACACTGTTGTCTAGAAAACACGTCATTGTGTTAATGTTTTGATAATTTTCGATTTTAAACGCGTCTTTGTGTCTGCAGTCAAAGAAAGTAACGTTACTCTCGATGTGCACGAAGATAACGAGCCATAATGGGCTCATTGAATAAACGTCTTATTATAGTACCGTTTACGTAAATTGTTTGAATTAATTCGCTCGGTTATGCTTTGAAGAGTTTTTATATGTTAACAAATTTGCTTGGCAACAGGCGATATCAAGAGTGAAATGTTCATAAATGATTGTGATGCAAGACTGTTCAAGTGATTAGTCTTGTAAAAATATATAATCTAAAAGTTTTAGTAGAATTTCTAGAAGTGTTATCAAATACAGCTATGCAGAATTCGGTATCTCCAGACTCTCAGGTGAGAAAGGTGATATCTGCTGGGTTGCTCGAGACATTTTGTGTTTTTTGGTTTTCAACTAACGACGCCATATTAATTATATCTTTAGCAATAAAGCATCTTTCGAGCGCTCATTCCACCGGCTGTATTGATCATCATAGAGATTAGACTTTTCTTGTTTGTGTAAAGGTACCATCCACTTACTTTTATGGAACTTGCCCTTCATCAATACATTGCGCAACATTGACTTGGCCCTTTACTTGTTTTATGACCGTGCACTTTTTTCACATCAATCTTTTTTGTACCATTCTATACTCTTCTAACTTATTAACGAGGCAGTCCATCTTTGTCTATCGCTAATGGTTTCTGACGTAACCTGCAACCACCGTGAAGACCGCGAAGCAGAAAATAAGCAATGCTCTGTTACACTTAATGCACAGTAATATTGTGCCATCCCCACTGTTATGGACGTACGTGCATGTTATAATTATTGTCGTGTGCAAGCTTTCATAACCCTTTCTTGGAATTTTAGTTGTTAGCCATCAACAGGGTAACCAGTTGTCGTAAATCTGAGCTGGTATAAAATAAAGTTGCACAGTACAAATATAATTAAAACTTTTGTTAATATCAAAAATTATGTCAAGATGTTGAGATTTTTTTTATAATCCTGGCACATCATACTGACCACACTGCACCTGATGGTAAGCGCAGTGCCGTCCATTTAGAATATCAAGTAGTGAGAAATAATGTATACCTCGCTACTCAACACAATCATGCGAGCCTGCTTCTTCACACAGCGCCATTAGGCAAGAAGGTGAAGAGGCGGTCGAGGGTCTAGTGTCAGATAGCTCAGAAGGCCGCAACACGGCGTAACATCGTATCCTAACTCTAGACGCCCGACAAAAACTGTCTGATCCCGGAACACGACACACTTGCATGTGCCACTATGGCGGAGTTTACACCCTGTGTACAGTGGGACTATCCGGGTGGACATGAATATCCTACCACCAGAAGTTGTTGAAGAGCGTTCCCATTCTTCCTTCATATCACATCGTCCTCAGATGTAACAACATTTTTAAGGGACGCATTTCGACAATAACTATCAAATACGGAAAGAATTATAAAAAACTAAAACTTTTGAAACTGTTTATAGATGCGTCAGAATAACAATTATGCAAGTAGCACATAGTATGATATTTGCATAAACTACGTATTTCAAATCAACATTATAATAATACAACAAAATTCTCAAACCAAATCCATTTTTAATTGTCGTGTGTTGAAGCTAGCCCGTGGGATCGGTGTCGCCCCGTTATGACCTGACACAATGAGGAGTGCGCCCCAGTCCCACTGAACGATCCGGTTGTATGACATCCCAATCAGGTCGGCTTACAGTAATTTGTACACATTAACTTGTCAGTGCAAAGTCGTAGCACGGACCTTGAACCTGGATGATTTGTTTTTATTCATCATAAACAAGCTGTTGCTCGCGGCTCCGCCCTCGTGGTTGTCACGCTTGGGAGAAATTCAACTTAAAAAATGACGGATTTTCATAAAAACTTTCATCCCCTATTTTACCCTCTTGGGGGAGGATTTTCCAAAAATCCTGAAATATTTATTATTAACTAAAATCTCAAATACAAATTTTCATGAATTTAACTTAAAAAAATGACGGATTTTCATACAAACTTTCATCCCCTATTTTATCCTCTTAGGATTATCCTATTTTATTCCAAAAACCCTTCGTTAGTGGATGCCTACGTCATAAAAGGTACCTACTGTGAAAATGTCAAGTCTCTAACCCCAGCCGTTTAGGCTGTAAGTTGATATGTCAGTTAGTCAGCCAGTTTCTTTACAGATTTACGATATTAAATTATTTATTGTAGCAAAGGTCGGCTAACGAGCAAATGAGTCTCCTGATAGTAAATGATTCCACCGCCCTTGAACTTCTACAATACTAGAAGAATCATGGTTGTTAGTGGACTTAATGGAATGGAATCGGGATCGTAAAGGAAAGGGAAATTTGCATCGCACAAATCGCAGCACTAGGGTACACCCACTTTTTGCCGAATTTCGGTCCCATAATGTGATAGGGGCGAGCCTATCGCCATACCGGGCACAGGTTCCGGGCTCCGGGCTAATACTGAGAATTTCTAGATAGAAAAACCCAATATAACTCTACCCGACCCGGGGATAAAAACCGCGACCTCAGCACAGCAGTCGTAATGCGTGCGCAATTACAACTGCGCCACCGAGACTGTCTAGTATTGTTGCTTAAAATGAGTGATTATTGATTACTTTCCACCAAAGACCCACTTCTTTTTTACTATTCCGTGCACTTTTACAGAACACATAAAACATCAAGTATTGACGTTTATAAATCATGGGTGGTAATCCAACGATCGTTAGCGATACAGCGGCGAAGTCGTAAAGATATCGTGCCAATCGGTCCTGTTACGGTACCAAATTCAACTCGAAAACAATGACTAGCACATATTTTGGTAACTGTTAAGGGGTATCGATTCAGTTCTTTTAATTCTTCAATTTTAGTAAGCTATAAATATACTTTTGTATAAATTTTGTCCATAGTGTTCTTGTTCCACATTTGTATATTTTTGGTATCTTAAGTGTGCTGGTATGTTGCGTCTTAAAATAACACAAATACGTTACGTAAGCGTCAAGTAAAAAGACATACAACGATCAGGCTTTTTGGCACTGTTTCTTGAAATTACCTTTCGGTCAGCAGATTGCATACGAATGGAAATGCACCTAGCAGTCATAGATATATTCCTGACATACTAAAATACGTGTCTTGTGTCGAGGGTATCAGAAATAATGAAAAACTAAGTCCCATAACGGTCAAACCAAATTAAATATTTCGGCATCACATTTGTCTCGAACTGACTTCGTTTCACAATTCCACCGCTACGATACAGAGTCAATACATACTTCACGTGTCATCAATATGAAATTTAAATTAATTCTTACAACGGAGCAGTATAATTTTAATGAAGTCCAAGGACATGTATTGTTTCGTTTTGTTTGCGTCTGCTATATTATTGATATAGCTGCTTTTATTCACACAATACGTTAAAAGAAAGTTGATGATCAATGTCGAAGGCTAGTTTCAACGGTTTTTACAGGTTGTTTTTCGATTTTCGGTTTGTCATTTTTACTATGAGATGTTTAGCTTATTAAGAATTAGAAAGAAAGAAAACATATTTATTTAGCTTAAAACTTAACATCAGCAAAAAACACAAACGAACGGTTACACAAAAAAAACAATAGAGGACAATAATATCTTTGCTGTGTGGCGCTAAGCATAGCTGTCGTTCCCCCGCTAAGTTTTTTCTTTGCTAGGCTTTTTTAATTTTATAAAAAAATACATCTTACTCTTAACACGCGACCCACAAACTGTGGGATTATGAAATTGGTGTCGTGGACGCGGCTAATAAAGCCAAATCTAATTTGAGGATTTGTTACAATAACATTCTGTGATGGTTGCGCGCCGTGGCGGGCGGTTTCATTGCTTTGTTGGTAACCATTGCAGTTGCGCTTTATGATGGTAATTATTGTGATTCAGTGTCGTATTATAGTATTTTTTTATGCCTCGATAGGAAGATGAGCGGAGGGGCCACCTGATGGTAAGTAGTCACCGCCGCCCATAGACTTCTGTAATACATGGGCACAGCAAAGCCGCTGCCTACCGTTAGTAATTGGGTCAATGAGATAATATTTAAATTGTTTTTTAAGGACCTAGGCCTAACCTCTCATTAGAGAGTGTTTAATAACGGGCTGGTATTTTGTGATTTCACGTCTCATTATAGTCACTGTTACAGTACTTCAAATCCAAAGTTCTGGATGATGCTACTTCGGTTCATGATCATGCATGACCTTTACCACCAGACATGCGACTAGTATCTATTGTTGAATAATACAATGAATAAGGAAACCCAATATTCGATCTACCGTAATTTAGATATCTATGAATGAATTAATGAAACCTTTATTCAAGCTGCCAAGACTCATGGTGTTAGTTCAAATAAAGCCAGCACAATTACTATCAAATTAAAACTGAATACCTAGTTCACCACTGCACCATTTTATAGAAATGGTGCAGTAACAATTCACGTAACGACAATCCAGTCTGTTTGAAATATTAGGCATCTTGTTGCACACCTCTATTCTGTTAAACAAATAAAAATTGTTACCAGATTAACCATTTATAAGAACTGCACCTTTGTATTTGAGTAAAACCTTAATTGGCAATTTTGTAAACCTTTTTACTTATTTGAAGAATAGCGAAACAATATCCAGTTCAATGTTCACATAAAATACTGCGCGTAAAATATTCATACAATGTTCATTACCATGTTATTTAGAACTGGAGCGTGGCGTTTATTTAATTTTCTCCGTTCGCACACGGTCCGCGCGTCGTATTGTACTCGAGTTCTTTCACGGAATAGAAAAAACCTTTGTAATTGTGGACACATTTGTGTGATGGTCGCATCGAGGCTTGTGACTCCATCATCTAATGCTGTAACGTGATGAAGGCGAATAGGGTCGTTTCCTGTGTTTAATTTTGTACATTATTCGATATGCAACCGAATATAATACGCAAAAGTCATCCTTTTGCGAAAACAGAGTCAAAATTGCTTGAAAAATGAGGTCATAATATTTATTTTAAATATTGGTATGATCAAATACTCGCAGGCATGAGCGAAAATGGAGCGGCACAGTAATGGGGATTCTGAGAACCGTGACGTCACGGTACATATCATGCATCCTTTTACTGTCATTTGTCAATTACCCCTTCCAGCCGATTTGAATATTTGAATATTGCATATATCTACAACAAATCCATAACTCTCTTTTTGCCTTAATTTTCTTTTAAAACTTCAACTAATGTCTCTTCCCTTGTCTTCATTCCATGGCTTCTTCATCCAGCCGGCGGTCACGTGGGCTGGCTCGATAAAACCTCCCCCGCTGCCGCAGGTCGGTGGACTGAAAATGGGTCGAATGTCGTACAGAACGGTCGCTTTCGGATTTGGGTCTTGGTTTGGACGATGTCTATTCTTTTTGGAGATTGAGTGATGAATTTTTTATTGCAGGTTTACGTTGTAGGTAGTTTGAATTGACGTAAGACTAGGATTGTTGGTTCGCTTATGTTTTTTTCTGGAGGAATAGGTTTGTATGTAGAATGAATTCGACCAGCATTTTTCGGACTAACATTCCCGGCTTATGGTGCGTCCTTCCGACCTACAGATGATAGACAGAGGCACTAGTGGTCCACCAGTTTTAACTATATTGTGCTGACGTGGAATCGCAGACGGAACCCCTCTTTCGAAAGCAAGAAAAGCTTTTGTCTTTTTGTGCTTTGGAGTCCGTACACCTTCTTGTTTAATGAAACACGTTAAACTGCTTTTAATTGATATATATTGAGTTTACTTAATTTATTTAATGCTATATGATAGTATGTGCGATGCGGACGCGATATGAGTGTGAACTGATTGATTTTTACAATATAGTTAATGTACGCGTTTCATGCTAAAGTGTGTAAGTTTGTGCGGTTATTCCGCACAAGTCTAGTAATCAAACGACAACGCTGTTAAACCTCGGTACCATTTTATATCAAAACACATCTCGCTGGTGTAAAGAAATTTTATTCAAGAGCCACTGATACCTGTGACGTAAATAAGTATGTATGTGGGCATGCTCAAACCTAACGGAAGCTTAAATAAGTGGATCCCTATATCGCCGAATCGGTTGGTGGATACAATTCTTTCAGGCAGATGCTTTGCAAATAATTATGCGTCAAAACATGAACAACTATGCTAGTGTGAATTATGTTTACAGTTTTTATAATGTGGTAATGAATTACGACAAAATGACAGAAACTAGATTGGACATTTACAATTACAGAATTAACTTTGAAGTCAAAATGAACGAAAAAAATTTACTTTCTCGTTTTAGTATAGTCGTTAGAAAATATTTCAACTCTGATTTGTAATTAATAAGTTAGTAGCTTTTACATTTTGAAGGGAATGGTTGTTTTATAATGTTCTTCAAGGCTTACTGCATATATCGTTGTATCGTTTACAGTTGGAAACAATTCATCTAGCTTAGAGCCACGCATAAAAGGTCAAGTGGAGTTTCAATAGGCCGTTTCCCCGCTCTAGACCGTCACGTCGGCCGGTCACTACGCGCCGGTCTAATTATCCTTTCATTCGTGTAGTCAAATGGAGCATTCGTATAAGCTGAAGCCACGTACACATTTTGTGTTTTTAATAGGCATGGCTTTACACATAACATACATACACACATTCAAGCAGTGAAATGAAATCGTTTATTGATCATGTAGGCAATTACATAGCTCTTATGACAAGTCAGCATATTATAAAGAGTAAAGAAATTTAAGAAAAAGCATATCAGCTTATGTACACATATCATACATAGCATCATCAATACACTAGCAATTACTATTCATTTATAAGGTATTTATAATTTTTATGTTTAATATTATTCAAAGAAATACCAGTCAAATATACAAAGAATAATATATTCAAAGAAATACCAGTATCGCTGGTAGTGGCTTATCCCCGTTTTATAATAATCCCACTACACTGATATTCCGTGTGTTCATTCAAAATTTTTTTCGGATATCTAGAGTTGGGGTACGATGTTTGGCCGTTTTGCGCCCTGAGTACTCTGACATTAGACCTTCGACCGCTTCTTCACTTTCTTGCCCATGGCGTAGTGTGAAAAAGCAGGCCGGCGTGATTGTGTTGAATAGCGTGGAATAGATCTTCTCTCGCCACTTGAAAAAACTGACGTCCCAGCTTTCAGCTTACCTTAAATTATAACATAATAAATAATCATAACTGTTTTACATACTGACCAATTGCTAGCCAGGGATCTCTACTAATGAGAAGCGAAGGATTTACTCCGTTGCTGAGCTTAAATAAAGGGCTTGAAAGATTTTGATAAGGCCGTATCTAGTTTTCGCATTGTAAATTCTATTATAATTTATAGCGAAATTCCTATTTATCTTGCAATCCTTATATTACCATTTTATAAACCTTAAACCAAACCCTCACTTACAATTCCAAAATCCGTATGTAAATAACCCGCAAACGCTATTACTCCGTTGATTCAGTTTGGAAGGTATGTAGTTGTAAAACTGCACGCTGGGCGGCGGTACGGTGAGGTGCGATGAGGGGCGGGGCTGAGCTCGTGATGCGCCGCTGAAATTGATTTGTTATTAAATTAGTTACGAGCGTTGTGACTAGATGGTTTCGGGTGTTGCCATGGTTCTGAAACGTTACACGGGGAGTTTAATACGTAATATGACAGTTGCCAACACAAGGAGTTTAGTATGCAACATTTTGCAAATATTTTGTTTACTTCTATCTATAACTAGCTATTGATTGGCATCGAGAAATAATTTATGGGGGTAAAATAATACCTCTTTTGATCAGGGGTAGTGTAGCTTTCTATGAGTGATTTATTTTCTTTGATTAATAATACATGCAGTCACCATGCTTTTAGAATTGAAAATAAAAAAATGTTGTAATTGGGAATCCCATTCACCTATTCATAGTCGACCCAAATTCCAGATTTATAGTGTCAAAGTCTTCCATTAAATTCATATAAACCTGCTCAAGGTTATTCTGGTATTGTCAGATGAAGATTACTTACCATCAGATGACCCAGGTATTAGTTTGCCGGCTTTTAGTAATAAAGCTTGAAGCAATGTCAGCACATGAATGATTAGTGAATATGAATCCTGCATAATATAAGTAGTAATAAATATCCAAAAAATTATGTAACCAAATTAAAGGCAACATTTTCCGGTCACTGTTAAATTAAGAGAATATTCCCAAACTCTCCGTTCCACCGGTCGCCCCACTAACCGGATAAGTTTTCCGTGAAATAGGCTTGTGGGGCACCGGTGAGCGTTCGTAGTTGAAAATGCCGGTTATGAAACTTTCTGTATTATTAGTGGCCGGAAATTCAGAACTAACCAAAAAGGATTAGTTATTTTTGATAGTTCATGTAAAAGCGGCTATAGTTAGGTCAGAAGGGAACGGACTCTTGAAAGATGTTGCTGCCTAGATTCCAAATCCCATGGGATGGATGGCACACACCTCTGAATTTTTAGTTATGTGTAAGCATTTTTAATTGTTGGTGAATTTAACGGTTAAGGAAACATAATGAAGAAATCTGCATATCTGAAAGATCCTGAATAAGAACTATGAAGAAATGTAAATTCCACCAACCCGCATTAGACTAGCGAGATGGACTAAATAGAGAAGACCCGTGCCTAGAAGTAGGACAATATATATACAGAGCTAATATAAATATAATAATATTTTTTTGAAATCACAAGCCGTATATTACACACTACCTGCGAGAATAGAACTATTATTGTGTGGCCAAAATTAAACTGTCGATTGATCGATAAAGTTCTTATCGCTTAGAAAGGGGAACGCCTTCTGACACAACACAACGCCACTATCGATTCAGCTATTAGTGATAGAAAAAAAACAGAATAAGTATTCTATTTGTGGACCATTCGTATAGGCGTAAACACGCGCCAACACTTCCGGAACATTGTCCATAAATTGTCCAAAATTATAATTTACATGGCGTTTACCATGCGCCTGTTCTATGTTATCCGACTCTGAAACTGTTTCAGGTAAACGAACTCTGTGTTGAAATGTTATTTTTGCAGGTAGGGAATACGTGGTCTAATGTGAAGATTTATGATACAGATAGGATTTTTTTAAATTAATAGCATTTGAGCGACAGGCCGGCATGATTGTGTTGAGTTGCGAAGGATAATAACACCCAACAGTCAGACACATAGATCCCACACTAAGGTACGATTCTTGTTTTGTGGGTATCAGGGACTACAAGAGACTTTCGGTCTCACAATACCTAGACTCCGGACACGAATATCTGTCTGTCACACAAGCATTTGTCCCGGTGTGGGAATCGAACCCACGGCCTCTCGTTTCACAGCCGGCTACTCGCCAACTGCGCCACGGATGGATTGTCTTTCTCTACTGGATACTCTAACTGGACGGCACTGCACTTCCATCAGGTGCTATGTGGTCACTATGCCGTACCAGGCTAAAAAAACACTACGACGGTGCTGGTAATGCACATAGCAGCATTCGACTATACTGCCAAGAGCTCTTGTCTCCTGTGCTACAAATTCTAAAGTGGTACAGTCCCACTGTACGCAGTTATGTCTACAGTATAAGTATAAATTAGGTTAGTTCCACTGTCTCACAGAAAACCCACGTGAAGTAACAATTTCCTATTGCTTTTTTTTACAGTGAGTGTAATTTCCGGAGGCCGAAAGTCCCCCCTTCTTCCCAACATCGATTCCTTCTCTCATATATCGCTTACTATCAGGTGACTCACTTGCTCGTTCTCCGACTTCCTCTATCAAACAATTACAAAAACATTCGGCTGCAAGAATAAAGAAGTGTAAATAAATGAAACAAACAAAGAAATGACCTACGTCTCGACTTAAGCTTCTGATTTACATCTGAAAAGTTTATATTATTCTAAGAGAGTGCTTTATCTCGTAAACGAGGAGAAATTGCCCGAATTTCGTTAACAACAGGACTCCAAGTAGCTATTTGACGGTCATTACGTAAATTAGGGGGAAACGTTTTGCGTTTTATCTCCTCAAACGACTGCTTAATTGAATTTTTGATAAGGAATACTTAGTAAATATTGGAAGGAATATTATGAAGATACGCAAGAGTGTATTGTTTATTAATCATTTGTGTCATGATATTTTTGATAATGCACATTGCTAGGTTCCTTTATCACTCTTCTGTAATAGTTTTGTCTGTTGCTTTCTGCAATGCATATTGTACATCGATATCACACGTATGTAAAACTTTGTCAGCTCGATTCCCACAATTCTGCATTTTAATGTGTATAACTGGTTTGAATGTGACATCAATTGGAGAATTGGATTTGGCACGTACCGTTCAATATTTGCATATCATTGTCAATCGTTTCCTATTTTTTATGTAAATGGCTGTTCGACGCTTGTTGCTCTTGATTTTATTTAAAACTTATTTTTGGTATATTAATGAGTTGGCGATCTTGAACCATATTTTATAGAAATCGTACCTATTTATTACACCAAAAATATTTTATATTAAACATTATTAACAAGATATTGTCATCAAATAATGGAGATGAGAATCATATCGATATAAACCGGATTCGCTATGATTTAACTATAGTTCATGCACATCATTTTGAGTTCACGTAATTAAGTGTAACAGACTGTCATTGTATTCTTTCAGTGAGCATTCAAAACAATTTAAACTTAGCTGTAGATTTAGTTTAGGTTGCCTAGATTGGTACTGTCGTCTATTCTGGCTGTCTTAATAAAATTTACACATATATTTTTAATGAACTACACCTTCATGGACTTCTCTATGTTTATATCTTACACCGCCGTATCATTACTATGTGGAACAATTGTTCATATCGTAGTCGCTATTTTATTAATATAATTGTTTAAGTAAGGTCTGAAGAATCAATCGAGCAAGTTGGCATGAATCTAATAACTAACGGGGATTATAATGTCTTGTAATATTTTGCTTAGACATCACATTTTTTTAACCTGGCAAAGCAAAGTGACCACTCTGCACCTGATGGTAAGCGTAGTGCCGTCCAATTAGAGTAGCGAGAGACCATCTATCCCCCGCTACTCAACACAATCATGCCGGCCTGCTTCTTCACACTGCGCCACGGATAAGAAGGTGAAAAAGCGGTCGAGGGTCTAATGTCAGAGTACTCAGAAGATAACAAAACGGATAAACATACCCCAACTTTAGACCCCGACAAAAACCGGATGTACACTGGCTGATCCCAGACCGCGACACACTTGCGTGTGCCACTATGGCAGGTTTTACACCCTATGTATGGTGGTCGCTATCCGGGCGGATATGAATAACCTACCAGCAAATCAGGTGCAGTGAAGTAAGAAACCACTGTATACCACAAGTACTAACCGCGTACCCTTAAGCCAACACTTAAAAATTGCCGTTCGACGCATTTCTGAGTTCAAGGTATGGTCGGCAGATTAAATCTGAACGAGTGAATAACGTACGTGACTGCAGCACGTTGAGGTTTTCTCAGAAAACATAGCGTTCTGTAGCGCTAGTGTTAGATTTAGATGTGATTGTGTTTGAACACAACACTGCGTTGAATACAAAAGGTTACAGATTTTTTACTGACTTCAAAAAATTAGGACTCCAAAAATAATTGATTTAAATTGTAAATATTTAATTATTGTGTTATTTTTGTACGTAAATAAAAAATCCTTTCAATGATTAAAATCAGTGTTTATTTATATTTGTCTGTTTAGATTATTGCAGTCGGTTGTGTAAATGTAACCAATTATTTGTTGCTTTGTAGTTTCTGGGTTTTCTTGAAGGCGGTTTTATTTCTATTTAAAAAGTAATAATTAAGATCATCATATTTCTGCCTTTATTCTGCTTTAGTTTTTGACACATTGGTTTCATTTTCATCGTTCGCTTTCCCGACCATAACTGTCGACTCTTTAATCTATTTCCGGGAAAAAATTAGATTGACAACACAACATATTTTTTGACCTGTGCGCTGTGCCCCGTGACGGCACGTCAACGACGATAGTCAACGAAACGACGGGACTAAAAAAGTAAAAAAATAAACCGTAAAAAATGTTTTATTTAAATTCGTGGGATTTTTACCAATAGGTTCACTATGTATCATGGTGTGGTAATAATCACGGCGAATCGTGTGTGTTCCAATAACACCTTCGTCTACACCTTCTAAGCTTATCCGCGTTTTGGAGTATTAAATAAAAAGCTAAAAACCTTGATAGATTATGTTATGTTCAAAAATGTTCAAAAAAGTTATGTTCCCTTTTGAATCCTTATTGCAAATAATATGACTGCATGTCAATATAAATGTGTGGCTTGTTTCAGGTAATGAATTACACACTACATCATTCCGAGAAGTTGTATCAGTAAGTTCATTATTGTCAGTTTTGCTGATCATTGTAAACTAGTATGTACGACTTCCGGAGCACTGTAGGTATATGCCCTCGTGTGAAATGTAAAACGGGTTGCATTTCTCATACAGGTGTGCGTAATTGATAGGTGATTTTCGTAGGTCTGTTATAGGGTGTTTCAAAATATAAAACTATTCAAAATTATCTACGAAAAGCAATGAATGAATACAATAATTAAAATATAATAATACTATGAAATTTATCAAATTTTTACAGATTAATTTTATAACGAGAATTTCACAACCACTTGAAAATAATAACGTTATATATGTTGAAAGACCTAGTCTATATTCTATAACCGGGTGGCCGAAATATATTCGCCATGTACGAATTACTTAATACCATCAATATACCTAGTCAGGTCATAAATTCTGTCACATGTTTAATATAAAATAATTGAAACAAGTTTATTCATTATGTAACCATTTATATACCAAAATGAACTTAACAAAACATAGATTCTTATGACACTAAAGTTTATTCAAAATGACCTCCGTGATTTTGAATACAGGCCTTCAATCTGCGCGGCCAGTTGTCTATCGCAGCACGAACGAGGTCCATGTCAATATCGGCGGCTGCCTTAATCAAGGATGTCTTGAGTGACTCCAAATTGGGATGAGGCTTTGAGCACGCCTTTTCCTCCAAGTGTTGCCATATCTTGTAATATAACGGATTCAAATCTGGACTGGAGGAGGGCCAGTCTTCGTGCCGGATGAAGTCGATTTCACGCGCCGCCAGCCAGTCTTGTGTGCTCTTCGCTCTATGAGCTGGCGCCGAATCTTGTTGGAATACCCAGTGCCTGTTATTGAATATGGTATGAGAAACAGGTTCCACAAGGTTCGTCAGGACTGTATTTTGATACACAACTGCATTCGTTTTTACACCTTTCTCACAAAAATGTACCTCTGTTAAGCCCCAATAAGAAACTCCCAACCATACCATGAGCGAGGATGGAAAATGACCTCGTTGGACACGCGGAATACGGTTGCTCGCTTCTTCACTACTGTGTGCGTACACCTTATCATTTTGTTTGTTGTAGCTCTCTTTTACGGTAAATTTTTTTTCATCTGAAAAAAGAATTTCCCGATATTTTTTTCCGCGTACCGCTTCAACAAAGCGCGGCATCTCTTCAGTCTCAGGTCCATTAGACGAGCATTCAAACGATGTCCTGTTTTTCTTCGATATGCCCGAAGCCCTAAGTCTTCATTTAACACCCTTTGCACCGTGGTTCTGCTTAACCCCATCTGAAGGGCCAACAGTTTCTGCTTACGTTTGGGATTTCTTTGAATTGAATTCGCGCCTTTATCACGCACAGCTTTTATCACTGCTGGAGTCCTAACAGACCGAGGGCGACCACTTCTTGACTTGTCATCTACACTAGAGTCTTCATTGTATCGTTTGATGGTACGATAAACGAATCTTTTGGTTATATTCAAATTTATCAGTATGTCAAAAATTTGAATTGGCGCGTAACCGCAACGATGCAACGCAATTACTGCAACACGGTCTTCTTTAAGCGTCCACTCCATATTTAAAAATGAGTAATATTCTAAAAAGTATACATTTTTATTATCATGAACAATTTGAAATTCGAATTCAATAAACTTTTTTGTGGCCAGCATTCTAAAATAAAAGTTTTTACTGTGTGACAATACTTATGACCTGACTGTGTATAATGGTTTCTTATGTTTACGCGAATATTATACATTGTAATAAAACGAAATTTACGGATTCTATCACGGTTTATTTTACCTTTAAAAACCTAGGACGCTGCTTAAAAAGCATCCAAGACACCCCAGGACACTCTAATCACCACGTCATGTCCTGGGAAAATAGAACGATTGGTAACTATGTTAAAAGTATGTACTTTGTTTACCGGCGAGTTTGAAATTCGCAGTTATACCTACTTGCTCAGCAAATTTAGCTCGCGTGACTTTTAGAACTACTTACGTATGATTATGACATCTGTTTTTATTACAATGTGTTTTTATTAACAAGATATCGGAAAGTAGTTAGATATACAATTGGCCTCACGCAGTCTTATTGTGTCTAGGTCTATGTCAATGGCAATTTGTTCTCACGTTGTTATCTGTTTATATAGTAAATTGTAAGGTTTGTAAGTTTGTCTTGAGGTTGAATATTTGGTTTAGACAATTTGCTTATCGCATATTAAGTTCTCTTTCCCCTACCTTATTAGAAGTAATCTTTGCATAATTCTGTTTGATAAAATGAAGACTTGTACTCTATATGTTTATTAGGGAGATATTCAATTTTGGCATGAACAGATTAATAGGAAGGTCTTCTGGATTTCTTCTATTTCCTTTGGTGTCCCGAATCTCACAAATCCAATACCGATCGATCGGAATTGTGTTCAAGAGTAGACCGGCTGCTCTAGTGTTGCTAATCGGTGGCGAAGATTGTACGCAATTGTGTATTCCCTTTGAATACTCGCGCGAGAGAGTATTACTGTCATGTAACATCTACCCCAGAATTGCATGCAAACATTTTTTTTATTCTGGCACGGCAATGTGACCACACTGCACCTGATGGTAAGCGCAGTGCCGTCCAGTTAGAGTATCAAGTAGCGAGAAACAGACAAAAACCGGATGTTTCACTGGCTGACCCCGGAACGCGACACACTTGCGTGTGCCACTATGGCAAGTTTTACACCCTGTGTACGGTGGTCGCTATCCGGGTGGATATGAATATCCTACCAGCAAACATACTGTTTTCAACATGTCATCTGCGGGAAGAGGAAAGCTATACATGTTTAGGGAACTTGGGGAAAAAGGATAGCTATGGGGGATCAATATATGGAAGTGTTTCGAACCATAAATCATAATAACCATGAGTAATGGGAAAATATAGATAATATCCACCACTTATAAAGAAGCGTCGGTTCAAAGCAATTTATCATTTATTTTCTTTAAGGCTGACAACGCCTTCATGATTTTTTTGGTTTATTAAGTGTTCATAAGTGGTACAGATCATTTACTATGAAATGACCTACGCCAGTACGTCGGAGTCTGCTTTAAGAAAAAAAATTAATAGACGATGAAAGGGCATATAAGCAAACGAGCGACTAGACATCAAGTGCTAACCGTGCTCTTAATGCTCACAACTGCAGAAGACTCGGTGCGTTGCCCATTCCAGAGCACAGTGCCTGAGCTGAAGTTAGCAGATCCTATCAAGTGGCCTAATCGCTAGAATGTCGGTGTCTGCTTTAAGAAAAAAATGAATAGACGATGTCAGGGTAAAAAAGCAAACGAGCCACTAGACATCATGTGCTAACTGTAGTCTAAATGCTCACAACTCCAGAAAACTTGGTGCATTGCCCATGTCAGAGTGCACGCAGTGCCTGAGCTGAAGTTAACAGAACATATCAAGTGGCTTACTCCCTAGAATGTCGGCGTAGGTATATTTTAAGAAAAACAAATGAATAGACGATGTCAGGGCAAATAAGCAAACGAGCGACTAGACATCAAGTGCTAACTGTGGTCTAAATTCTCACAACTCCAGGAGACTCGATGCGTTGCCCATGTCATAGTGCAAGCAGTTCAACTTGCCTGAACTGAAGTTAGTTACAAGTGGTGTAGTTTTTTTAGACTATAAAATATCAAAAGTGGTGGGAACCGTTGAAACCATGCAAATGTCACAGTCATGAACACTTTCTTCAAACAATACAAGTCTCAAGACGCAAAAATGTTGCCGTTTCTGATTCAATAGTATACGTGTTTTACATTTTAAATGTCATTTCACTTTGCATAGATTCTCTAGACATTGGATTGAATATTTCAATGGCATGGCTATCAAAACTTAATGTAATTGTAAGAGAACCTCACATGTATAAACTTTTTGATGTATGGTTTTAAACGTTTTGCCAATAACATCAAAGGTCATCACCTACCCGCCCTTATCCCGCACTAAGTGGGGTCGGCACAAACGGTTTGACCTCTCCACGCAGCCCTATCATCCGTCAAATCTACATTCACTTTTATGCGCATGTCCTCATTCACGCAATTCATCCATCTCTTTTTTGGTCTCCCACGACTCTTTCGTCCATCCACATTCATATCGACAACCAGTTTTGTCACATGCTTTTCATCCCTCCCTCCTCCTACAACTACTACAACAAAAGTAATAGGTAAACTTAAACCTCACTTATTAGCAGAGTTTCTGGTACACAGGCGACCATATAACAATAACCTGTCATTCACGAGGCCTTGCCACACGATTCCTGTTTTCAGATTGCATGATGCGGTCGCGGAAGTTTTCTGTTATATCCTCGCCTGTATTGCGCGAGAAACTCTTTATGCAGTTCATAGTGCAAATCATAAGTACTGCGTGGAGATCCAAGAAATTCCTGTGACGTCTACGAACTAATCGCCATATACAAATTACATGGCTTCATTACGATTTTTTCTATCACCGTAGAATTAGTGTAAATATTCTCAAATGAAGTAAAATAAGGCTTGAAAAGTACCCATGTACTTTTTACTAAACGATTATTAGAGGAAATTCTCTGGAAAGTCTATTCACGTGTATACTTTTATAAAAAGTGTAAAGACATCTTAATCCGGATCTAGCTACATTTTCGACATTCCTAATAAAAAAGCACTCGAAACCTCCGCTTTTGCAGCTTTTCGTATGGAGAGGTCAGCATTAAAATCGCCAAGGTCATCTTGGAGTTTAGTAAAGCGTTAATACGGTAATTTAATCTATGCAGCGTTGTGACTCGACCCTATCCAAATCAAAACAAATCATTTATTTCGTAAATTAGGCCACTATGGGCACTTTTCACATGTCATAACAATGTTAAGGTCTACTGATCCTAATCCTAATCCTTGAAATAATTACCTACAGCCACGGTAATGATATCTGCGTTTATAAAACAAGATACTTCTATACAAAAATCGCGACGAGACGTGTAGTTTACTTTGACTTTATCAATAATCTATTATGTAATAAACCCTAGACATCTGTATGTATAAAAGAAGAAACTGACTGACTGCCTGACATATCAACGCACAGCCTAAACGGCTGGGATTAGATACTTGAAATGTTGACAGTAGGCACCTTTTATGACGTCGGCATCCACCAAGGAAGGGTATTTGGAAATACCACCCCTAGAGGGGTAAAATAGGGGATGGTAGTTCGTATGAAAAACCGTTTGAAGTTAAATTCATGAAAATTGGTAGTTGGCCTTTTAGTAAAAAAAAAAATATATGTTTCTGGATTTTTGGAAATTCCACCCCTAAGCGGTTAAAATAGAGGATGAAAGTTTGTATGAAAACTCGTCAGTTTTGAATTTAAACGCATGAAAATTGGTATTTTGTAACATACTTTTTCTCCCAAACATGACTTCCACTCGGGCGGAGCCGCGAGCGACATACATCATATTCCTCGATCTGTTTACATAACATTTTCAAATCTCGTACCCATAAAAACTCACTAACAAGCTCAGAAAATCACAACCCCGCAAGCAAATGTGAAGTGAATTTATTAGCTTGAGATTTTGCACATCTTTTACCTTACGCACACACGCGCAATCAAACAAAAGGCTATATGATATTGGAAGTACTAAACCAGCTGACCTTGTTACCGGAATGTTTCTCCAGGCCAAATAACGCGAAGTTAATTGACGACGCACAACCAACTTTATTACTTTGCTGGTAAAAAACATAATCGCTCGGCAAAACCGACATAAATCCCAGCCCACTTTCCATGATTGGTAATTCGATCGGTGAGTAGGGAAAGCGGTGCGAAAGGAAATGAATCGGATGAGTTGCACGTGTGTGGGTGACGAATGTCTCGAGGAGGGGTACGGCGCGGCGCGTGGGCCAATTTATCGATTATTTTATTAACCGACTTCAAAAAAAGGAGGAGGTTCTCAATTCGTCGGAATCTTTATTTTTATGTATGTTCCCCGATTACTCGAAGACGCCTGGACCGATTCGAGAAATTATTTTTTTGTTCAAAAGGGTATACTTCCCAGGTGGTCCCGTTAGCACCAAGTCAGGATTTGAAGATGGGATCTAGGAAAAATCGAGGGCAACCCTCAAATTTTATAGAGATGCATAATTTGTTTTTTATTGAAGTCGGTGTACTTTTTATGAATTAAAAAACTTTTTAGCTCTAACAGCTCCATACAATACGCGGCTGAAGCGGAAGTTTAGGGCGCCTGAGATGATTTCTTATGATTCGAGTTAATGTACAAGTTACCATGTAAGTAGGGGAAGTTATCTATATAAATAAAAATGAAATGCTCTTCCTTGGTAAGGGTGTTACTTGAGAACGGTGGAACCAATTAAGCTATTTTTTTATGTTCGTAGTGGTCTGATTAAGATTTTTAGGGACAGTAAATATATCGATATATATATATATATATATATCTCGATATATAATTATTTGTAAATATATCGTAGTCCTACAGAAAGTAAATCTATGTATGTAAGTATCTTGTCTAGTACACTCTTGTTAATATTTTCTTTTCTGTGATTAATATACACCCACATTGTTTCGTCTCTGCATCATCCACAGGTAGACTGGCAGAGAATGCCTACGGCATTAAGTCCGCCTTTACACATGTTATGTGTATGAAGTTTTAAATAAATAAATAAATAAATAAATTGGAATGGTTGTCTGGAAATTTCGAAAATCGGGAGTGATTTTCTCTATAGCATTTCTGTCTCATGCTGTACCTATAGCTGTGAGAAAAAGCTAGATAGAATTTGTATATAAAAAGCTGAAGAGTATTAAAACCCCTTATCATCTGCATATTTACTTTATTTCAAAACAATTAATGAGATTCTATTGAGGTACAAAGTTTCCTTATGAAATTTTCGTTTTAAAATATTGCCAACAATAATTACCGATAGACTTAATAAGTTTCAACCTTGACGTAAATAAAATAAAAATGTATTGATTATGGAGATATATAAACTCTTGGAAAAAGAACCTAAATAACTTACTTAAAAATATTAATCACGGTCGAATTTCGACCACTGTGCGATGACTAGTGATTGTAAAGGAAGTCAAATGTTAAGTCGCCTGGTGTCCGTTACTCCGTTATTGACACACAGACCACAAACCGCGACTAGCTCGCAACAGATCTCGCAAGCTCTCGCTATTATTTCACACGAGTCGTATTTGAACATTTCTTTTTTTTTTATAAATAGAATCAACAGTCATACACATAGTTCTGAGGCCACACTAGGTAAAACCTGTATCGTGGGTATCAAGAACTACGAGGGACTACGGTCCCACAACACCCAGACCCGAAACAAATATCTATCTGTCACACAGTTATTTGTCTCGGTGCGGGAATCGAACCCACAGCTTCTGGCGAGCCTATCGCCATACGGGCACAGATTCCAGACTCCGGGCTAATACTGAGAATTTCTAGATAGAAAAACCCAATATCACCTTACCCGACCCGGGGATCGAAACCGAGACCTCAGCACAGCAGTCGTAACGTATGCGCAATTACAACTGTGCCGCCGAGGCAGTCTGAAGAATCAAGGTGATATCATATAAATAAGTTCAACATACCGAGATCTCTCCGAGGAGCCTATCGGGACACGAGGGTCTTGCACTTCTGGTTCGAGTTAGGCTGGCTAAATTTCTACCTTTTTTTTTTATACTGGCACGGCAAAGTGGCCACACTGCACCTGAGCGCAGTGCGGTCCAATTAGAGTATCGAGTAGCGAGAGACAATCTATCCCCCACTACTCAACACAATAATGCCGACCTGGTTCTTCACACTACGCCATGGGCAAGAAGGTGAAGAAGAGGTCTATTGTAGAGTACTCTGAAGGCCAAACATCGTACCCCAACTCTAGACCCCCGACAAAAACCGGATGTACACTGGCTGATCCCGGAACGCGACACGACTTGCGTGTGCCACTATGGTGGGTTTTACACCCTGTGTACGGTGGTGGCTATCCGGGCGGATATGAATATCCTCCCACCAGCTAAAAATACCTGATATTTACGGCATGCACAGTGGACCAACTAAGTGCGGAGAATGGAACCCCCATAATCAATACCAATTAATAAACTCACGCCTGTGTCTGCGAAAGGGTAACCAGAGGTGCAACCAATATATCCACGGTTCGAGGTTATTGGCAGCCCATGATGTAGGTGGCGAGCATATCGGCATATAGGTCATAAATTCCAATTCCGAGCAAATACTGTATGATATTTCGAAATGAAAACATGAAATAATTATTTCCTGACCTGGGATTTTAAAGAGGTGATCGTTGTTTCACACTCACGATGGTCATGTGCGGCACTAGGTGCTGTAATGAGTTTTACTTCACAATCTTGCAATAAGGCAGCTTAACATTGAGCTGCTCTAATCTAATGTAATTAAATTAAAATTGTATAATATTTGTATTACCAAATATTGTTAACCAATGTTGAAAAAGAGCAACACTAAAGTTTCTTGCCCGTTCTTCTCTAGCGAAACTGCATTCCGAACTGGCGGTAGAGTAAAAAATTGACTGAATCTAAAAAATGTATGACATTTCATGGATTCAATAAATATTTGATTTTGATTTTCATGGCTATTCTGATGGCTGTTCGCAACTCTCTGATTTAAATTTTAATGATAGGCTATATAAGCATCATAAAGGTCTACAGGAGATAGCAGAAGCCAGTACCACTGTATATACCATGAAAAAGATGATAGAAAAAAAAATTGTTGACACTAACAACACGAAATATAGCAGTTTACTTCACATTTTTACCCGACTAACACTAAGGTGGGTAATGTTTTTGTAACTCAGAGATACGTAACATCTCTGTCAATCTGTGTCCTAGAATTCGTAAGCTATATATCAAGCAAAAGATATAAAACAGCGCAGTGAGATGTACCGTTTGTAAATCTTTGTCGAAAAGATTTTTTTATCACGTAGTAGTTTTATGCGGTCAATGTATAAATCAACAACTGACTTTGATGTGTTACGGATTGAGAATAACAGTCTCTGCTTGAAATATAATCATTTACATTTCAGCAATATTTATTAATCAACACATATTGCTGCCTCGCTGACGAAGTTGTAATTGCGAACGCGGTACTGGTGTGCCTATGTCTCGGTTTCGATATCCGGGTCAGATAAAAGTGATATTGAGGGTCTTCTAGCTTGAAGTACTAAGTCTGGAATTTTGCCCGTTATGACGGAAGGCTCGCGCCCTATCATGGTACAGTAATAAGCTCAGCGAAATGTGGGTGTGCTGGTTACGCCTCTGCCTACCCCTTCGGGGATTACAGGCATGTATTTATGTTCACGCACTTAAAATAAAGTGTTTCTTTTGAATCAGCCTATGTTTGGTATATTTTACGCGGACTTGTGAACTCTCAATGCAAATATGTGGCATCGCTCGGGGCATAATGCACTATGCACGAACTTTGCACCTGAGTTTGCTGGCAATGTATAATATGCCGCTACTTAGTTTATTAATAAGCAGGAGGTTATGATAGTTCAATTAAAAAAAAACAGTCCTTTAGTAAGCGGTGCCAGTGGAGGTTTGTACTTAGCTATTTGTTTATATCATAGATTTTATTCGTTGTTGTTTTTAGTCTGTAAACCTTCCTAAATAATAAAAAACTCATTACCCAATACCGGCCGTGTACGAAACCATTCTTGGACGATTCAATTGTCTTTTTGCATTGAAATTTCGCATAAACTACTAATTAGCCGATCTGTACATCGGACAAGTGTCCTGTATAAGTGCAGTACATTTTGGATCGATAATACTACTTGATGATAGTGTTTATGAGATGAAATATCTGCTGACAGATTTTATAATTGGTTTCTGAGGTTAAATACTCAAAGGTTTATGAGCAATATTCACATATAATATTGAAACAGAAAATTGAAAGCTGTCATATAAGCTACGCATAGGCTAACAAGTACTTTATCAGCAAATGGTGAAAAAGGCGCTTAATATGTTAGACGAGAATTTAATATCATAAATTCAACATTGAAGAAGAATATTTTTTTCGTTTTCCGCGAATACAGTAATCCTAATGGGTTTTTAGATGAGAGTCTTGATATAACAGTGCGAAACGCTTTGATGTGCTTTAGATTTTTGGTAAACCCCAAAATTGGAAAATATAGAATTGGAAATTCATAGGCTTTGTCGATGCCTATTATGGTTATGGTGACCATATTTGGCCATGTTTTTCAGCGACAGTACAGTATAGTTTTGGTATACATAAATAACAACATGATTTCTGTAGTGGGTTTGTAATTGGCTGTGAAATGAGAAGCCGCCGCTTCAATCTCGGCACCGAGACAAATTCAGGAGACACAATTATTAGAGAGTAGTCCTTCGTAGTTCTTGATACCCACAATGCGGGTTTGAATAGTGCGGGGTCAGGACTATATATGTAACTGTGGCATATATTTATATCGTCACATTATAATATTGTTTTAGTACTTTGTAACACAAAAACTCTGGGTGGTGTTACTATTTTGTATGGGCAGCAGAATAAACGAACTTTACATAATTTTACATTTCCAGGTCTTATAGCCTGAATACTTTCTTCTCCTTCGTATCACTCTTGACAGAGCGGTCGTGGTCATGATGTGGTATCTTCCTCAGGGGCTCATTTGATTCGCCTCACGATATCTTGCCATCTCTTCCTGTTGGTGGAGATTCTGGTGCAATCATTCAATGGACCGCTCACAGCAGACTTGATTTGTTCGGTCCACCGCATGGGCGCCTTTCTTAAATACTAATGTTGCCAAAATTCTATATGCCAGCATATATAGATAGCCTCACTACTACGGTAAAAATCAATGTCGACAATTTTCAACATTGAAAATGAATACATAAATATCGTCGATCGTAAAATTCGATTTCTGATCTTCAAAGTTAAGATATCGATATTTAGTTATTGACACAGATAATGTAAACAACAAGATGAAACGGTCGATAGTCGATATATGTGTTATAACATAAACATTTGTGTGATTTTAGTTGGTTTTGCTGCGTTTGGAAATGTATCATCAATGATAGTTGTGATATGCGACTTTGCACCTTTGTCCATAAGATAATTTTGTTTCACTAAGTTACGTTGTCTCAAAGGAAATTATCAATAAAAGGCAGCTTTGCATTTATTTCTGGTATCGTGAGGTCGTTTTTCTTGATGTCTTTTTAGCCGTTAAAGTAATTTAAACATGCATAGAAGTGATAAGGCTAGCTTAGCCAGAGTTGCCTTGCTGCTCCTATCCTCAATTAAACCCATACATATACACTCACGCCTATAAGCCTGCAGGCAGATGTGCAACCACTTTTCACCGAATTTCTTTCGGTACCAAAATGAGATAGGGGGTGAGCCTATAGCCATACCGAGCTCAATTTCTCCTGGCTGATACTGAGTATTTCTAAATAGAAAAATCCAATATCACTACCCGACCCGGGGATCAAACACGAGACCTCGGCACAGCAGTCGTAACGCATGCGCAATTACAGCTGCGCCACCGAGGACTGCCTCGGTTAACTTCGACTTCCATACCCAAATAATCTCATAGTGCATGTACATGGTCGCCATTTATTTAATTAAAGGAAGCTATCTAAAGACTACCGCGTCGTGATCCGTCTGCCGGCACAAAGACATTGGCAGGATGCTGCATCTCATTAGACGACAGGAAGCGGTGCAGGATCGCGCGCGGCGCAAAAACTAGCGCCCAGTGGTGTCGATGCCCTCGATACTGCTGTTATTTAGTGCTGTCATTGGGATGGTGTCGATGGAAACATAAGTTTTCTACTAGCTAAAGAACCGTTGCTTAGAAACACTTATAAATACAAAACTAGTGGTTTCTATTTCACAGTACGAATTGCACGACTTGACTGGGTTGATATCTGTGCCATGGATAATAATACTAGGCTTGTATTAAACTTGTCACATTGCTGGGCACATTTCTCCTGTACTAATTAGAGAGGTTAGGCTTAAGTCCACTACGCTGGACTAATGCGGGTTGGTAGTCTTCATATACATAGGTAAATTTTGTAATAATTCTCAGGTATGCAGGTTCCTCGCGATGTTAACCTTTATGATTAAAGCAATCGATAATAGCAATGAATACACATGTAAAAGTCAGAGGTGTAGGCCATTTGGGCTGGTTTCTGGTCTTGACAGTCCGTACCACATCCTACTAGGCTTTAGGAGCTTAATAGGAGCATTGCTGTGTTTTGCTCAATCAGTGAAACTCCCAAACAACTTGAACCCACCTTTCCTAATCATATTTTGCTTCAAATTTGGAAGTTTTTCACGATTCCTTTGCATTATAGGATTTCAAGGGCGGCAATGATGACGTACCTACAGATTATCCTATTTGCTAGCTTTTAAAAAGTTTAAAATATAGTTTTATCGACACAATAATCTCCCAACCCGTCAGCACAGCGGCGCGTGACGCCGCAATTCACGAACTCATGGTACCGTATCTAGGCAAGGGGTGTGATGTTGCTAGGATACTAAAGGTTTATTGGGTGGGTCTTAGGTTCGATTGCCGGGGTGTTAGTCAATAATTATAGCAGGCATTTCGGGAAATTCGGCATGACGAATTTGTTAACGTAAACCGAAAAGTGTTTTTTAAAAAGCGATTAAATCCAAGGTCGACAAGACTTACTATCATATGAGGTTTTGAATTCCGTCAAGTTTTAGCGGGAAATTGCATAACTTGTGTTTCTTTCAATGTCAATGTTGAAAACTGGTTTTACTAATAAAGTTTTCGTTGGTGTACCTCCTGTGAGGCATGACTTAGGCTGGACTGTGATTTATTTTGACTGTGACTATGGCTTAAAAACTAAAACCTGAATAAATCACAATAATTAAAACTGGCAGAAACGTTAATCGCGCCCAAAAAATCTTTTCTGGCTCGTCACACAAACTCCAGTGCTAACCTTATCTAGTTCATTCCTACTGATAGTAAAACTACGAGTATTTTTACTACGGTTTAATAATAGCATTTATATCAATCACCTCCATTAAAGAGTCTTCCAAATTCTAAAGAGGAAACTCTGAGATGTGCGACTGAGACAGAAGACTTGGACGGAGCGACACGAGCTAGACAACAGTGACATGTCCGCTGTTTATTTATTACAAGCATTTGCTCGCGGCTTCGCCCCTGTAAAATTAATAGACTAGAGAGTGGAGGGGATTTAAAAAAAAAGTAACCTATGTCCGCCCGCGAGTTTATAGGTATTCTGGTACTAAATCTTATCAGTTATCAAAATCGGTTCATTGACGTTGCCGTGAAAACGTAACAGGCAGAAAACTTTCGACCCCTTACTTTCACCCACTTAGGGGTTACTTTTAAAATACGCCGATACACGTGTACATTTATTTCTAAGCACGTATTACGAAATTTCGTACTTCACACTTTGAAAATGACGAGTTTTCATAGAATCGTTTTTCCCATATTTTACCCCTTTAGGGATGAAACTTTCGAAAATACTTTCTTAGTGGATGTTTACAACACAAAGAGCATCAAATGTCAAATTTAAATTTTGTAGCCCCAGCGGTTTAGGCTCTTCGTTGATGAATCAGTCAAGTCAATCAGGGCAACTAATTATACTAGTCTTCATTCCTGATCATAACCTCGAAACATCTATTAACTTGTATTCAAAGCGGACTTGTAGTCGTCATCTATGTCGCGGTCTCCTGTCTCAGTGTTCTAGAAACGTGCTTTTGCACTAAATTGACGACGAGATATATAAATTAATATGACTCAACGACCTCTAAATACACAAAAACAACTTATACGTTACCGTATTAGGAACCATATCCATATATCCATAAATGTGAGCCTATTAACTTTTATGCTTCCATCTATTTTAGATATTAACTTTAGAATCTTAAATCTTTTCCAAAAAAGGCCTTCGTTTTTATCTGCAAGGAATACTTGAAATTATAAGCTAAAATATAATCATATTTTTGTTGGTGATGTCATTTATGTTCTGTATGATCGACTTCGTGATACATTCGTAGTTTGTGATTCTGAGATCCTGGGTTTGATTCCTTACAGTATTTGATACCATTTTTGTTAGTTTGGATACTTTAGAGAGAAGAACGTCAGTCCCTCAGATTTCACTTGTTCCGTTTAAATCATGTTATACAACATTAATAATGATTGTGGCTTTTGTGGCACCAATATAACGGTAGGTGCGGCTTTGCTGTTCCCTGGCATTGCAGAAGTCTATGGGCGGGGGTGTCTACTTACCATCAGGTGGCTTGTCTGCTCGTCTGCCTATCAAGGCACTAAAATAAAAATGTACACGGAAAAAACGCCAAAATACAAAACTTTGTACGAAACAAAGACGCTGGGCCTATGCAATCGGACAAAAGACGCGTTCCCATGCATTCCCCTTTTGTGCACTCCCCCACCGTCGCCGAATTATGGGAGAGTGGGGACACTCCCGTTGCCTTTTGTTGCTCTTTTGTTATTATTTCTATGGGAGTAATCGGTAGTTTAACAAACTGTTGTACGTCATTTCCAATATTTGATATTGAAATATTTATTTTCATAACAGATTCAATTCCATTTGACATTATAGCCAGTACATTTCTGACAATGATAAGACCTAATACTCTTCTTGTTATTCGGGCGAATGAAGTTAACGATTGTTTTTGACTTATCAATCCTGTAAATATACCCTCTTAGGTAGAAAGGAATACAATAACTAAAACACTGTTAAAGGACATAATATTATGTCAATAAATGCGTAAGGAGTTACTAAGGAGTTATTGTGCAGCAAGGACCTTCATTAATTTATCTAGATTAGGTGCTTCGCTGATGTGACCAGCTAGACCAAATTTAGTTTTGAAAGACCTTTAGCAGCATTAAATCCAGTGATGCTAAGTTCATCGTCGACAGGCACGTCGTGAAGGCCATCGATAAATTGATCAAAGGCTTTGATGTCTACTCTGTTATTTCCAAACTAGAATGTTTTTGTTGCAGAACTTGGAGTATCTTAATCCTTAAATTTATATATCCCTTCCCTTATAATCCCTTAATTATATGGGATAAAGTTCATCACATTAATGGATGTAGGATGAAAAAACTTTAGATTGAAGGTATATCGTATACATCTATCGGTATGGTAAGAAATGATGTTATCAACATAGACGTGCTTTTGCCTTGACAATATCATTAACTAATCGAAGTACAATATCAGTAAGACAATATATCCCGTGTTTGTATTACGTCATTCGCAGATAAGGAACAGTTTGAGTTGTACAGATGAATTGGGCTAATTGTCTGTGCAGTTATCCAATGTTGAAGTTTTTGAGGTCGACGCGATGATATGCTGGGTCGAGGTTGCCAGGTCATCTGTGTTGTGTGAGTTGTTGTGTTGTGGTCTGAGACTTCGATTTGCTTATAAATTCAATTGTATTTCTGATGGATTCTGATTTATGTCAAGTTTTTATTGTGTCTATATTATTTTTATGTTTATAAGTTAATGTTCATACAATTTCTTTTACAGGTAACTTCACCACTTAAAAACGATTTGTGAGTAATTGGTTAAGTATAAGTAAACTAAGAAATTTCCTGGATGATAACGATGGCTTGACTACGACGTGTCAATTCACAGTCTGGTTTGTGGTGAAATCTTTTCGTAGTTTCTCAAAGCTATCTTCAAACCTGGGATTTCTGCTTAAGAATTTCATAAATAAGTGCAGTCTACCAACCCCCATTAGGCAAACATGGTGGACTAAGGCCACTTGTTACTAGAGGAGGCCCGTACCCAGCAGTGGTACAGTATACAGGACAGGTATAACCTAAGTAGGTCACCCACCGTGAGAGGGTAAGTACTCTCTCACGGTGGGCTGTGGCTTTGCTGTGCCATGGCATTGGAGAAGTCTATGGGCGGCGGTGACTACTTACCATCAGATGGCCCGTCTGCTCGTCTGCCTATCGGGGCACTACAAAAAAATCGTTCGTATGTCTCAGTATAAAAAAATCAAAGACCTATTTAACTTGGCATATTGACCCATCTCTCATCTCACGTTTAAACACATCCCGCGCATGATGGATTGCATAACTACAGTCTCCAACGGTGTTATAAACAGTTAATGTTGGTTATCGGAGCGGCCGCGGTGCGCCGGCGCCGCTGCGGCTCACGTAGCGGTATCGCGACCCTTTGGGCTGTGGCCTCGGGTGGGAGCGGTCGGCGGGTCTTGCAAATATAGATACCACTTTTTGTAGTCGTCTGATGGATAAATAAATGAATAACACCCATCAGTCACACACATAGCCCCGACCTCACACTACGAGATACGAGTCTTGTGTTGTATCAGGGACTGCGAGAGATTTTCGGTCTCACAACAACCAGATCCCGGACACAAATATCTGTCTGTCACACAAACATTTGTCCCGGTGTGGGAATCGAACCCACGGCCTCTCGTTTCTCAGCTGGCTACTCGCCAACTGCGCCATGGAGTCTGTCTATTTAGTGTATGTTTATTGTTATAAAAAAATCCAATTTAGCGTGGCAGACTGGTTCCTTCAAAGCTCGTGTAATCATGGAAACATGGCTTTTGTTTTGTATAATTATCGAAATTATAAAGATACCTTTTAAGGTACGCGATTAAGACAGAAGACCGCGACACGAAATTAATTAGATGGCAGTGATACGGCTTCTAAATGTTATCGAGTAGACTGAGTGGTTCTTACATGGTCCCCTCACAAGACAAGTCTATATTGAGGTGTCCCAGAAATGGAATTATATGGAATCTCGCGCACCTTAAACCTTCAAACCAACAAACTACAAACCTTTCAAATGTTTGTGTCACAGACTGATATTTGTGACCGGGGTCTGGGTGTTGTGAGACCGTGTGTTCTCTTAGTCCCTGATACCCACAACACAGGACTCGTATCTTAGTATGGGGTCGGAGCTATGTGTGTGACTGTTAGGAGTTATTTAACCTTACATTCGGTACTGCACGTCAGTCTTCTGTAAGGCATTGGTATCATTGGTCAAGTAGCCTCATTACAGCTGTAGTAAAAATGAGTTAGTAGCAAAATGCCTGCTATCAGCGGCACTGTAGCCTTGACTAAGGATTATTCATGATAGGTTGGGCGTCGCTGCCATACTCATACACTGCGACAGTAAAGAGGTTGGGGATTTTATTATAGCAGATGCCGACGAACCGAACAAGGCGGTCACTTGATGGTAAGAGATCTCCAGCTCCCATGACCACTCAATATACTAGAAGAATGATTGGTACTTTGTCAACTTTAAAGAGAACGAATGAAGATTGGCTAGGAAAGAATTTGGGACTACGGAAACGTCAATAATAAAACATAATAGCAAGCTGTTACTCCAAGTCGCTTTACTGTGAGACAGAAGTCCCAACTCGGTGGAGCTGGGTTCGAATATACAATGCAGACTCTCCCGCTTTTGAATAATAATACCAGCCCTGTATTGAACTTCACCCACTGTTGGTTACTGGCCTCCTCTACTAAAGAGAGAGGTTAGGCCTTAGTCCATCACACCAGCCTAAAGCGGGTTGGTAGAAAAACACATACCTTTGAAATTATTATTTAGAATTAAACCAAATACATCTAATAAAATCGACAATGTCATAGATTTAAGAACTAACAAATAAAAAAAATGAAAATTAGCTAGGATAGTTTAGAAAAGGGAGAACTAGGAGAATAGGAAGACTTAAAATAAAGAAAGAGTAGGAAGGGAATAGGGGTGTATAAAGACTCTGCCGCTAGGGTAGGGGAAGGAGAGTAGGGCATAGCGCACCACAAAAACAAATCGACAAGACAGTATCCCATGTTTTGTCCCACAATAACAATTACGTGAGGTTTCCGTAACGAGTCCAACTACGTTCGAACGTGAACCATAAATAAATGATGGCAAATGAAACTAACTGTTGCTAACTGAATCGTTGGGGAATGTTTATTGCGAGCCATTAAACGCAGTTCCAATAATCAAGCACTGTACGGAGTATGTCGATAGATTGTGCGTTGTAATTCGAAATTATTTTTATGTTAGGCAAAATCACTTGTATTATATCTGCCCGGGTGACGATGAGTTGTGTTAGTGGCTGAGTTCATAACGTCATCATAGATAATCACTTCGAGGCTGGGAGGGGGCTTATACATCCTTCAGACCTCCAGATATAGTCAGGATGTTGCTCCGAGATATCTAATAATTGTTATATATAAAAATTAAGATTCTGAATTTTTGTGGCCGTAACTCGAAAAGTAGTCGATCGATTACCATGAAATTTGGCACATTTATGTGTTTTTTCGCGATCTCTCCATTAGATGGCGGTGCAACGCATCGAGTTCTCTACCGTTCCAATGAACGCCGTGATTAGTATTCATATTTGAACATGGAGTATTTTTACATAAATTTTGCTATAGCGCTATTAGATAGGTATAGCGCTATAGCAAAATTTATGCTAACATGACAATTTATGCTATTTATGTAAACAGCGTACCATATAAACGTAAAAATCACACATGCAAGGCTGCGGGAAACACAGTGAAACATAGTCCTGACTACACAATACGAGTCTTATGTCGTGGGTATCAAGGACTACGAGGGACTACGATCCCACAACAACCAGACCAGAAACAAATATTTGTGGATAACACAGCCATTTGTCTTATGTAAACTTAGTAAAACAAAAAAATACAATGATTATAAATTAGGAACCTTAATAACGTTCAATAGCAGCGATAGCCTAGTTGGTTGTGGTACGGACTGTCAAGACGAAAGTCGTAGTTTCGAAACCCAAATGGCATACACCTCTGACTTTTCTAAAGTTACGTGTGTATTAAATGTTAAATAACGCTTGCTTGTGAGGACTGCCTCGGTGGCGTAGTTGTAATTGCGCATGCGTTACGATTGCTGTGCTGAGGTCTCGGGTTCGATCCCCGGGTCGGGTAAAGTGATATTTGGTTTTTCTACCTAGAAATACTCAGTATTAACCCGGAGTCTGGAATGGTGCCCGGTGTGGCGATGGGCTCGCCCCCTATCACATTATGAGACCGAAATTCGGCGAAAAGTGGGTGTACTGGTTACACCTCTGCCTACCCCTTCGGGGATTACAGGCGTGAGTGTATATATATATGTATATGTATCGCTTGCTTGTGAGGAAACCTGCATACCTGAGAATTTCGAAGGTATGTGAAGTCTACCAACCCTCATTAAGCCAGGGTGGTGGACTAAGGCCAAGAAGAGGGGTTATCTCATTAGTAGAGGAGGCCCGTGCCTAGCAGTGGCACAATGTTTAATACAGGGCTAGTATTATTAAATTATTATTATAAAGAGTTAAACGTCCAACCCCCTCCCTCATGATGTACACTCGCAATCACAGGCCCCTAGTGCCCGGCGTCTCCAGTGGGAACAATGCCGATGACAGTAGGCGGGATTACCCTGGAGCTCGGGGCGTTTACAATCCCCGGGCGAGATTTCTTAACTGTCAAACGACTACGGCGCGCAAAACGGATATTAATAGGCTCAAAATTCTATCATACAATGTTCGAACGTTGAATTCAGAAGAAAAATTGGTCGAATTGGAGAATGCATTAGAACACCTTAACTGGGATTTAATAGGATTATCAGAGGTTAGGAGAGAAGGTGAACAAATATTAGAAAGAGGCAGCGCTAAATTTTATTACACTGGCAACAGTTCTAAACAATGTGGTGTTGGCTTTCTGATATCTAAAAAATGGAAAGACAATATTAAAGAATTTGTATCATATTCGGATAGAATAGCACTTATGAAATTTCACGTCACTTCCAAGAAATCCTTAACTTTAGTGCAGGTATACGCACCGACCTCAACACACAAAGACGAGGAAGTAGAAGACTTCTACGATCTTCTTGATAAAGCTTGCGACGAACATAGGGGAACCTGGACTATAGTGATGGGAGATTTTAACGCCAAAGTCGGTCCAAGGGTCAATTCGGATGATTGTAACATCATAGGACCTTATGGTTTTGGTCGACGGAACGAACGAGGTACTCGTCTTCTCCAATTTGCATTTGGTCAGAATGTTTGTCTAAGCAATAGTTTCTTTTATAAAAAGCCTCATCGCCGATGGACATGGCTCTCCCCGGATAGAGTCACTAAAAATGAAATCGATTTCTGTCTTTCATCCAATAAACAAATTATTAATAACGTAGAAATAATAAACAATATACAATTTAGTTCTGATCACAGACCTGTTCGAATTTCGTTTAGATTTAACTTTAAAATAGACCGCCAACATTTGATTAAAAACACAGTAAAAAGGTTAGCTAAGCATACACTTCTAGCAGACAGCGAAACATTTCTCTTAGAACTTAAGAATAGTTTTAATATTTTGCCCATAGATTCAGACAACGGCCAATCCCAATATAAACACATCCACCATTGTATCAAACAAGCTAGTCAAAAAGTAAATATAACGAAATCCAAAACCTCTAAGTTAACTAATCACACTAAGAGACTCATAGAGGAAAGACAGAAATTAACTATGTACACAGCGGACTACAGGGCAAAAGACAAACTGACTAAGAAAAGCATCCGAAAAGATATTCGAAATTATAATATGACTCTGGTTAAAACGGCACTAGAAAAGAATACATCCTTGAAGGCAGCGTTCATGGGCACAACAGGAAAAACGTCAATAAACAGCATAACAGATAGTAAGGGCATTAAACACAACGACAGATCTCAAATTCTTCGAATTTGCACAGAATTCTATAAAAACCTTTACAGCTTTGACTCAGACGAACAGACGCTAGTTTCTTATTTTTGTTCAGACGATATTCCCATGATCACGCCACTAGAAGTACACCATGCCATCGCTGGTACGAAATACAGTAAAAGCCCAGGTCACGATGGTATCACAGCAGAAACATTAAAAGTCGGCGAACCCATCCTCCTTCCTCACATAACTAACATGTTTAATACAATCTTAAAAACAGGAATATTCCCGCTAAAATTTTGCCACTGTGATATTATTTTATTACACAAAAAGGGCAGCAAATCAGATATAGGCAATTATCGACCTATTAGCCTGGTGCCACAATTATATAAAATTTTTATAAAGGTCATCGAGAGCCGAATCTCAGTAAAACTAGACGGCCATCAACCACCCGAACAAGCAGGGTACAGGCGTGGGCTCTCCACTACAGATCACTTGCACGCTCTTAACCAAGTTATAGAGAAACACATAGAATATCACATTCCTCTTTATATTGCATTCATCGATTACTCGAAAGCTTTTGACAGTGTAAAACACAGTTCCATCTTCAATGCTCTCCGAAAACAAAACATAGAACCCACCTACATCCAATTACTTCAACACATTTACCACAACAGTACAGCTTCCATCAAATTACATAGCACTGGACCTACTTTCAAAATTGAAAAGGGAGTAAAACAAGGTGACCCTCTCTCGCCAAAACTTTTCACCGCCATACTAGAAGAAGTGTTTAATGAAGTCATGCCTTTTTGGAGAGAGAGAGGTGTTGTCGTCGGTGATAGAAGATTAACAAATCTTCGATTCGCCGACGACATCGTCCTTTTTTCATCCTCAGCCTCGGAATTGGGTTCTATGATTAACGAACTTAGCTGTGCAAGCTTTGCTGTGGGACTAAAGATGAATATGACAAAGACCAAGCTAATGACAAACAGCATGCAGCACACAATAGAGGTGAATGATATGACGATTGAGTACGTCCACGAGTATGTTTATTTGGGTCAAATAGTCTCCTTTCAGGCGCGACAAGAAGCCGAAGTCACGAGACGAATCGAGAACGCCTGGAAGAGCTACTGGTCTATGAAAGACCTGATGAAAGGCAAGCTTCCACTAGCCCTTAAACGGAAACTCGTGGACGTGCGCATTCTTCCAATCCTTACGTACGGTGCGCAGACTTGGTCCTTGACAGAACGTCAGAAGTCCGCGCTTATGGTTTGCCAGCGAGCTATGGAGCGTAGTATGCTGAAAGTCAAAATCTCGGATAAAATAAGAAACAGTATACTACGCTCAAAAACCAAAATAACGGATGTTGGCTACGAAGCCGCTAGTCGGAAATGGAACTGGGCTGGACACGTCTGCCGTATGCGTAATGACATGTGGGCAAAGATCACCACACAATGGGTTCCATTAATAAAGCGGCGACGAGGACGGCCCAGAAGGCGATGGCGAGATGAGCTTGACTCCCACTTAAGGGATTGGCATGCTGCAGCTCAAAGTCGAGACGAGTGGAAAGAGGGTAGGGAGGCCTTTGCCCTGCAGTGGGACGACAATGGCTGATAATAATAATTATAATAACGTTCAAACTTAGAAACAAATTAGCTTCGAATTTCAAATACTGGGCGATCACTATGTATAATGCGAATTGATAACCCATTTCTGTAGTCGGATACACTAAGGTCACCATTTCTTTTAAAAAAATCTCTTTCGCAACCCAACCGGTGCTGTGCATCGAAACGGAACGTGTATACGATCGCGAGCCGACCGCCAACACCGCTATGTGGCAACATCCAGCTTGCAACGGGAAGCGAAACGCGTGCAATTGTGGCGAACTGAATTCTACAGGCAACATTATTGCTGCTCAATTTTTTACAGACGAAATCGCGAAATCACCCTTATAATTAATTATACATCTAGTGACGGCACTCAATACTTTAGCATCAGCCATCGAGAATCGTGGCTGTATTTTTGATCAATTTTCATTCGAATCTTAATTCGATCTAAACAAACGTATTTTGCTGGTGGCAGGATATCATATCCGCCCGGATAGCGACCACCGTACACGGGGTGTAAAACCCGCCATAGTGGCACACGCAAGTGTGTCGCGTTCCGGGATCAGCCAGTGTACATCCGGTTTTTGTGGGGGGTCTAGAGTTAGGGTACGATGTTTGGCCGTTTTGCGGCCTTCTGAGTACTCTGACAATGGACCCTCGACCGCTTCTTCACCTTCTTGCCCATGGCGTAGTGTGAAGAAGCTACACAGCAGGCTGGCATGATTGTGTTGAGTAGGGGTGGATAGATCGCCTCTCTCTCTACTCTTTCTATACTCTAATTGGACCGCATTGCGCTTACCATCAGGTGCAGTTTGTTCACTTTGCCGTGTCGGAATAAAAATACTTCGGTCCTTCACTGATTGGCCAAAGGTATTTATTTATTTATTTGATTAGCCAACAATTGTGTACACCAATTCAATATTCTATATGAAACACAATATCAATTAAACACTTCACGGCGCTATAAACAGTTCTAAATTTGTTTTTAATCTACATACCATTGGTATGACAATGAAAACAATCTATCGGCCACCCGATACATTTGTGTACACAAGCCACAGAACAAATAATAGAAATCAATTGTGTACAAACGTCTGTAATTAAAACTCCGCTTGGTGTATGTGCTTTGGTGCCGGGTGTGTTCCGCTTGGGGCCTGTTTAATATAATTTCGGTATATTATGGACAGCCACCGTGGCGCAGCGGGTGAGTAGCCGGTCGTGAAACGAGAGGCCTTGGGTTCGATTCCCGCACCGCGACGAATGTTTGTGTGATAGATATATATTTGTTTCGGGTCTGGGTGTTGTGGCAGTAGTCCCTCGTAGTTGTTGATACCCACGATACAGGTTTTACTTAGTGTGGGGTCAGAACTATGTATGTCACTGTTGGGTGTATTATTATTTATTTGTAAATGGTTTAAATATAGAATAACAATAATGCCATTTAACAATACGTACCCGCTGGTCTTTGTCTTTCATCTATCATTTACCATAAAATAGAAAGTAATAAAAAATATATTGCTCAAACGCTGCGTATAAATATAAAGAGTAGCACCATAGCGCATGCATTGCTATGGAATCAAGCGGCAAATTGCAATGCATGTAGTAATAACTACAAATGGCATGCTAAAGACGTGTGTCAAAGAAAGATGTAAGTTGATAATTAAAGGGCTCGAATGGAGACATAAATATATAAAATGAATGCTTTTTAAATAAGTAGAATTATACAATAACAAGTGTTCCCGGGCAGACGTTGTCCTGCCATAAGCTCGCTAAATTCTGTACTTAAGAGATATAATCAAGTATCAATAAAGGTATCAAGAACTACGGGGGAATACGGTCCCACAAACCCGAAACAAACACACACAAACATTTGTCTCGTGCTAGAATCGAACCCACGGTCTCCCGTTTAACAGCCTGGTACTCGCCCGCTGCGTCACGGAGGCTGTCAAGCTCTATATAATTATGGATATCTTGGTTTTGCAATTTTATTCAAGCTAAAAACAAGGTTACTATTGATATTACTGAAGAACATAATTGTTGTTCATGCATTCTTCATTTTATCATATTGCAATGATAAAATAAAAATAATAACTGGCAATTTTCCCATACACCTCAAAATGCTATCAACGAACACAGTGGAACGAATGCTATAGTATTGTATGGAACGGACCGACACCGTGTCCTTTGTTACACCGCATCTGTTCCAATAATTACGTAACGCGACGCCATACGGTATAGACGGAAAGTATCGGTGTGACTGTGTGCGTGTTTGCGTGCTTTTTGTGGATGAATTTGGGCGAGACGATGGGGGTCATTAAGAGGTTGGTCTAATATTGATTATTTGCAATTATTATATTCAAGTTATTATCTGAACTTAGACAACGCCTATATTCATGTCTTACTCTCTAAGATGCACTTAGCTAAAAATGCATTGTATAATGTGAACTTGACATTTAGACTTTATCTCTGTACCTTAGAGGTACATAACATTAAATGTCAAAACACAAATTTTACACGAAAGGAATGCGCTTAGTAAGTTTGAATTCAATGTTAGTCAGATTGTTTATTGCAACGAAACCATTCGCATCGTAGGATTTGATGCTTTATACCATTGTGGACAACTTGGTTTTGTTTTTTTTTATCCTGGCACGGCAATGTGACCACACTGCACCTGATGGAAAGCGCAGTGCCATTCAGTTAGAGTACCAAGTAGCGAGAAACAATCTATCCGTCGCTACTCAACACAATCATGCCGTCCTGCTGCGCGGCTTCTTATCTGATTTAATTGATACTAGTGATAAAAATTAAGTTACTATTACCTCCAAAGTAAAAATTTTATTTATTTATCTCTTAAGTACAATTACTAAGTTCTGAGTTTGGACTTAGAAACTCCAACATACAGACACTCATAAGTCTTTACCATTATTGGCTTTGAAAACCACTAGGATATTTGTGCCATTTAATATTAGCGTTTCTGAATAAAAGTGGGGGAGCCGGCCCCTGGGACTTATTCTTAATTCGCCCCTGTGCAACTGTTTTGTTACTGATACGTCTCCCGAACAACTGCAACGTGCGTAGAATAATAAGAAAGAATTTTACACTGCAAGACCAGTGTCATAAGATGTGCTGTAAAGTAATATATATTTTATGATGCATAGCCGGTGCTCATATATTAACCCTTGTGGCAGCCATTTTTCGTTGAGAACGAACCAACCATGCATATTCACAAAATTTAATTTGAAATTGCATGGGCTGTTTCGGATATTATCGTGTACGAATATCGTGACACTTGTTTTTGATTATTATAATGAGAATGTAAAGAATCGTTTATGCCTCGATGCGGCACGAGTGAAGGATATAGAGCCATACTTCTTAGCCTTGTTATTTTGAATTACAGTAGCTTTTCGATTATACGAATGATTTATATCCGATCATTGTTATGTTAAAAGGTCGTCATTTTTATTTGGTTAAAATGTTTACTTTATTAGAGTCAGTTTTTATAGGTAGTCTTGAGACTTTTGAATTAACCAACACAATCAAATATGGTAAACATAATATTGTAAGTCCTGCGAGTACATAATAAAAAGTGTCTTGTCATAGCAAATAGTTCTTATGAAATTATAGAGGTTTCAGAGTAGGAAACGACATTATCGTATCGGACACTGTAAATGTTGTTATGTAGTTGTTTAATATGTACGAGCGCATCAGTACACGCGTTTGAATATTCATATATTCTACTGTCATTCGGATTTTTGTGCTTTTTGTATTGGGAATAGGGCAAAGGGGCGAAAAGGTTATGGAAGATGAAATTTATACAATATACGAGGTCTGTACTGCGTGATATGTGTCGTTTACACCATTTGGTTTTCGTGCACATAATAGCGTATTACAGCCATTTTTGAAAATTATCTCAGATAGTGCTAATAAACCACTAAAAAATCAAAAATTTTATTCCATCGATAAGTGCCATAAAAATGCATTAATTTTCAAAATTTCGCGCGTAATTTGATGATAACTATGGACGCAATGGACACCATTATTGCTCTCTGGTCATGACGTCATTTGGCTCTGTAAATAAATGTGCATATATTTTTTGTATGATAATTGTTTGAAATTATAAGATGATTAGTATATGTATTAAAATTACGTTGGTTACGAAAAATTAAATAATGAAAGTACAAAGCAAATACGCTGATGAGTGATCATTAACAGTTGACATTGACATTGACACTTTTTAGTTTATATAGCCGTATGACGTAATATGGCGGCCACTATTTTATGTTGTTAAAACACAGATAAAAAATGAAAATTTTATATTGTATTTTAAAGATTATTTTGTTATTTAATGATCTTAAACTAACATTTTCCGACTGCTTTTAGCCTAAGCTATCTCAATAATATATTGGTAGGGTAGTCCCTATTTATTAGAGATATCGAGGGTACTCAATAAATAACTGTGGGTAGATTGATAATTACGAATTGAGTGGGAGTAACGGTTTGCAATAAAAGGGAGCGCTGTCCACTGTACGGACGTGTTGTGCAGTCAGTTCACATATTCCTACACCACTGTTGGTCTAGGTGGCAGTTCTGCTTAGAGAGTTATGCTGTCCGTGCACACTTGAGACTACTTGGATAGTGGTACTTGGTACATCTTGACATGGGGTTGTGAACCTATGCACTGAGTTGTGTGACAGTGGTCATTAAGTTGATCACTGCAGTGGTAACCGTAATTTTTGTGCATCTTATGGTTTCCACATTTAATAGTCCTCTCTTTTGCTTTCTTACAATATTATTTTTAGATGTTTTCTATTATAGAATAAAATACCCTATTAAAATCTTGCCACCACGTCTAATAAACACATAAAGTCAACATGTATACAATACCCGAGGCCCAGCTGGCGGCAGTTATTTCAAGTCAACATTTGACGGATACCCTTTATAATTAAAGTTTGATTACGTTATTGGATTCGTGCCAATGTTATTATTGAGGTCTAGTGGCTTGTGCCATTTTAATGAACGAAAACTTTGATGTAAAGATTTTTATTATCGTCTAGAGAAAACAACCGTGTCAAAGAAATGTCTCATAGACATGAGCATAATACGGCTTGCAATTTAACCATTTATGTGAAAACCAACTGAAAACCAGCGCTGTGTTGTGGTATGTACTATGCACGTGCCACAGCACAGCAATATGCTGAGTGGTCACATACCTGTCACAGCTGCGACAAGCAAGTGCCAATAGCATTCGTTTTAAATATAATAAAATTGTTAATATTCTTGTGGTATGTGCGTGTTAGCGGTGCTAATTAATAGTTTTTCTTTCTTTCTTTCATAAAGTTATGATAGGCAAACAAAGTTGTAGAAGTAGCGTTGCAGCGTTGTTTTTTATGCATGGAATGTTTCGTTCTTATAGTACCAAATTTAGTTTCTCACGTAACCGCTAGGAGCGCTGTATATTTTGTCATATATTTTTGAGTGTTTTGTGAGTCAGGATGATAAATGATCTCTACTTCCCTTCAACACCCACAATACCAGAAGAATCGTGGGTGCACCCATGCTGAGCTTAAAGGAAAGAAATGGAGATTTGGGTCTTTGGAAATCTACGAAATAAAATGCACCAGCAAACTGACGTCGGATTTCTTTAGGACAGTGTTACTATCCCACTTGAACCAGCCAATTAATATGTGGACAAGATAGACCAATGTCCAAGTCATGAGTTTTTATCAAGCGGGCTCGTAGAATACACCAATTTATTTACCTAAATAAATTAAGTTGTTTTATGGAAATTATGTTGAAATGGTTCCTCTAATAATTAGAGGAACCATTTATTGACATAGTTAAAACAATTATTGTTTTAAATAATGTTCTTAATTTGAAAATTATTTTGCTCCTCGACCTCGGCCAAATGTTATGACATAATATCAGCGTCTCCAAATAATTATAATCAGTCTCGACTGATGAAATAACCACCCACGCCAGATCACTGAGAATAACCAGCCAAGTTATATTAGAACTCTTTCGCTCGGTTGCTTTATTAAAATTTATATTTAATTTACGTTTATATTTAGTACAATGTATTCAATGTTAGCAGTTCAGTTTATTTTTGGTGATAACGGTTTAATATTATTTTGATTATAAAATTATTTTCCCATTTACATCTGAGGGTGTAGAATAAAACACTCCCTCAGTACAGCTGCGACTCAATGCAAGACTTGGGACGATTAATAAGTTGTGAGTCTTGATGCTACATTCTTTCTAATAGTAGAAACGTACGAGTAAAGCTAGAGACTAGCTAGGTACACTGATAGAGAATACCTATGGCATTAAGGCCGTCTTTACACACGTTGTGTTTATGAATTTGGAATTAAATCAAGCTGCCTCATTTTGTCAGTTTCCCATGAGATAGAAGAACGATTCCGGTTGAACAGGGATTCATGCTGTAGACAAAATTGACAACACGGTGGTTCTATCTAGGTTAAAAGCAAACCCTTTTTTATGTCTTCCAAGACAAAAAAGTTCTCTACTCTACGAGGCATCACATGATCTATCATTCATGCACTATTGAAGACAACAAAAATAATTGAAGTCTTCAGTGTCTTCAATGTTGCACATAGGTTTGCTAACTGTTCTTGATTTGGCCAGTCCTTGCCAATTTGTTGTTCAACATTATGTGGCAGCCACTCCATAGTTTCTCATGCTCCTTTCTCATGATCTTGTAAGGTGTAAAAATAAATCCATAATTACGAGCACGTTGGCCAACAGATCGATGCGACCCACTTTCTTTTGTCGGTTATTAGTCGTGACCTTCCCTTCGCCCACATTTGGCTGTATGGTTATGTCGTCTGTTATCAATGAGCTTAAAAGATCTGTATCTAAGAATTGAATGCTCAATCATTAGGATTAGTTTGTGAGTGGTGGAAAGAGTTGAACTGTCTACAGAGTGTTCCGTTCTGTGTTCATAACACAACTCTGTCTATTGCATGAGTGGACAGTTTCGATCTGTGTTGTAACTAATACTAACTAGCAGAAAACTGATGAGAAATAATAGCTTGTCACGTTTTGTCTCTCTTTGAGGCTGGCTGTATTCTTATGATTCTTTTGATATTTTGGATGTCCACAGGGGTAAACATTTAGTATCAAGGCTTATGTTGATGTCTTCACTCCTAACGTTGCAATTTATAAAATTAACGGTTACAAAGTGCAGACTAATAGTTTTATGGAAAGCAATATTTTTTATTATTTTTATTTAGCACTTTCTGATGAATGAAGTATACTTTACAAGGTTCGATTTGCAAACTGTAAAATCTAAAACTAAATTAGTGCGATAGGTAGAAGTGAAAAGTGTACATCAAACAGGGGTCTGGTGAAGCACGTCTTGTCTGTTGACCGGCCTCTGATAAAACAGGGGGAAGGGGTGGGAAATCTGTTTAATATATTTTGAATCTGATGTAGAATGAGCATTGATGTTGTTTCATCTCTGCATCACTCATAGAAGCTTTCTCTACTAGTCTATAGTAGAGAAAGCTTTTATCTACCACCATCTTTATATATGTTTAAATAAATATTGGGCCAATTGCTCTACTGAACGAAATTACCTACAGAATTGAGATCTACTCAATTGCTGCGACGAATTCATTACTTAAATGCATTAATTAATATATGCCACTATATCGTCTAAAATATATTTGTGACTGTCTTAAAAGCACGAGAGATTAACTACTAAATGTAATCTGCCTGTACCTTGCTAACCTAAACGATTAAACATGTTTTGTATACTAAGAAGTCTATGTCTTCAAGATTTTCTACGAAGTTGGCAAATGCCTATTGATACATACAAGGTAGTGTAACATTTGCATTGATGAAGCTAGCTATGTCTTAATAAAGGGCTCGCGTTGATCTTTTAAGGCACGGATCGAATTTCTCAATGTGCGACCTACGTTCTCATTGTGAGACGGCTAGGGATGTGTTGGTATCGATGTTTCTCTAAAAGACCTACATTGTTAATTCAAAGCCTCTATCCTGTTATACCAACTTATTCAGTTCCATTTGAAATTTGGTCACTGTCATGAGAATGATTTTGTTCAGTATTTTCAAATTTAGTAATGCATACATACATGCGACGTGAAACCAATACACCAACTTTCGCCGAATTCATTACGGTCCCACAATGTGATAGGGGGCGAGCCTATTGCCATACCGGGCATAATTCAAGACTCTGGGCTGATACTGAGTATTCCTAAATAGAAAAACCCAATATCACTTTACCCGACCCGGGGATCGAACCTTAGCACACCAGTCGTAACGCATGCGCAATCACAACTGCGCCACCGAGGCAATCAAATTTAGTAACTGCTTGACATCATCAATCAATTTGGAATGTATAATAGACATCGCGCGGCAGTCAGTCTGTAGGCAGTTCTGTCTACATCATGACTGTGCCACCTTAGCCTAGACAGAAAACTGGCGTGAAGTGTCATTTTACTTTTGCGTTTCATATGGTGAGTGAAATTTGCTGATGACCAATACCTCTCCTACCTAATCTTTATTTCTGTTTTTAAACATCCCATCGTTCTTCTCGTAGATGTTCACGGGTGGTGGATATAACTCCTCATCAGGTTACCTAATTACTCATTAGTCGACGTTTACTATTGTAAAATTATTGATATCAAGTGTTAGTACTGGGAAGTGTTTATTATCTAGAGTCCCATTAATTATAATAATTGCGGAGTTTCCCTACTTCCTATGGTACTTCATCTTCATAATATGTTAACAAATTTTGTATAGAACCAATCTTGAGGATAAATAATACAACAAGAATAATTAAAATCGATATTTGGCGGAAATGTCGTCTATGATAATTTAAACTTCCTCCAATTTTTTATCGGTTGAAAATGTAACATCTAGAAATCTAGCTTGAATGAGAGAAGATCGTGTTATAAACCAAGTCACGGCATTCTGAATTCCGTTGAATAAAGTGATGAAACTCAAACGAAACCAAATTGTAAGCCCGTATCATCTAACGCAAGAAAGTTCACTTTTTGTCACACGTTTTAAACTTTACGTAAATCCGTACACACGACACAGTTATACGATGAAAGAGCCATCCCGGATTCAACACACGAAATGCGTGTCGCGACTCTCGTTCGAGCGGAATTTGAAATTACCGATATCGATATATAATTCTGGTCACGTTCGCATCACTGATGCGGGAGCGTCAACAGACTTCGGGCTTTTATTTGATTTTATACTTTAACATCTTTGGAATAAAGTGTATTTTAGAACTGTATTGCTATAAGTGGTTCGATTTTCGATTTTAAATATTTGTAGTACAGTCTAGTTTGTTTTGAAGATGATTTATGATATTTTGTGAGGCCTTTTAAACTATAATGCTAAGGCAATAGGGCGTATATTATCCCAAACGTTGCTATCGCCTACAGACTTTGTTGATCGCCATGGAAAGTGTACGTGGTCTACGGGAGAACAATATGAATGATTTTAATTAGTTTTAAAACTGATCGTGTTGCGAAGTTCTCTTGTAATTAAAGTTCGCGTCTGTCTTTATTCTGCCAGTGTTACAAATATTTCTAATGAAAAGATGGCAACCGTTATCATTAATGTTATTTCAAAGGGTAGCTGGCAGGATTTAATTATTTAGGAATAGACTGATTTAAAAATTTCATTTACACACACACACACACACACACATACACTCACGCCTGTAATCCACGAAGGGGTAGGCAGAGGTGTAACGAGTACACCCACTTTTCGCCGAATTTCGGTCCCATAATGTGATAGGGGGCGAGCCTATCGCCATACCGGGCACATTTTCCAGACTCCGGGCTAATACTTCTTCTGCTTCTAGATAGAAAAACCCAATATCACTTTACCGGACCCGGAGATCGAACCCGAGACCTCAGGACAGCAGTCGTAACGAATGCGCAATTACAACTGCGCCACCGAGGCAGTCAAATTTCGTTTATCGCTCTATTAGTATTTATTATTTTCTACCCTGGAAGATCCTCCAGCTGCTTTTTTATACCTGCAGATTGGCAAAGTAGTAAGTGGCTCACCTGATCATCTCTGAAAATGAACGCCTAGATTTGTGTATAATGCCCATTTATACTGGTGTAGGGTTACCAACCCCGGAATTCAAATACTAGAATTCGAAGTTAGAAAACCAGGACAATTCAATTTAAAAACAGGATAAATCTTTGTTTTAAAAAGCCCCCCTCCCCCCGAAAGTAAGGATAGCAAAAGTGGTGTGTGAATTTTATAATACAGTACCTTATCAGGACACTCTAAAAACCAGGACTTGTCCTGGGAAAACAGGACGGTTGGCAACTCTATACTGGTGATTTGTACTACCTACTCATTCACGAAACTGCCATTTCAAAGAGTTCACACGTAATTTCGTCTCGGCTGTACAGTTATAAATAACCTTTAGATGTGAAGTTTGTAATAAGGTTAATTGTTCGTATAGAGGTCTATATAAACCGCGACGTAGTTTTGATTATTATGTGTTCTCTCTATTGATTGGCGAAGATTTTATAAATAATACTAGCCGTGTATTAAACATTGTCCCACTGCTGGACACGGGCCTTCTCTTCTAATTTATAAATTTATTTTATTTTGAAGTATTATTAGGTAATACACAGCACATACATATATGATAACAATGCAGATATCTACGATTGTGTTCACCTCTTGAAGGTGTAGAGGAACGGGTGATAGTGTTCCTCTAGCGAAGGGGGTACCTCCAGTCAGGCGGGTGTTATGCCCGACCGGCCGCGGCCCCTCCGACCGTTGATACTTGGAGCTTGTATATATACAATGTGTCGCTCAAATGTAAGAACCGCGATTCAGTCTGGCGTCATTGCTATCTCGTCGGTGTGAGGCACTTGTGTGCCGCCACATCACTCCGCCCCGGAGACCGGAGGTCGATGAACTTCATTCTTCAGCTGTTGTTGCTTGGTTATAGTTTTCCCAGTGCCAATGCCAATGCTTGAATGTCCCAGTGAGTCGGGAATGTGCGCAAGTAGTTCTAGTGAGTCAGAACTATGCGGTAGTCAGCTCCAGTGAGTTGGAACTGCGAGAATTCGAAATTCAGTGAGTCGGATTCGAAGCTTGAGTAGCTGCGATGAGTGTGGCTATCACGTGGCTATACTGCGAGAACCGGCGAATGCTGCCCGTAGTTGACCCGGCTGATAGCGCGGTTGTGCCGTGATTTGACGCCGATGTCGACCTGTTGAAATGCTGAGGGTAGGTACCAGGCCTGCTTCTTCTAGCGTGCTTGTGGTAACCCTGTTGGCTTGCGAGTGATGGCTGGCTGGGCGATGTGCAGAATGGCTGGAATGCAGGGAGGAATTGACGAATGGCGGTGGCGATGACGATGCGATGCGAGGCGATGGCGATGCGGATGGATGGTTGGAGTTCCGGTGTAGGTGCGGATGTTGTACAGCGTCTGGGGTCACCACTGTAGAGGAACCGGTGATAGTGTTCCTCTAGCGAAGGGGGGTATCTCCAGTCAGGCGGGTGTTATGCCCGACCGGCCGCGGCCCCTCCAACCGTTGATACTTGGAGCTTGTATATATACAATGTGTCGCTCAAATTTAAGAACCGCGATTCAGCCTGGCGTCATTGATATCTCGTCGGTGTGAGGCACTTGTGTGCCGCCACAAAGGTATTTATAACTTAATAAAATAAAAACCCCAAAATAAAAATTAGATTAAAAAAACTTAATAAAAAAAAGTACTTCCTTGGATACAGGATATAAATGTAAGGAACACGTTTAAATTCTAATGCAACATATTTTTGAGTAATACATGAATAAAAAAAATACCGTTGACTAACAATATAACAAGAAAAAAAAACAAAATGAATGAGAGGGGTTAGTCCTTAATACACCTTCGAAATTTTAGGGGAATTCTCAGGTATGCAGGTTTCGTCACGATGTTTTCTTTCACCGTTAAATCAAGCGGTAATTAACATTTAATACACACGTAACTTTAGAAAATTCACAGGTGTATGCCATTTGGGTTTCGAACATACGACATTCGTCTTGACAGTCCGTACCGCAACCAACTAGGCTATCGCTGCTTCTTGGAATGATAATCATCGAATAATTATTGAATGTTCGTAAGATAATGCACACATAAAATTTATATTTGAATAAATATAAATCTTTGTGTCTGTTGGTGCTCGTGTACATTTTGAACCACTTGACCGATTTAAGATGAGACGATGGCTCATAGCTGCGCTCAGATGCGATAAATAGCATCATAGTCAAGTTATTCATGAAATTTTATCTTGATATGACCAAAGTTATTAATTTAGACTGCCTCCGTGGCGCAGTTGTAATTGCGCATGCGATATGCTGAGGTCTCGGGTTCCAACTCGGGTAAAAGTGATATTGGGTTTGTCTATCCAGAAATTCCTCAGTATTAGCCCGGAGTCTGGAATCTGTGCCCGGTATGGCGATAGGCTCGACTCCTATCACATTATGGGACCGAAATTCGGCGAAAAGTGGGTGTACTGGTTACACCTCTGCCTACCCCTTCGGGGACTACAGGCGTGAGTGTATATGTATGTATGTATGTAGATGGCGCACTATTGAAAACACTAACATTATCACGCACGCTATCGTAAAGATGGTTACCGAAAAGGGCGAGACAACAATGTATGTATAGGATGCACAGGAATTTCGCTGACTCCAATATTTATCTATCCACAACAAAATGCCTACACACTGCTGCTCATAGAATAGATAGAGCGATGTCACTTTATTCCTTCCCTGAACCATCAAGCTGTGGAACAGTTTGGCGGTTCACGTTTACCCTGGTTCATACAACATTGTCCTTTAAGCGGAGCGTGAAGAAGCAATTGAGCTGGAGGGTTACCTTTGACACTCGATTCCAATTTAAAATTGGGTTCGAAAACTGTACAATTGGCATTCTTGAACGCAACACCAGCGCACGATTTAACTGAATACGCCGGAATGTTTAGTAACTAAATGAAATAGAGTATTTACGAACACTAGTTCGTAAATATTCTATTTCATTTAGAGTGAGGTAGAGTTCCAATATCTTCTAGATAGGAATTGAAACTGTATCAAGTTCGAGATTGGAATTGATTTCAAGGGTACAGGTCGACATTATTGTGCCGAATAGCAAGATATAGTCTCTGGCCATACTCTATCTTGATGGCACTGGTCCTACCAGGAGTAGTCACTACGTAGAGACAGAATTTAAAGAATACCATCAAGTTGTGTAATTGTGTTGTATTAATATTAATAAAACTCGTCCCGAGGGCGTAATCTCCGAGTAATTACTCGTTCGTAATACAATTTCTAGAGACACGAGTGAATTGAGAGATCGCTCCGAGTACAGGAGTTAATGGAAAACGTAATCAGTCTATAAAGCAACCAGTAATATCATGAGATAGTGTCTGTATATAGTTTTGTTGAGGGCATAAATGAACATCAACAGTTGCGATACTGTAGTCACAAAATATCTGATCTAGAAAAAAAAAACACTTACATTATAGTTTTTCCTGTTAAACAACATTTCATGGTCTAAAACTCCCTAAGAGTTATACAAATGTATCTCTGCATGATAGGATCAAGTTACTCAATTTAGTTCCTACATAAAATGATTTTTGTTTCATTAATTTGAACAATTATCTTCAATTTTAAATTATTTGTATTTAAAATACTGTCTTAAAAACATAACCCTTGGCAGTCGGGTAATTAATTTGAGAAATGTCAGAATCAAATTCAGTGCTGTTATATTGAAGATAATGGCTTCCTCGAAATCTCTAAACTCAGGTAAGAGAATATTCATTAAGGGAGGTGTTTAACAGCATCAACATCATTACCGACCGACGTGAAGTAATTTTGCGGCTGCTTAAATTTTAATTTGAAGGATTGTTGTAAGACAACATCCCAAAGTTCGGTAGGCACCTATGATTTTCCGGATATTTTGTAAGTAGTCCTCACATTTTCTGGCATTCTACTTTAAAGAAGGTGCAATTTGAACGCAATCTTTTTATCACCTCATTAGTCAAGTATAAGACTGCAAGGTCCTGGTTCCGAACATCAAGTTATACAACCTTTTAGGGTTTTTTTCCGTTCATAATTGAACTGCTTGCTCTTTGTTTTTGACACTAAGCGATGACAATCTAGCCTATCACGATCTAAATAAGACTATAACTCTACGTGACTTTACTGGTTTCAACGCTTTCTGAAATATAAAGTCGTCAGCTTGTCTATGCCTATGGAAGTTTGTAACATGTATCTCCTTTCTGCCCCTAGCAGTAATGTGAAATAATCTCGCACCAGATTTCCATTTAGCCCATTGGGATTGTCACTGTGCCATTTGTGATTGTTAACTATACCGTGCACATGTATTTGTATATTAGATTTTTCATATGGATTCTGCAGTGTAAGAGGATTAGTATTTTAATGAGAGTATGGAGAGCTAACAAGCTGCTGTGCCGATCGTAAGCGGATTGTACCACTGTCACTGAGATTATTAATGTCAAGTTAGTTAGTTACCTTTTCGTGTAGTCAGTGGGCTTGCTCGTAGATTGCAGCATGTTTTCTCCATGTTCATTTCTCATGAGTTCTATGATTTGGTGAAGGTCTGTGTAGTGATTACTTGCCATGAGTTGACTCCATAGTTCTTCCTTATTACAGAAAACCGATCTTTTCGTGTAGTCAGTGGGCTTGATGGTAGATGCTTTCTGTATGTCTCTTTCTCATGATGTCTTTGAATTGGTGAATGTTTGTGTGGTGATTACTTACCATGAGTTGACTCCATAGTTCGACCATATGTAAATACTGACGTAAATAGCAGCTATAGGACTGTGTTTTGTAACAATGAGACTTTGAAAGGCACCAAAACAACATCATCCTTTCATACCTTTTTTTTTCATCAAATGTTAGCAATGTGCCTACAATGCTTCAGGTATTGTGGGTGTTTATAAATCGTGGTGATGCCGATATCATTTTGAGCTGCGTGACCGACATCGGAGACAGCTGCGCGTCCGTTTTGTACGTATTCGTATCTATAGGTAATTTTTGTGGACAGTGGACTTCGCCGTGCGAGTTCCCTAATTGCATTCAGAGTAGACGTTTCGATTGTCGCTATCGCCTGGCTGACATTAAAAGTTATTTTCTGTCTTATGTACCTCAGAACATAACTTTACCATAAGCTTACCCACTAATTCGTTTTCTTCTTCTTCGTCATACTTTTGGACGTCCACTGCTGAACACAGGCCTCCATCCTCCTCATCTTATTCGTTTTACAACTTATCAATAGAATAATGCACGGGACCCACTTATTCGTTTCACAACTTATCAATAGGATAATGTTGGAAGACGATAGTTATGGCGTCTTATTTCAATCTCTAACGTTTATTAAGATAGGGTTGTATGTAGGTCAGAGGTGGGATCCGTTGTGCCATCAGTTATTCTAATCTCGTAAACCAAACCTGCATAGTGGGTCGGTTGCATGTCTAGTGCTGATAACGCAGAACTGTGTCAAACTAAATTATGTAAGGATACAATGTTGTAGAATGTCTCGGTGGCGCAGTTGTAATTGCGCATGCGTTACGACCGCTGCTGTGCTGAGGTCTCGGGTTCGATCCCCGAGTCGGGTAAAGTGATATCGGGTTTTTCTATCTAGAAATTCTCAGTATTAGCCCGGAGTCTGGAATCTGTGCCCGGTATGGCGATAGGCTCTCCCCCTATAACATTATGAGACCGAAATTCGGCGAAAAGTGGGTGTACTCGTTACACTTCTGCCTACCGCTTCGGGGAATACAGGCGTGAGTGTATGTGTGTGTGTGACAATGTTGTAGAATGGGTGAAAATGTTTGTTGCGGAATGTACAGTTGGAAGTAGATTTTACAACATATCAGTGATTTCTCGATACTCTAATTGGACGGCACTGCGCTTACCATTAGGTGCAGTGTGGTCGCTTTGTAATGCCAGGATAACAAAGAGATTTATATAAAAATAATCGAAACCGCACATCTGTACTGTAAGGTAAGTAAGAGACACTACTCGCGTATCATGGTTTACCGTATTTGTGTACGTACCATGATGTGATAGGATTTTATTTATCAGCCTAGTATTATACTCTTCTACTAATGAGGGTTGCCTTAGTCCATCACACTGGCCCAATGAGTATTAGTAGACATCGCATACAATTCAAATTCTTATGGTAAATTTTTAAATTGCAGATATTCTCACGATGTTTTCTTGCATCAATAAAGCAAAATAATTAACAATGAATACAAGCGTAACTTTAAAAGTGGTATATTAGGCATAAATGCGAGTCACTGAAGTGTGTTATTTGAACCTGTTTGGAAGCAATCACAATCAAGTCATATAAAAAAACTGAAAGTGTTGCTGCGTGCCTGACTTGCTGCGAACTTGAGAATCGAACCCACAATCCTCATACAGCCTTTAATCGTTGCCACTCGACTAATAACGCGTAAAAAAATAAATCAACGTTTTTAAACTAGACATTCTTAAAAAGTCCGTTATCCCTATGGTGTTTCACTCCCCACGTTTCTATATTTAGAATCACTCTGATTACGTTCCCATGATACTCGCGACTTGTTGACTAATTGGCTTTCCGAAATAGAATTATTGTGTCGATGTATATTCGTGAATGTATCCTAAAATTAATCTCATTCAATATTTTAAAGATAATCCAGACGGAATTGCGAATGTGAAAAGTAATTTATAGTGTGTATTGTTTGAAAAAGGATGATTTAATACGAATTAATTGCTTAATGTTTTGTTTTTACTGGAATTTAATGTTTTGGCACAAATAAAAAATAAATTAGAGCATAATATCATCTTCTAGAGCTTTAAAGAGGTTCGACGAACTTTTTTCCATCACATTACGTAACATCAAAGGCTAATCAACGCTCAGCTTTTTTAAGTAATTTCATTTTTACATAGTGTCACGCGACATGACAATGACCGTTGGGACTTAAAATAAGGTATATCAGATTTAATTGTGATTGTTTCCCTTGATGGACAAATTACAGCTAAACACAATAGTTTGTTATCTTTAACGATTTTGGGATATGATTTATGACTATTTTAACTAATTATGTCTACGACTCCATACGTGAAACTTTTAGAGTAGAAGTCACATAGATTTTTTTTATCCTGACATGGCAAAGTAACCACATTGCACCTGATGGTAAGCGCAGTGCCGTCTAATTAGAGCATGGAGTAGTGAGAAATAATCTATCCCCCGCTACTCAACACAATCATGCTAGACCCAGAAGGCTGCAAAACGGCCAAACACGTACCCTAACTCTAGACTCCCGACAAAAACCGGATGTACACTGGCTGATCCCGGAATGCGACACACTTGCGTGTGCTACTATGGCGGGTTTTACACCCTGTATCATTACACCATGTATATTTTTCATCTCTATGCCGCCATGCTCCGCGTTTACGTACTGTATCGATTAATGCGCCGATATAGGTATTTGTATGCTGTAATTTAAGTCTTGGTGTTAAGGGATCGTTGGTCCTGCGTTCCTATAATTTAGGTAGCCATATATCTGTGGTACCAGCAATATTCAAATTATGTGCATTCATATATATAAACTAACTGTTGCCTGCGGCACCGCCCACGTGGAAGTTATCTTATACTATTTATAAAATTATTTCAGCTCTCACAACTTCTGTTTGCATAAAACAGATATTTGTTCAAACAGGTATAACTTTTGATTGAATGCACCGATTTAAATGATATAAAGAAAGAAAGAAAGAAATATTTTATTTATTATAAGCAGTATTACAGTAAACGGAGTGAAATTAAAACTAAACAATAAACTTAAAAAAATCAAAATGCTTATAATAAATACGGCCCCAACACAGCGTGTGCTGGTATACATTACCAGCGCTGGTCTTGCGTTGGGCCGTTTGGTGATTTCACGGGCACAAAACCGCTTCTCACTTACAATAGCGTTCGCCATGATTAACGTTAACGTTAACGTTAACGTTAGTATAAAAATATTATAAAAGACTAAATGCTACCTCGAGATACACTTGTATGTCTATGATTGTATTGTCAATTCATTTGTCGTAATACAGTACTTTGGACTTGATGCCTTGACAGACAGACAGACAATAATTCCAAAAACAATTGTTTTGGGTTCTATAATATAACACGTTACAATCTATATTTAGGAAAAATATTTAATGTACAGACAAAGTGCATCTTCAGCTTTATTATAGTATAGATATAATTTAAATGATGTTCATTAATAAGCGTCACATGAGAACGGCTGTATAGGTTTGGCAATTTTAATGTTCGTGTCGTAAGGCGAAGCTGCGGACCAAAGTTGTTTATTTTTAGCGAAATAGGTTTGTGTTTGACCACTATCTCGCGTGATGGTAAGTGATGATGTGGTCTACGGTGGAGCACGCATGCCTAGAAGATACCCATTCACCCTTGACTTGAAGATACCCAGGTTATAATTTTCGGGAAATATAGACTCCGGCAAAGAGTTCCACTGGTTATTTAATACAGATTCTCACAGCACACATCTTTAGGGCTGCTATGCGCTCATTATCAGTGTAATTTCATAACGCGCCGGTGTCGTAGGAACAACGCGTTCAATAAACATACGTGCATTCAACCTGCCGACTCGAGATAAAAATAGGAAAACGTGTAGGGTTGTCACGTGCTTGATTTTTGGATAATCTAATCATTATCCTCCTACCCTCATTCCACTCTAATACTTGTTATAATATTGTAACGGAATGAAGCAATTTTAATGAAAGTTCGCCAGTTTAGTGTCATCCCTTTTATTGACACGTATTTCAAGACTAAATAGTTATTTTTTGTGAATGGTGTATTGTGTAGAGAAATTATGTTTCAATGTGCATTTATTTTATACTAGCTGTTGCTCGCGGCTCCGCCCGCGTGGAGGTCATGTTTGAGACAAAAAGTATACACTACAAAATACCAATTTTCATGCATTTAACTTCAAAAATGAAGGATTTTCATACAAACTTTCTTACCCTATTTTACCCCCTTCGGGGTGGAATTTTCAAAAATCCTGAAATATATATTTTTTTAATTTGACTAAAAGCCAAATACTAATTTTCATAAACTTAACTTTAAAAATGACGGATTTTCATACAAACTATCACCCCCTATTTTACCCCCTTAGGGGTGGTATTTCCAAAAACCCTTCCTTAGTGGATGCCTACGTCATAAAAGGTACCTACTATCAAAAGTCTCTAACCCCAGCCGTTTAGGCTGTGCGTTGATCGATCAGTCAGTCAGTCAGTTTCTTCTGTTATATATACAGATTAATTCTATTATATAATATACATACATATACACTCACGCCTGTTATCCCCGAAGGGGTAGGCAACGGTGTAACCAGAACACCCAGTTTCGCCGAATTTATTACGGGCTCCTAAATTTAAATAGAAAAACCCAATATAACTTTACCCAATCTGAGGATCGAACCCGAGACCTCAGCACAGCAGTCGTAACGCATGCGCAATTACAACTGCGCCACCGAGGCAGTCTTTGTATTATTTAATGTAATGACAAAAAATACCAAAGGATTACGACTGAGTTTCTTGGTGTTTCTTCTGACACCAGTGGGCATTTCCGAAGTACCTGTCGATTGTAATATTATCCACATCTGTAAAAAGTGTGTACTAGCCTAATTAACTAAATAAAATATTTGATTCATCTTACAGCTATCAAAATGTATGTATTAAATTCTAACAGACTCTTGTCCTACTTTAAAATATACATGTTTCTACTTATCTCGATAGTTACTCGAGCACATGGGGATTATTTTCATTCCTTACATCATACAATGCGTTTGTATTAACACCAAAAAGATACGAATCACTTTTGTACAGAAAAAAGAAACAACAATACAAGTAAAAAAATATACATAACAACGTCATTGAGGCAATGTGCGTCACATGATGTTACCGCATAGATTAAAGCTCAGTGTGATACAAGATGGAAATGCCGGGCACTGGGTTTCAGCTAAAACCTTAAACCCACGAGTCAAGAATGTTCATCTTTGCTAATGTTTGCATATTACACGCGTAACATTTTTTTTAGTACTGTTTTATAGGCAGACGAGCCGACGGGCCACCTGATGGTAAGTAGTCACCGCTGCCCATAACCTTCTGCAATGCCAGGACACAGCAGAGCCGCTGCCTACCGTTAGAAACCTGGCTGTAGAAAAGTTAAGTTTATTCGACTTCTACTGGATTAGAACCTACGGCTTTCGTTTCGTTAGACCGTACCACAACCATCTAGGCTTTCGCTGCTAAACAAAATATAAGCTTATGTACAGAAAAATTACAAACATATACGCTCACGCCCGTAGTCTCCGAAGGGGTAGGCAGAGGTGTAACCAGCACACCCACTTTCGCCGAATTGATAACGATCCCATAATGTGATAGGGGCGAGCCTATCGCCATATCAGGCACAATTCCAGACGCAGGGCTGATACCTACTGAGTATTTCGAAATCGAACCCGAGACTTCAGCAAAGCAGTCGTAACGCATGTACAATTACAAATGCGCCACCGAGGCAGTGAGAAAAATTAATTAAAGCAAATTATTTTTATTAATTAGAATAGGTTTTCAGGTTTGACCTAGTGTGGGGTCAGAACTATATGTGTGACTGTTGGGTGTATTATTATTATTAGCTTTATAACATCATCATCATGTCAGCCGAAGGACGTCAACTGCTGGACATAGGCCTCCCCCAAAGAGTGCCACAATGACCGGTCCTGCGCCACCCGCATCCAGCGGACTCCCGCGACCTTTACCAGGTCATCAGTCCACCTTGTGGGGGGTCTACCCACGTTGCGCCTTCCGGTACGTGGTCGCCATTCGAGAACCTTTCCGCCCCAACGGCCATCGGTTCTACGCGTAATGTGCCCCGCCCACTGCCACTTAAGTTTAGCGATTCGGAGGGCTATATTGGTTACTTTGGTTCTGCTGCGTATGGCCTCATTTCTGATGCGATCACGCAGAGAGACTCCCAGCATAGCCCTCTCCATTGCCCTTTGGGTGACTTTGAGCCTTCTTATGAGGCCTATAGTAAGGGACCACGTTTCAGTGGCATATGACATAACATTATAACATACAGAGCTGATAAAAAAAATGAAAGCGAGTGACAACCCTACACCGGTTAAAAGCAGTTAAACATATAAATACTGTTGTAAGACGTAGATTAGTCGCGCGTGCTCGGTGTTTACCTTACTGCCGTGTTCGGTACACATTACACAGTGCATATTATACATTATACACGAACATGCAGGGATTCCGAGCTATGTAGTACTTTTTTATTAAAGGAGTCTCGACTCCAAAATATGCGTCCTGTTTTTAAATTGAAGTGTCCTGGTTTTTCTAACTTCAAAAACTAAAAATTTAAATCCTGGTATTTGAATTTCGGGGTTGGCCACCCTAGTCTAAAGTGATGTGATGACGAAATTAAAATAATTTTTTTTCATTCTTTTTACATTGCGTAATGAAGCCATATATCACGACTGGTACTGCAAATTACTCAGGAATCTCATGGAACTCAACGCGTTTTTTAATATTGGACGTATGGTGCACTGTTACGGATAAGCCAGTTCAGACTGGTGCTGGCAATACACCACTATACCTAGCTACATAACACTATCATGCCGGTCTGCTATTCCATGTTATTAAGAAATAAATAACACCCAACAGTCACACACATAGCCCCGACCCCACACTAAGATACGAGTCTTGTGTCGTGGGTATTAGGGACCTAGAGAGACGCAAGGTCTCACAACACCCAGACCCGACACCCAATATCTGTTTGTTCCACAAACGATTCCGTTCCGATGTGGGAATTGAACCCATGGCCTTTCGTTTCAAAGCCGGCTAATCGTCTTCTGCGCCACGGAGGCTGTCAAAACATAACATACATTGGATATTACACCTCTGTTACTAAATTAAGATGAAATTAATTTCGTGTTGTTGTTATATTAATAGAATAAAGATCCCTTCCGCCCTTAATTAAGAACCTACAAGAGCGAAGATGCAAGCATACATAGGGCTTCTGTGAAGTACAGCTGTTGTGTTAAAAAACACGGCGTTTCTCACATCTGTCATCGGCATCTGCCAACCCTATTCATAAGGTGTCAATGATATACGAGCGATATGTATTGCAAAGTAGGTATACTAAACGAAGTTTTAATATTGGAAATAATATAAAAAATATATTTTTTTACAAATATAAAATAGAAAAAATGGATGCCACCGCGGAGTTTACGAACAACTACAATTCTTTACTACATACAATATTTTGATGTATGTCTTATGGCTTACAATACAATAGCTTAAAATAATGTTCTAATCTTAAACCATATTCAAGAACAACACTTAAGTAAGCTCGTGAGCCTATATTTCTGCAAACGCCATTGGCTAAAGTATGATGTCATTCAAAAACTGGCCAATCACGTACAAAATCATTATAAAGAGCTGTCTTAAGTGGTCTTGAATACAGACATTAGATTCCGCGATCCATACAACTCGATCGAAACAACCAAAAGAATATATAACAAGATTTCGTAAAAGCAACGTCCCATATTCTAACCAAGTACTTACGAATTCTGTTCCAATTATTCAACCAAAATAAAAACAAAGAATCACGTTCTCTCATACAACCGCAGCCCTGTCGAAAGCCGCAAAACTACAAAACAATAGAGTAAGCGTAGAGAATCCTACACAATCGCACATTGAAGACGCGTCGCGCTACGAGTCGTCGACCCAAATTACTTGGCTGTATTAGCGTCAGTAATAATAACCTTATTTACTTTATTTGTATAATTATATTTGTCAAATACGAGTATGAGTAAATATCCAGCAATGGATAAAGTACACATTAAATTACTTGCTACGTTACCGCAAATTTACATATCCCTCCGCGTCTGTCTGTCTGTCTGTTTATCCGCTAACTCCTTCTAAACCATGCCACGGATTTTCACCATCTTGTAGATTTTTATCCCAATGGCTGATAATATAATGGTTGATCCCTGATAAAATTTTTGTATACATACATATACACTCTCGCCTGTAATCCCCGAAGGGGTAGGCAGAGGTGTACACTATTACACCCACTTTTCGCCGAATTTCGGTCCCATAATGCGATAGGGGGCGAGCCTATCGCCATACCGGGCACAGACTCAGGAATGATACTGAGAATTTCTAGATAGAAAAACCCAATATCACTTTACCCGACACGGGGATCGTACCCGAGACCTCAGCGCAGCAGACGTAACGCATGCGCAATAACAACTGCGCCCCCGAGGCTATTATAGTAATAATAGATAAAATAAACATTTAATAAAGCCTTGAAAAGTAGAAGTAAAAAGTGTACATCAGACAGGGTCCAGCTTTTATGCTACATTTTGTAGCAAAACTTCAATCAGGTGCAAACTAAACACTGCTTACCCATATTAATAAGATATGCGTTTCCTTTCATCGATTTCAAAATAGGCAAAACAAATTATATATTTCGCAATCGTCTGTCCGTCTATCTGTCACTACCATATACAGATAAAATTGATTACCATAGGAAGTTGTAATTTGGCGTACTTGCAGGATATACTTGTCGGATTATAATTTGATGAAAGTAAATTAATTGTACTTCGTCATGATTAAAATCACATAGCTAGTGTCAGCGTCCATAAAAGGCGAAGAACAACGTTCGATTTCGATATCCAATTCTTGTATGTAGAAATAGATCATCACGAATGAAATGAAATATCGGAAATAGAAACTGAAAACTTGAATGTATCAAAATAATGTAGGCTACTAGCGGGCCTGACAGACATCGTCCTGCCCGGAAAAGCAGTGACACATTAAATATGATATTTTAAAGATCACAATCTTTGGCATTCCACAATTCCCTGCAAATCAAATTTGGTGACATACCGACAGCGCCACCTACCGGGTCCTATTGTGTTTTCAAACCATTCAGGAACCCATTGAAATATACACACAAAAATTTATCCATGTCGGTCCAGCCGTTTAGGGTGAGTTCGGTGACAAACACACGTATAGAAGAATTATATGATCAAGGAGAGTGCAGCTTTCTATTAGTGAAAGAATTTCAGAATCGGATCAGTAGTTCCAGATATCACCAACAAAAAAAACAAATTTTACCTCTTATGTAAAGGTTTGTATATTTGTTTCTGAAACATGTAAAAACGGTTAAATAAATTTGGATTATGACACACATATATTTTATTAGCTAGATTGTCTTTTAGGATATCTCCCACAGAAATCTATTAGGTGTTTTTTTTTAGTCTACTAGGCAGATTTAGAATGTAATAGTTTAAGGAGCCTCCATGGGTTGTATACCTTTTTTTCCAAAGATAACTTTCACCCGAGCCGGCATCTGCTAGTATATAATCTGTATATATAAAAGAAGAAACTGACTGACTGATCGATCAACGCACAGCCAAAACTGCTGGGGTTAGAGACTTGAAATTTTGACAGGAGGTACCTTTTATGACGTAGGCATCCACTAAGGAAGGGTTTTAATCATTAAAAAATTTAATAAAGGGTTAACTTTGTATGAACATCCGTCATTTTTGAAGTTGAACGCATGAAAATTGGTATTTTGTATTGTATACTTTTTCTTCCAAACATGACCTCCACGCGAGCGGAGCCGCAAGCAACAGCTAGTATAATAATAAGTATAGAAATATAGACATACAATTGCAGTCGCTCTTAAGTTTACATTTTTTCATTCAACCCTTCCAGCTACTCTGGATATTTCACTTAACCCTATGACTAGCTCATAAGCCCTCTCAACCGTCGTACACGGAGGACCAATTTCGCTAGAGCATTCCCGTTTGCAAAGCATCATTGGGGCCGGTGTACCCGCTTTTCCTAACAAGGCACCTCTCGGGTCGTTGACTTGCCACTCTTGTTTTACACATCACGATATCGGATACAGTTCTAATTTCAAGAAGATTTTTATCTAGGCTCGGTATAAGATTGTGATTAAAGCAAAGATAAACAACAGATACCTTATATGCGCTTTCACTAAGGTTCGCCTTACTATGAGGTGAACTAGGAGGCATAACGCCTAACACGGTCCAATGGCATATCCAGAAACCAAGGCATAGCAAAAAGCTCGTATAAGTATAATTCTTGAATACGTTAGTGTATCTTGGTTCCAGTACTTGTAAAGGCTTCTCCATTTATCTTATCTTTGCCGCACCGCCAAGCTGTGGAACAATTTTCCAGCTGCCGTGACCTCTCTTTCCTTTGATCCTCAGTCCTTTAAGCGTAGTGTGAAGAAGCTATTTAGCAGGCCGGTATAATTGTGTTGAGTAGCGAGGAATATTTGTCTCTCGTTACTTGATACACTAACTCAATGGCGGTGCTCTTACCATCAGGTGCAGTATAGTCACTTTGCCGTGCCAGGATAAAAAGTAAATAATACTTGTGGTTAGACCTTGATCTTACAACGCTCGTCTAACACAAGTAACGATGTCGGCATTGCGTACTTGTGTTGCCTTGGATTGTGATAGATCTCCTTGAACGTCTTAAACAAAGTCTTGATCATCTTAATCGTATTGTCCACATATCACCCCAATATCGTATAGTCATATATAAATGATTTTCCACGTCACACCGCACGGCCATTATCACAGACGAACGCTCCCGGACACGACAATTTGGCCGGCCCAGGGCGGCGGGTCCCCGTGACCCGTCCGGGTGTGTGTCGAGGGCACACAACACCCCTCGTTGACGGGTTAATTGTACAATGTCGGAATTTAATATTCATCATGTTTTTCAACCGTTTTGGTACTGATTGGAGTTGTGCGGATGACGGGTTGGGTTTAGTGTGTTAAATGTTGTTGACGGGATTTTTTAAGAGAATTCCACGGATATTTCATTAGCCCCGTGTCATATACATATACATTTTATATTTTGCTATCAAATAGGACCCGTGCATCTTCCTGTATAAAAAGGAGCCTTTGTTATTCTCAGACCTTCAATTAACAAACAAAATACACAAACATTAGAAACAGAGATACTTTCGCATTTATAGTATTAGTATGGGTGTATCTTTAGGGATGATTTGCAAAAAATTTGAAACACATAATTCTTTATTTCTTACTAAAAGCCTAAATAATATGAAATTTCTAATCCTTAACTTGAAGAATTATGGATTTCCCATACAAATTTTGGACTCCTATTTGACCCTTTTCACCATTGTTTTTTTTTTTTAAAGATAGCTTATGTCCTTCTCCGGGATAAAATCTATCCCCTTGCTAAATTTCATCACAACCTGGTCAGCCGTTTAGTTGTGAAAAGGTAACAAACAAACAAAATACAGACAGAGTTCCTTTCGCGTTCATAGTATTAAGTATGAATGGTATTCTCTATTAACTAGTACCCAACAGTTGTTAAGGCATTATTGTAATGTAAGAGATAAAGCGAAAGTGGACGATGACGTTTCTATACTTAATAGAGTCTGACACTGTTCAGACGATCAAATCTTCGCCTGATGGTAAGTGCCTGTCCATAAACAAGAATAGTCGTCAGTTACAAGTACTGACCCTGCACTACCTACGCTCACTGTAAGGAATATAGATGTTAGGTCTTATAAGCGTACCCCGAGATGGACGACAGCGCGGGTGATAAGGCCTCGTTCGCTGTCGTTGTTCGGTGCGCGGGGGCTCCTAAGCCCCCATGGAGATGGGCTGCTACGCAGCACCGGGCGGTTCCGGCAGCAATTCTAGCACTCCTTAGAATACCCCGGGATCGCTCCGTAAGCGCCGAAGAAGGCCACCGCGGGGTTTAGGGGGTAGGGACTCGGCCCAGCGGCAGCACGGATAGCCATCATCCGGGCGATGGGGGTGCTGGGTCGTAAGACCGGCTAGTCCAGCATAACCGTTTTATTCTTATTCTGCTTCTCCCCGGAGCGGGCGGCAGTAATAAAACGCTGTCCCCACGACAAAAAAAAGGTCTTATAAGCGTCCGTGGAGTGGATTTTTTTTACTGGCACGGCAAAGTGACCGCACTGCACGTGATGGTAAGCGCAGTGCCGTCCAGTTAGAGTATCCAGTAGCGAGAGACAATCTATCCCCCGCTACTCAACATTATCATGCCAGCCTTTTTTTTTTTTTTGTCGCGGGGAAAGCGTTTTATTACTACCGCCCGCTCCGAGGGGAAGCGGAATAAGAATAAAACGGTTATGCTGGACTAGCCGGTCTTACGACCCAGCACCCCCATCGCCCGGATGATGGCTATCCGTGCTGCCGCTGGGCCGAGTCCCTACCCCCTAAACCCCGCGGTGGCCTTCTTCGGCGCTTACGGAGCGATCCCGGGGTATTCTAAGGAGTGCTAGAATTGCTGCCGGAACCGCCCGGTGCTGCGTAGCAGCCCATCTCCATGGGGGCTTAGGAGCCCCCGCGCACCGAACAACGACAGCGAACGAGGCCTTATCACCCGCGCTGTCGTCCATCTCGGGGTCGCACGATGCTCCGAAACTGGGAGTGCATCGATTCGGGCTGACAGCCCCCCGCTGCGAGCCCGCGACCCCCGATGGCCCCAATTAGTCGCCTCGTACGACAGGCAGGGGTTACCGTGGTTGAATTCAAACGCCCCCGTTCCACAGGGCGGGAGACGCCGGTCAGTCGTCCACCCGGCGCCTCCTACGTCTTCTCTGGCGGCGGGAGGGATCATTTCGTTCCCGATCCCTCTCGGCACTCTCCTTCTGCGAGATGACGGTCTCGGAGAAGTGGGCCACCGCACGCCAGGACCTCCAGCTGGCGACCATGGACGACACCACGGCCGGCAGCGAGAGGTCTCCTCCGACGACTGCTCTGAGAGCGCTGCGCTCTTCGTCCCAGGCTGGGCACTCCTCCAACGTGTGTTGGGCCGTGTCCTCGTGACAGTTGCCACAATGGTGGCACACGGCAGACACCTCCTTTCCGATCCGACACAGGAACGAACCGAAACATCCGTGGTCCGTCAGTACCTGCGTCAGACGGAAAGTTGGCGCACCGTGGCGCCTGTCTAGCCATCTCTTTACGACAGGACGCACTGCCGCGACTGTCCTCAAGCCCGCACTTGGGCTTTCCAGCCTGGTATGCCACTCCTCCACAGTGGTTCTGCGAAAGCGGGCTGCAATCTCCCTCGGGGCCAGTCTCATCTGACGGCGACTGGACGCCTCCTCCCGCCAGAAGAACGCGGACGAGAGGAGTTTTGTGTCCAACTCCCAAGGGAGGGTGCCGGCCAATACGCAGGCCGCCTCGTGGGAGACCGTGCGGTAGCCCCTTACTATTCGCTGCGCCAACAAACGCTGAGGTTTGCGCAGCAAGGCGACGCAGCGGGGTTTCAGGGACTGAGCCCATACGGGACATCCGTACAGGGCCATTGACCGCACGACTCCAGCGTATAAACTTCGGCAAGGGCTATTAGGTCCCTCCAGGTTCGGCAGCAGGCGTCCGAGCGCGCCATTATCAAATCAAATCAAATATCAAATCATTTATTTTGTAAATTAGGCCACTATGGGCACTTTTTACATGTCATAATAATGTTAAGGTCTACTGGTGCTTCGGAAATGCCCACTGGTCTGAGAAGAAGCACCAAGAAACTCAGCCGTAGGTCTTTTGTAATTTGTCATTACAATTTACATTATAAAATAATTTACATATAAAATACATACATCCTTAAACAAGTCACATTCACATGAAACAAAAAAAAACGGTACGGTACATGTTAATACAAGGCAGAGTCGTAAATGAGGCTATACAAGCTGTTATTTATTTTCTCTAACTAACAATCAATGGGCAATCCAGGTAGACCAGTCCACACAAGCAGCACCCGTTCACGAGTATGACGCATGTGCCAGCCATCGGCCTCCTCAACCATGACACAGGGAAGTGACCGACCCGGCACATAACGCCGCCGCAAGCACAGACCCTTAAGCGAGCATGACATACCTTAATCGCGTCAAAGAATGATAGAGATACAAATTCACAAGAAAATAGCTTTAAAAAAACAAGAAGCCAAGACTATTACGACTCCGGCGTCCTGTGAAAACAATATACATCAAACCGAAATACATTATATAAAATGAGTAATATGTATATTATAAAATAAGTACCTATCAGTGTGTTGTTGTGTTTAGCTGAGCGGCCATGGTTGTTTATCATTTAAATATTCCGTTATATTGTAATAAGCCCTTTTAACTAAAAAGTTTTTTAGTTCGACTTTGAATTGGTCGATAGGCAATTTTTGCACGGGCTCAGGAATATTATTATAGAAACGAATACTAAGCCCCACAAAAGAAGCATGTACTTTTTGCAAGCGAAAATACGGCATACACAGTTTATGCTTGTATCTAGTATTTAGAGTATGTATATCACTTTTCTTTTTAAACAAACTGATATTTTTCTTGATGTATATTACATTTGCATAAATATATTGGGACGCAACAGTTAAAATACCTATATCTTTAAAGATATCTCTTAAGGAGACTCTTGTACTCAACTGATAAATTGAACGAACTGCTCGTTTTTGTAATATAAAAACGCTCTCAATATCAGCAGCCTTACCCCACAACAAAATACCATAAGACATAAGACTGTGAAAGTAACTAAAGTAAACAAGACGAGCAGTTTCTACATCAGTCAATTGTCTAACTTTCCTAATGGCATACACTGCAGAGCTAAGTTTCCCAGCTAAGCACGAAATATGCGTGCCCCACTGGAGTTTCTTATCCAATGTGATGCCTAGGAACACGGTAGAATCAACAGTTTCTAAAACCTCATTGTTCATAACTATATTAGGTCCTAAATTTGTGACATTTGGCATTACAAATTTTACACATTTAGTTTTCTTGGCATTAAGTACAAGATTGTTTGCCGTAAACCACTGAGTTACTTGTGAAAGTGTACTATTAATTTCGTCAAAATTATCTCTATTCCTATCCACTCTGAAAACGAGTGAAGTGTCATCAGCGAATAGCACTGTATTGCACATGTTTTTTAAATAAAAAGGTAAATCATTAATATACACTAGAAACAAGAATGGACCCAGTATAGAACCTTGTGGCACTCCCAGTCGTACAGGAAGATCCTCGGACTTCACTCCATTCAGATCTACGCACTGAACTCTTTGGTGCAGATACGAAGAAACAACGTCAAGAGCAATGTTGTGTATGCCGTAATGACGAAGTTTCCGTAAGAGCGTGTCATGGTGCACACAATCAAATGCCTTCGAAAGATCACAAAAAACTCCAATGGCGTTCTGCGACCTCTCCCACGCATCAAATATGTGTTGAATGAGTGCAACTCCCGCGTCTGCAGTCGAACGACCTTTTGAGAAACCAAACTGATTAGCGTGCAAGAGGTTGTTAGCCTTGAAGTGGTTAATCAACTGCTTCAGTATAAGTTTCTCAAAAATCTTACTAAAGGTCGGTAGTATTGAGATGGGCCGGAAATTACCGGGGTCTTTTTTCGAACCTGATTTATATAAAGGTATAATTTTACTATATTTCATTAGATCTGGAAAGATACCAGTATCTATACACTTATTAAAAATTACCGTAAGGTAGGGAGCTATTAGATCTATTATCTTTTTTAGAAAATTTACAGAAATGTCCCACAAATCACCCGTATTTTTTGGATTTAAAGTTTTTACAATACTGATTACTTCAGCGGGAGCTATGCGCTCGAATTTAAATAATAATTTACACTGCGACACGCTCTCACGCAGCAAAGATACAGCAAGACTAGGTGAAGAATTTAAGGAGCAAGTAGTAGCTACAGGTATGTTCGCGAAAAAATCATTAAATGCTTGAGCAACTTCCACTTGTTCACATACAATTTTATTATTTATATTTAACTCAAACTGGTTATCGCGTGTTCGTAAATTCCCAGTTTCTTTATTTATAATATCCCATGTCGACTTAATTTTGTTACACGAGTTTTTAATTTTGTTGCTTATAAAATTTGCTTTTGCTTGATTACATGCTTTTTTAAATATCTTAGAGTAGTCTCTAACGTATTGTAGGAATTCGCTATCAAATTTATATTTTTTCATTCCATACAACTCATACAGAGTAACTCGACTTTTATAAATTCCTGGAGTCGCCCATTCATTAAACTTGGTACCTATAACATTAAATTTTTTCTTTTTAAATGTATTATGAAATTCATTTTTAATTATATTAAATACACTCTTATAATTTTTATTAGGATCTTTGGCTTTTAACAATGAGGGATTTAGTCTGCTAACAATACTGTTCCTAAAAATGTTGATTCCCATGTCTGTAATAGGCCTGCAAGTTATTTTCGCATACTGTATTTCTTCACTATTTTTAAAAGCTGCAAATTGCCCACAATGATCAGAAGTTAAATTACTGAGAAAGTTAAATTACTGAGAATTACCATTATCATGCCAGCCTGCTTCTTCACACTACGCAATGGGCAAGAAGGTGAAGAAGAGGTCGAGGGTTTATTGTCAGAGTACTCAGAAGACCGAAAACGGCCAAACTTCGTACCGCAACTCTAGACCCCCGACAAAATCTGATGTACACTGGCTGATCCCGGAACGCGACATATTTGAGTGGCCGGCTGAGAGACGGGAGACTGCGAGTTAGATCCCCGCATCGATTTCGGGTCTGGATATTGATACCCACGACATAAAACTTGTATCTTAGTGTTAGAGGGTTAAGATTCGTGAATGCTTCCCGAGACATACAATTATGAATGTGTTTTAAATCGTAGTTAGAATGTGCCTTAAAAACCATGAATGGCTTAATACGTAGTAGGTATAAATATCTCCCTAATAAGTTTTAACCAGTTTTAACAACGTCTTCACTGACATTTTTGATTGAACCATCAAATGTCAACCCTAAGGACGCTCATTACTCGCGCCAGGATAAGACAAATAAATCGGCCCGGGATGAAAGTTTTACGACCAGGATAGAATGATTAGTGTAGGGTTGTTAGAGTTAATTGGTTTTGGGGTGATTTGTTACAATGAAAATCGTCTCTATCTAGTGGAAGCGTATTCTGTCGATACTGATAAAAAATAATAATAATAATACTAGCCCTGTATTAAACATTGTCCCACTGCTGGGCACGGGCCTCCTCTACTAATGAGATGGGTTAGGCCTTAGTCCACCACGCTGGCCTAATGCGGGTTGGCAGACTTCTCATACCTTCGAAAAAATCTCAGATATGCAGGTCTCCTCACGATGTTTTCCTTCACCGTTAAAGCAAGCGATAATTAACATTTTAATACACACATAACTTTAGGAAAGTCAGAGGTGTATGCCACTTGGGTTTCGAACCTACGACTTTCGTCTTGACAGTCCGTACCGCAACCAACTAGGCTATCGCTGCTATTCGATACTGATAAGTTTTTAAAATTGTACGAGTCCTAAATTAGTAAATACACCCAATAATTACGCACATAGTTCTGTCCCTACACTATGCATCTATCAATCTATCATATCATCTATCAATGTGTACTGTACTGTATTACACATTGTCCCACTACTGGGCGCGGGCCTCCTCTATTAATGGGAGAGGTTAGGCGTTAGTCCACCACGTTTTTTTTTATAAATTCTCAGGTATGCAGGTTTTCTTAGGATGTTTTTGTTGACCGTGTAAGCAAGTGATAATTAACAATGAAAACACAGAGGTATATGGCATATGCCATTCGGCATTTTTCGGCTTGTTCAAACATAATATTTTACGTGAAATGTACCGAAATGTCTACGACAAAAGCGACGCGTCCGGAATTCTGTAAATTGACAGCGGGTTGACAGCCGCGCGACATTAAACTTTGTCGAGCGATACATCCCGTGGGAAGAGTCAACAAACCATCATCCCCTTTGGAACGTTTATCACACTTTTTGTAATTGGGTTAAAGGAAAATAGTAGCGTCAATAAATCTAGTAGTTGTATACGTAAGAAATCAGATCGTACCGGGTTCGATTCCCAGGCTGCGCAAACATTGTCTTTGTGAATTAAACACAGGTAAACTCTCTAGGATTTGAAGAAAACAACTAAATCCTCCAGAATAAAAAATCGTATATGTAAATTTTCTAAGGTTAAAGATATGATGATACGCCTAACTTCGCCTACTCTTTCAAGACTTTTTAATTTCGGAGACTACAAGAGTGATTCTATTATATCATATTTGTATCGTTAAAAATGACGCATACAAAAACTGGGCCAAGTTAAAAACGTCATCAAAGCGTCCGCCTCGCGTTTGAAGTGTGCCGCTCTGTCGCCCTATATTAAGTACATCATAACTTTACCGTTACATTACAGAAGGGTTTCTGTAAATAGATAAAGCAATCTATTATTGGAAAAAAAACCGAGCGTTAAGGTCGTGTTTGAACTGTAGTCAAGTTTAACAATCCTTAGTCTCTTACTGCCTCGGTACCGCAGCGGTAGTTGCTGTGCTGAGGCCTCGGGTTGGATTCTCGGGTCGGGTAAATATTGGGTTTTCTATCACGAAATACTCAGTATCAGCCCAGAGTCTGAAATTTACCGTGGTATAGCGATAGGCTCTGAGTCTATCGCAATATCGGATATAAATCCCAGAAAATTCAAGGAAAATCAAGATTTGAAAAATCTCTCACAAAAAGACTGATCTACCCTGACGTCATAGCCAGATAGTACTCAGCTAATCTACCCGTTAGCTGACTCTGAAAGCATTTTAATATTGCATCCACCTTGTATTATACACTGTCCCACTGCTGGACACTTACCTCCTCTACTAATGAGGGTTTAGGCCTTATGTTTGGCTTAATACGAGCTATTAGATTTTATAACATATAACATGCAACATAAAAAATGATGTAAATTAAAATTAAAATTGTAAATCGAAATTGTAAATTGAAATTGAATTTGAAATTGAAATTGTATATTCTATATTGTAAATTGAAATTGTAAATTGAAATTGAAATTGCAAATTGAAATTGTAATAATCCTTATGTTTATCTGTGTTTCTTTTTTAGTCATGCTGAGACCATCTATTATTAAAGATGCAATAAGTAAAATGCACTACATATGTTTAGTTATAAGGTTAATATTGTAATCTACGTTGATGGTCCATAATAAATAAATACATCTTCATAAGTCCTGAGAAGAAATATCAGGTATGCATGTTTCTTCACGATATTTTCCTTTACCGTTAAAGTGATAAATTTAAAAATGCGCACGTGACTTTAATAAGTCAAAGGTTGTTTGAAGCATTGGTCCAAATTATTCATCAGGTCACAAATTGACAGCGTGAAACAATAACTCTATTGTAAATGATGCGACCTATCAATCCTCGTACCACCCAATTGTCTGTGCAGTAAGATTGATAATTGAATGGCAGCGCGTGTCATTTTATATTCGACGAACTCTTAACTGCACGAATGGACAATATCATGACAAATTGCCGCTATCCTGTTTACTATCACCTTGAGATGTCTCGGAAACTTGAGTAATTGGCGATGAATGCTCAGAGCATTTGGAACTTTAACTGGTTTTCATTAGAGTTGAATTCTCTTCGTGCGAAAGTTGACGTGAACTTCGGGCTTTTTGAAGAATTATTTTTATGTATGTGATTTTTTTTCTTGTACTTTTTTTGTTATTGTATATTATAACACTATAAATACAAAAAATGCATCCATAACCAAAAGTTTTCATCCCATCTGTAATTGATTACGTGGCCTGATTTAATCATCAACGGCAAGAACTATGCACTGGACTTCAAAAGCTGAAAATTTTGGCAATATGACAATATCAAGACATTGAGGACCACTAAATTTTTTTTTTTACCTGTAACAGGGTAAAAGATGTTGGAAATTGTATAGAAAATAATATTTTTAATAAAATCTAGTGATGTGATTACGAACGAATACTATAGTGGTAAAATAAAAAGTTTTTTATTCATAAAAAGTACACCGACTTCAATAGAAAACAAATTATATTAATATTATTACAAATATACATACTTGTCGGAGCAACATGAAAACGAATACTCAATTGAACTTTTAAATAACTTGTTTTATTGTAAAATGTCTACCGCCACTAGTTTTGCTATTTTAAGGGTGGGTTTGCATAGTTTATCGGATGATCTCGCGCACAGAGTGGGACACAATAGAAAATATCATAATAAAAGTTTTTTAATCATAAAAAGTACAAAACCTGCAAAAAAGTGCAAAAAACCTGTTTTTATAATAACTTTATAACAAAAAGGCTCTAAATGGAAATATGACGTTACTATAAATGAATAGGAAAGATCTATGTGCTTGTTTATAAGTAAAAGTTTTTTAATTCATAAAAAGTACACCGACTTCAATATAAAAAAAATTATGCGTCCCTTTAAAATTTGAGGGTTGCCCTCGATTTTTCTGAGAACCCATCATCAGATCCTGACTTGGTGCCAATGGGACCACCTGGGAAGGATACCCTTTTAAACAAAAAAAGAATTTCTCGAATCGGTCCAGGCGTCTTCGAGTAATCGGGTAACATACATATAAAAAAAAAATTCGACGAATTGTTAACCTCCATCTTTTTTGAAGTCGGTTAAAAATAACGTGAAATAGAGTAAAAAGGTGATTTTCCGATAGAAATAAATTCATTAAGATTTATCACTGAAATGTTAAAATACAACTAAACTCTAGTAAAGACACAACAATAACTAAAAGTTTATCCTTTGTTCACAGAACAGCACTCCGATGTGGGAGGAGTTCATATCCAAGGCGACAAAACTACATTCAGCTTTAAAGTAAGTACATTTAAAATATCTAGTTGCATTCTTCTTAAAAACTTTTTAATCCAACCACAAAGTGACCATACTGCGCCGGATGGTAACAGTGCCGTCCAGGTAGAGTATGAAGTAGCCAAAGACAACCATCCCATGCTCGATACAATCATGCCGTAGTGTATTGCATCGGTGGCGCAGTTGCAATTGCGCATGCGTTACGACTGCTGTGCTGAGGTATCGGATTCGATCCCCGGGTCGGGTAAAGTGATATTGCGTTTTTCTATCTAGAAATTACTCAGTATTAGCCCGGAGTCTGGAATCTGTGCGCGGTATGGCGATAGGCTCGACCCCTATCACATTATGAGACCGAAATTCCACGAAAAAATTGGGTGAACTAGTTTACATCTCTGCCTCACCCCTTCGGGATTACAGGCATGTATGTGTGTGTAAAATAGAGGGTGTACTAGCTGTTGCTCGTGACACTTCTCCCGCGACACCCATTTGCTCAGCTCCCAAGGTTCGTAAAGTGATGTTAAAAAGCCTATTATACCCTTCCTGAATAAATAGGCTATAAAAAGCAAAAAATAGTTTGAGAGTTTAGCGCGTTCAATCAAACAAACAAATAATCTCAACAGCTTTTTAATATTAAATAAATAATACTAGCCCTGTTTCCTTCACCGTTAAAGCAAGCGAAAATTAACATTGTATACGTAACTTTAGAAAAGTCAGAGGTGTATGCCTAAATGACATACACAATGGCATGGCAATGGTTTCGAACATACGACTTTCGTATTGACAGTCCGTACCGCAACCAACTAGGCTATCGCTGCTGCTGTATTAGTATAGGTAGATTATTCATATAAAAGAGCGCATGTTTTAATAAAAAAAATATCGAAAGAGGAATGGGGACTGCCGACAGAAGTGAAAACAGAACATTTTGCAATTATTGTGTTCTTTTCTTGAAACAGCGTCCATGAAATAGTAACGTTTTTTGTTTATGATTGCTTGTCAATAATTATAGAACTTCATGGGCGTGGTTATGTCAAAAGTAAAATTTCTGAGCGTGATGGTCACACGAGTTCAGTGCCTTTTCCCCATCCCAAAAGTGCCCAACGTGCTTAAAGAAGTTTTCACTTCAAAAAAAACATAGGCAGTCATGGGGACTACCGAATGAAGTGAAAACTTAGAACTTTGGAATTACTGTGTTCTGTTTTGTAAACTGCGCACATGAATTAGTAACTTATTTGTTTATGGTTGCTTGTCAATAGTTATAGAAAGTTCATAAGCGTTATGTCAAAAGTAAAATAAAAGGTTGGACGAAGCAAAGCATGTCGGTGTCGCGAACACATAAGTTCTCCCCTACCAAATACTTTCAATGCGGCTAAAGAAGTTTTCACTTCAATAAGCCATTACCATATTAAAATACAATGATTGCGCAATATTTATTAATATTTAGCCGAGTATGAGCAACGATGCGAACATATATTGACAGCCTCCGTAGCGCAGTAGGCGAGTAGCCGGCTGTGAAACGAAAGGCCGTTGGTTCGATTCCCACACCGAGACAAATGTTTATGTGACAGACAGATATTTGTTTCGGGTCTGGGAGTTATGCGACCGTAGTCCCTGGTAGTTCTTGATACCCACGACACAGGTTTTACCTAGTGTGGGGAACTATGAACTATGTGTGTGACTGTTGGGTGTAAAAATCCTACTAATATTATAAATGCGAATGTTTGGATGGATGGATGTTTGTTACTCAATCACGCTACAACAGCTAGACGGATCTGGTTGAAATTTGGCACAGAGATAGAATATAGTCTGGAATAGCAAATAGGCTACTTTTTATCCCGGAAAAATGTACAGTTCCCGTGGGATAGTTGAGTTTATCACAGAGCAAGGGATCGACCTGATTTTTTGCATAGTGGCAGTTTAGGGATCAGAAAATGAAATAGGCTACTTTTTATCCCTGAAATATGCACGCTTCCTATGAGATAGCAAAATATAGAACGGTGTAATAGCTTAAGATGCCTCCATGTATTGTATACCTTTTCTTACAAAAATAACCTCCACGCGGGTGGAGCCGCGGGCAACATCTAGTATATATATATATATGTGCTAACGTTGGCTGTGTTAATGGAATCAGATGGAAAGTCTCTCATATTCGTGCGCTCATCTGGCTAAGTGCTACCGCTTTGTTTATTCCTGCCACCACGAAGCAGTTTGTAAGCACTGTTGCGTACTATTTAGTTGAAAAATACATTTATATCTTTCATTAATTTTTTCTGTGAATACTCTTGATATAAATTCTCAGTATTAGCCGGAGTCTGGAATCTGTACTCGGTTTGGCGGTAGGCTTGCCCCCTATCACTTGACCATAATAAATTCGGCGAAAAGTGGGTATACTTCGGGGATTACAGGCGTGAGTGTATATGTACTCTTGATATGTGAGAATCGATCTGCGAATCATTCGTTCATATTAATTTCATAATCAAACTGAACGCAGTCGCAAAGCTAATTGACGTTCTGTTTCATCCGCAACAACTCTTAATCCGATCAATGGATATGATTGATGTTGAAACAGTGGGAGCAACGCTATGGGAGCTGACGCTAAATTGTTATTGAGTTTCGAGTGGTTATGGTGTATGGGCAATTTGTACCGACCAACTTAGTAAATCCATACTAATACTATAAATGCGAAAGTAACTCTTTTTGTTTGTTTGTTTGTTACCTCTTCACGACTAAACGGCTGAACGGATTGTAATGAAATTTGGTAAGGGAATAGATTATATCCTGGAGAACGACATAGGCTATCTTTTTTCTCAAAAAACAGTCTTGAAAGGGGTCAAATAGGAGTTCAAAATTTGTATGGGAAATCCATAATTCCTCGACTTAGGGATCTGCAAATTCATATTTAGGCTTTTGGTAGGAAATAAAGAAATACGTGTTTCAACGTTTTTGAAAAACCATCCCTAAAAGGGGCAAAGTGAGGTTAAACTTATGGAGTATTCTTTAGATCTCAAGATTCAGGCACAACACCTAAGAGGCTGGACAATCGCTACAGGTGCCTCAGTGCACAAGACAACTCCTTGGATTGTATACTTCTGCTCCCGAATATAATCTCCACGCAGGCGGAGCCGCGAGCAACAGCTAGTATTTAATAACACGTCCCTTTGTAGAACCTGTAGTGAAGTCACCCTTGTTGAACGTGTAGTCACGTCGCAAACAGTTTTAGAGCATATATGGGACGACGTGATTTTGGGAGTACCACTATAAATACACCCAACAGTCACACGTATATAGTTCTGACCCCACACTAGGTAAAACCTGTGTCGTGGGTATCAACAACTACGAGGGACTATGGTCGCGCAACACCCAGACCCGAAACAAATATCTGTCTGTCACACAAACATTTGTCTCGGCGGGAATCGAATCCACGGTCTCTCGTTTCACAGCCGGCTACTCCCCCGCTACTCCACGAAGGCTGTCAAACTATGTCACGGAGCATCGGCGTGAACCGGCAGCTTTGCGTACGGAGGTTTCGCCGAGGCTTCAATATGGTTTTAAACAAAATTCATAAGGCAGACTCTTATATTTGTCATGTCATGTTTCAAGGCGAATCTCCGAAGGGGTTGATAGAGGTAACCAGTATACCCACATTTGGCCGAGCTTAGTACTGTCCCATGATGCGATAAAGGGCGGGCCTATCGCCATAAGGCTCCGGGCTGATACAGAGTATTTCGTGGCACATGAACCCAATATGCCTTTTACCCGATCCGGGGATCAAACCTCGAACTCGGCTCAGCTCGTGTAAACGTAATTATACAAATAACATGAATTTAATATTAATATGTTGGAACACAAAACGATACCATGCTGTGTCCATTTTATGATTCATTTTCCACAATTTCGATGTCCTAGCCAAGATACTTCTTATGCCAAACTGAGTAATATACTGCCAAATATATAGTAAAATTGCATTAACCGATTTCACATCGCCGGCACGCCGGCGTACCAAAGTAAACGGACTAAAGTCGCCCTTATTGACAAGCCATTTTAAACATTAACATTATTGAAATAAAGTTAATTTTGGCTTGTATTTTTACTCACTACTAATTACCTCACATATTGTCTGCAGGTCGGCGTTGGTAGCGATCGCTGCGTTTCTGGACGCCTTCCAGAAGATAGCAGACGCTGCGACCAATGCGAGAGGTGAGTGCTCTGTCTACTTCATTTATATGAGATTATGGTTGTAAGTCCGTTCCACACATTGGGCGAGATATGCCGAACATTAATGAGCGAAGAACAGTCTTGTTTTTGTAATAGCACGGACAGTCTTGTCAAATGTGTGGAATGGATATTATAATCAAGACTTTATTGTACGTCTGAACTTTGGAAACATATTTTTTAAGATTTGTTCGTTTTCAATTTTTTTTTAAAGATAACTGTTTCTTACATTTACGCGAATATTACGCACACGTACTTTTAAAAACTCAGAGGTGTATGCCACTTGGGTTGGTTTCGGACCAACGACTCTCATCTTGGCAGTCGGTATCACTTCCAACTATACTGTTACAAATCTATCGCTGCTCATCAATCCGTAAAATTAGTGTAATTGCAATGTTCCTTCAATGAGTTGAGATAAATCGCCATAGAGAGCAGTTATAATAAGTTCCCGCCCTGTGGATTGGGGGCTGTGAAGAATTCTACCACGGTAAAAACCTGCCTGTCGTAAGAGGCGACTAAAAGGGGTCATGGGGGTCGCGGCTGCGCAGCGAGGGATGAGCGGCCTTCATAAATATTTCTATATATATTTTCATAGTGCGACCCCGAGACAGGTGGCGGCGCGAAGTCTCGTGCTGCCGTAGAACGTGGAGGGCATCCAGCCCTAAAAGAGACGGGCCGTAGAGGTACCGCGCAGGGATGGTTCCGGCAGCAATCCAGAGATTCTCAGGATCCCCCGGAACCATCCCGCATGCGCTGCAGAAGGCCACCGCGGGGTGTTTAGTCGGTACACCGGCGTAGGAAAATTGGTTAGGGCCCCGATCTAGTAGTCCCTCGGGTAAACTGGGTCGGAAGGTCGGTGAGTCCAGCATAACCATCTCTCCTCCCCCGAGGTTTAGAAGGTATCCGTAAGATGGATTTTTCCCGCGGAAAAAAAGTTATATTAAGTTACAATACATTTATCGAAATAAGAAGACCGCACCATGCGTTAGGTGCCATCCTTCTTTCTACAGCCATAATATGTTTCTATGATTGAAAAGCGTCTATATTGTTTAATATATTAAAAAACCTTATACAAAATAAATTTTATTAATTAATAATCTCATGAATAATATTCGATTACAAAACAATATTTTGTCGAAATATGCAATTGAGATCACCGCACTCACAAATTTTAAGTTTTGCACTTCGTCGTGTCATTCGTAACTGCTATTATAAATTACATTTTAACGAATTATAGATGTTTCGAACGCTCATTAAAAAAATAACCTTTTAATCATTTTTAACAAGATATGAAAATTAATAAGTGCATTGTTATGAGGCACACAATAATTTTATTCTTTGACGACTAAATTACTATACTACAACAATCTAGAAGGAGTGAAGCTTACATTATATAAAAAATTATATTATTATTATTCACTTATAGAATGTAAAAACTATGTTTTGCTTATCCTAAGACAGTTCTTATAAATACCACAGTTTGTGCTTTTGATGAAGTCCAGGTTTTTAGGTCGTTTTATTTTCCTTTATCGTTGACCATTCTTTTTTAAACGACAAGTTTGAGTATTGGTCGGCAACGCGCATGTGATACTCCTGGTGTTGCAGGCGTCCATAGGCTACGGTAACCGCTTACCATCAGGCGGGCCGTAAGCTGGTTTGCCACCAACGTGGTATAAAAAAAAAAAAAAAATTGAAAGTATTCAGTCAAAAACAAAGACCTTCGACCGCTTCTACACTTTCTTGCCCGTGGCGTATTGAGTAGCGGGGGACAGATTGTCTCTCGCTGCTCGATCTGTAATAGGACGGCACTGCGCTTACCATCAGGTGCAGTGTGATCAATTTGCCGTGCCAGGATAAAAAAAATACATCACAATAATCTAGTCACCTTTCATTAAAGTTCTAAATACATTCCTCATGTATCATAAAATTTACGCCTGAATAGTGTTCTTTATCCAATCATTATAAGCGTACACTTTTGTATAAACTCCGGGTATGTCTTCCATTCCGCAAGGAGTCGGGCCGAAGCTGACGATCCCGATCACTTCGAATGTCTTCCCGTTTTCGAACATCAGAGGCCCTCCAGAGTCTCCCTTGCAGGAGTCTTTGCCGGCCTCGCCCCCAGCGCAGACTTGCTTGTCCCACAACGTGACCTTACGACCCTGCACTGAGTACGCCGGCTGGCATTGCTGTGGAAAAAAGAGAAATCTAGAAACTTTTTTCTTTTTTCGTGTCTGGATAGGCAGACGAGCAGACTGACCAACTGATGGTAAGTAATCACCGCTGCCCATAGACTTCTGCAATGCTAGAGCACAGCAGAGCCGCTGCCTACCGTTTAACGAGCAAATGTTTACTTCCACTGGCGGGATACAAAGCCGACATCAGATTTTCATTCTGCAGTGACATTACTAAATAGAGGAAGAGAAAATGTTAATGCCATATTCGTTACTTTGAATTTTGATAATCTGAAGCGACCAGGAAGGTTGCCAATTTCATAAACAGAAGATAGCTGTAGAAAAATTAATTGGTGTCAGAGTTTTCCACTGACTGGAAATCAATCTGATAACAGAGCCTCGTATTGAAATGAAGAGAGATGAAGATATAACGTTAATGCTGTCCTAGTTAGGTGATAGTACCTTAAAATTTTGATAATCTGGAGTGGATAGGGCGATATGGATATAATGAACAGAAGATGTTAAAGAGATTAGACTGAAGGGCGAGCCATTCGTTTGACCACAATATGACTCGTACCCTTATACCAGGACGATTCACAAATTTGAAAGTTTGATGTGAATTTATAATACATCCATCGATCAATAAATAATTAAAACCACCGAAGGTACTGAAGCTTTTTCAGCGGTAATGTAAGCCCGCTGAGTTTGTTTCGCCGGGTCTTCTCAGGCTGGGTCGCGTTTGGAACCGGTGGTAGTTTTTAAAACATACGACGTCTCGGTAATACCCATGGTCTATATCAAACCCATTTAAAAAAATATATTATTTTTATTTGACTTGTATGTCCTTGAATAATATTAAAATAAATAAACCTAAAAAAATAATAATTATAAATACATTAAAAATTAATAAGTAAATTGCTAGTGTATTGATGATGCTATGTATAGGTACATAAGCTGAAATGCTTTCTGTAAATTTTTTTCTTTTTTAATGTACTGACTTGTCATAAGAACTATGTAATTGCCTGACGATTTCATTTCATTTCAATTCATCCAACATACTAAAACATTACTCACCGAGAAACTGATGAACGGTAGTCTAACGTGCTGTTTGATTCTGCTGCTCGCTTGCGTGGTGCTGACGGCCCCCCAGCCGGCCGCGTACAGCGTGAAGTTCTTAGGAGGAGCTGCGGTAAGGTCCACGAGGGGCAGGCAGATCGGCCGGATGAAGTCTATAAGGTGTACATAAATACATATACACTCACGCCTAGAGGTGGGTCGTTGACGGTTTTTGCATTAACGAAATGAAACCGTTTCCTATAAACGGTCAATTAGTTGAAAAACCAGTTGACGTTTTTAACTGGTTTGCAGAAACGTCCACAGATCTATACGTTAATTTCCCGTTTTGTTCGCGTCTGTCGTTGATTCAACGCCCACTCCTACTCACGCCTGTAATCCCCGAAGGGGTAGGCAGAGGTGTAACCAGTAGGTACACCCACTTTTCGCCGAATTTCAGTCCCATAATGTAATATGGGGCGAGCCTATCTCCATACCGGGCACAGAATCCAGACTCCGGGCATCACTTTACCCGACCCGGGGATCGGACCCGAGACCTCAGCACAGTCGTCATAACGCATGCACAATTACAACTGCGCCATCGATGCAGTCAAGAAGGTGTGTTTATAGGGTTTGAAATAACATAATAGTATACTGAATGGGTTGGGTTTAATTGGGAATAGACTAGTTGACTGTTTTGGGAAACCGTTTTATTTTATTCTTCATGATCTATATTATTGAAATATTATCATTAATAAACATAAGTTTTGAAGATTTAATTTGCATATTTTAAATCAATTTTATTTTTTTCCATACCAATACATTTTCACGACTAAACGGCTGACCGGATTGTGATGGAATTTGCCAAGGAGATAGATTATATCCTGAAGAAACAGGAGTTCTTTATATGGGAAATACTACTCTCGTTACTCTTATTTTTATCTAATTAAAACAGAAACACAGAAGAACAGGAGCAGCGATAGCCTAGTTGGTTGCGGTACGAAAGTCGTATGATCAAGACTCAAATGTCATACACCTCTAACTTATTCAGGTGCAGTGCGGTCACTTTGCCGTGCCAGTGAAAAAAAACCTTTTCTAAAAGTTACGTCGGTATTAAATGTCAATTAAAGCTTGATTTAACGGTGAAGGAAAACATCGTGAGGAAAGTGGATCACTTGAGCACGACTAAACAGATCAGTTTATTTTTTAATGTAATAGTCGGAATAAGATTCTTAAGAAACGGTGTTGTGTACAGCTGTAATTATAGTACTAAGTGAAACGTACGAAATGTGTCTATTAGACACATTTCGTTTTTGTCGGGTCTAGAGTTGGGGTACGATGTCTGGCCGTTCTGGCCGGTCTTCTGAGTACTTTGACACAAGACCATCGACCGCTTCTTCACCTTTTTGCCCATGGCGAAGTGTGAAAAAGCAGGCTGGCATGATTATGTTGAGTAGCGGGAGATGGATTGTCTCTCGATACTCTAATTGGATGGCTCACCATCAGATGCAGTGTGGTCACTTCGACACGCAAGGATAAAAAAAACACTCAGTGCGGAATTTGGGAAGAAGAATTCAAGAAGGGATTTAATAGGTTTTTGAAGGATCGTCAACGCGCATGTGATGCTCCTGGTGTTGCAAGCGTCCATAGGCTACGGTAACCGCTTACCATCAGGCGGGCCGTAAGTTTGTTTGCCACCACCGTGGTATAAAAAAAAATCGGGTACATTGTTACCTACCTGTAAACGGCGCCATCTCCTTCAACCTAATCAACCCTATGTCGTTCCTTCTGGTGGAGCTGACGGGGTTGTATCCCGGGTGAGGTATCGTCCTCTCTATGGGGATGATCACGGCGCCCTCCGTACAGTCTATCCCACCGGCGTCCACGGTTACGCAGTCTTCGCCGTCGTTAGAAGTGTCGTATTCTCCTAAGCGTACGTTGGTGCTGCAATGGTGATTTTTAATTTATTATTAACCGACTTAAAAAAAAGGAGGAGGTTCTCAATTCGTCGGGATCTTTTTTATGTATGTTCCCCGATTATTCGAAGACGTCTCGACTAATTCGAGAAATTCTTTTTTGTTTAAAACGGTATACTTTCCAGGTGGTCCCATTGGCACCAAGTCCGGATCTGATGATGGTATCTCAGAAAAATCAAGGGCAACCCTCAAATTTTATATGGGGACGCATAATTTTATTTTATTGAAGTCGGTGTACTTTTTATGAATTAAAAAACTTTTCTTTATTTACCTCAACGAAATTGTTTTTGTCAAGGTAGGAAACCAGTGATGAGGTATTGAGTACAATACCCAGATGGAGGTAATTCTTATGATTTAAATTTATGTGCGATATGGTTATTCCATCATCTAGCTCTAAAGGCCTAGGCAGAATATCAGCGCCAGGCAGTGTCTTACTACCTGGCAAATGCTGAGCCTAAGGTCTTTTTGGTCATACTTTGGACACAGGTGTTCCCATTCGAAGACTAGTATTATACTGTTAGTGTTTTTAAATGTTTTCTCTTTTTTTTGTTCTTCTTTTATGTATATGTGGTCTAAAGTGATGACTACATAAAGTTTATTTTCTTTCTTTCTGTAACTCTGTGTGTCCTTATTGTAACATGGTTGTGATATGTTACAAAGCCACTGTATGAGTTTTAGTTTGAATGCTCTGGCCATTTTTGAGTCAGTTTTTCATTAAATAAGATTGAAGTCAGTGGAATTATTAGGCGTTATGAAATTCAAAGATCTTAACATCTATTGCTTCTCGAAAATTCTTAGTCTCGGTATGGCGAGTGTAGTGTAGGGTTGCCAACCAGGGATTTCAAAAACTAGGATATGAATTTGTAAATACCAGGACCATTCAGTTTAAAAACAGGACGCATCTTTGTTTTAAAACGGCACAGGCAGTGCGAACATGCGAGAGCCGAGAGACCGCCCGTAACGTTGCAATTATGGCGCGCGAATTTTAAAATACATGACCTCATTGGGGTGCTTTAAAAACCCAGGACACTGCTTAAACACTATCCAGGACACTCTGAAAGCCAAGTCATGTCCTGGTAAAACAGGATGGTTGGCTAATCTTGGTGTAGTACAGTGTCTGGTACGCTTCTAGGTGGTGTTGTCACAGTTTAGAGACAGATCGGACGGCTTCCATCTGCCAATCATTTGATTGTTTTATTTAGTTAAAAAACGTGACCCACTTGGTCATTTTTGACAGCCTCCGTAGCGCAGTTGGTGAGTAGCCGGCTGTGTAACGAGAGGCCATGGGTTCGGTTCCCACACCGGGACAAATGTTTGTGTGACAGACAGATATTTGTGTCCAGGGTCTGGGTGTTGTAAGACCGTGCTTCTCTCATAGTCCCCGATACCCACGACACAAGACTCGTATCTTAGTGTGGGATCGGGGCTATGTGTGTGACTGTTGGGTGTTATTTATTATGATGTACTTACGGTGTTCCAACCTCCAACACAGCGCCTGCGACGCAATGCCCGGCCGTCAGGACATACTTCCCACTGATGAGGACTCCTCCGCAAAGCAATTTGATGGGGCCCAGTTTTATATACTCGATGATGGCCAGCCAAGGGTACTGGTCTACGGTTGCGTCTATTCCACCTGTAAATATGTTTTGGATAGTTGTATTAGCTGATTGTTTTTAACCGACTTCAAAAAACGGAGGAGGTTCTCAATTCGTCGGAATGTTTTTATGTATGTTCCCCGATTACTCAAAGACGCCTGGAACGATTTGTGAAGTTATTTTTTTGTTTAAAAGGGTATACTTCCCAGGTGGCCCATTGGCACCAAGTCAGGATCTGATGGGATCTCGGATAAATTGAGGGCAACCCATAAATTTTAAAGGGACGTATAATTTGTTTTTCATTGAAGTCGGTTTACTTTTTATGAACTAAAAACTTTTTTAATAAATAGTTTTAAGTTATGAAAACAGTATAGTTAGTATATGCTTCCTATGTCTATAGAATAGGGCAACATGAATACCTCTAAAGTTTTATTTAGTTCATAAACACCCGTTCCCATAAGGACATTTGCGTTTGTTATTTGGATATGAGGTGAAGGTTTTATAAGGTGAAGATTGGTTGCTTAAATCCCTACTGAACTAACAGCTGCATTACTATTTAAATAATATCAGCTCTACATTATAAACTGTTCCATTACAAGACATCACTACTAATGAGAGAAACTTGGCCTTAGTCCACCACGCTGGCCTAATGCGGGTTTGTAACGATGTCTTAGTTCGCTTCAGTTACTACTCAGAAAATCTCACCTACGATTTTGTTCCCAACTCTGCTGTCCAGTCCGCAGCACAGGGTCTTGGGGTCAGGTGGGAAGGCGGACACGGTGGCTTGGCAGTTGCCAGTGGTGACTGGTGTGGTGGCTGGAGGTGGACCACAGCATACGCTGTACTGGTCTGGACCTTGGCATCTAGAAATGTGAATAAATAAATAACACCCAACAGTCATACATAACCCCGACCCCACACTAATATACGTGTTGTCTTGTTGGTATCAGGGACTACGAGAGACGCACGGTCTCAACACCCAGACCCCGGACACAAATATCTGTCTGTCACACAAAAATTTGTCCCGATGAGGGAATCGAACCCACGGCCTCTCGTTTCACAGCCGGCTACTAGCCTACTGCACCACAGAGGCTGTCAAATGCAAATGATTGTATACCTTTAAACGTCGGTTAAAAACCAATTGCCCTCCCAGACGCAACCGCCAAACCTGGGAAGGTGAAATTGCTACAACGTATTTCCATAATATTCATGCTCGTCAAATGAAACATGTATTTTCAAAATTTAATCCCTAGAAAGAGACAGAGCAATAATTTGTATTTTATTATGAGCAAAAGTTAGTCTAAAACAAATAATTCAACCCTAGACGTGTCAATGAAAACATTCTAGTTGATTCATTTCTCGACTGATATAGATACATACATACAAATATACATATACTCTCACGTCTGTAATCCCCGAAGAGGTAGGCAGAGGTGTAACCAGTACACCAACTTTTCGCCGAATTTCGGTGCCATAATGTGATAAGGGGCGAGCCTATCGCCATATCGGGCAGAGGTTCCAGACTCCGGGCTAATACTGAGAATTTCTAGATAGACCATCATCACCCAATCAACCCAATATTATTATACCCGACCCGGGGATCGAACCCGATACTTCATCATCTTCAAATACATTCTTAAGTAGTTAAAGTAACAATGTTAACTCAAGCCCTTTAACATCACAATAATCAAATAAAGGTCATGATATTGACTCATAATTGCAGCCCAACCGGTGACTTTCTGTCGACCTTGATTAGGGACTGCCCTCAAACAAACAGGTATTCTATACCAATGACGTTTGTTCACGTTAATTCCGAACGGTCCCATACCTGTCTTAACGCCATCGCAACAAATGAAAACCTTGACATTATGACCAATAGGGAAACTGGTTATCGTGTGTTTTGCATATTAATAACGTTGAAGGTGCTTAATGTTCGCTTGAAGATGCTTCGGTCACGTTTTAATGTTTTTAATAAAAAGGGTATTTTTGTTTTTTTCTGATTATAAAGGTTTGGTATTGTTTTTCAGTCTGAGACGTAAAGGTAAACTGAAAACGTCATTTACATTGCTTTAAGTAGTTCTTTTTTTTTATACCTAGCACGGCAAAGTGACCGCACTTCACCTGATGGTAAGCGCAGTACGGTCCAATTAAAGTATCGAGTAGCGAGAGACGATCTATCCTCCGCTACTCAACACAATTATGCCGGCCTGCTCCTTCACACTACGCCATGGGCAAGAAGGTGAAGAAGCGGTCGAGGGTCTATTGTCATAGTATTCAGAAGGCCGCAAAATAGCCAACCATTGTACCCCAACTCTAGACCCCCAAAAAACCGGATGTACACTGGCTGATCCCGGAACACGACACACTTGCGTGTGCCACTATGGCGGGTTTTTCACCCTGTGTACGGTGGTCGCTATCCGGGCGGATATGAATATCCTACCACCAGCACGATAAAATTCAATGTAAATATCGTAAACATACACATGCATGGCCACTAATTAGTAGAGATAGATTTTAAGGACCGAGAAGTGACCTTATAACGTGAAAGATACTTTTTGTCCATAACTTTTTTTTATCCTTGGAACGGCAAAGTGACCACACTGCACCTGATGGTAAGTGCAGTGCCGTCCAGTTAAAGTATCAAGTAGCGAGGGTCTCCATCGATCCCTCGCTACTCAAAACAATGATGCCGGCCTGCAACCATAAATTGACCTAGAAAGCAATTGCCTCGGTGGAGAAGGTGTAATTGCGTACGCCGTTACGATCGCTGTGTTTGAGATGTCGGGTTTGAGCCCCGCGCGGGTGTAATGATATTGATATTGGGTTTTTCTATCACGAAACTCAGTATCAGCGCGGTGTCTGGAATTGTTCCAGGTATGGCGATAGGCTTGCCCCCTATCACATCGGGGATTCGGGAATTACAGGCCTAAGTGCGTACGTATGTAGTATGTTTGTATGACAGTCTCCGAGGCGCAGTAGGCTAGTAGCAGACTGTGAAACGAGAGGCCGTGGGTTCAATTCCCACACCGGCACAAATGTTTGTGTGACAGACAGATATTTGTGTCCGGGGACTGGGTGTTGTGAGACCGTGCGTCTCTCGTAGTCCCTGATACCCACAACACAAGACTCCTATCTTAGTGTGGGATCGGGGCTATGTGTTACTGTTGGGTGTTATTTTTTTTTACGTATGAAGTAACAGCTAGCTTTTGGATTTTGTGGGGTTAGTGAGGTTTTCCGAGGAACCGTATGCCCGCTGCGTCACTATGGCTAACAAAGTATTGAGTACTCACTTAGAATTCTGCACGAACTGCAATATCTCTTTGGTAGGCTGCCGTAGACTGTTGGCGATATGAGCACACTGGTAGATGCTGATGCACTGGCCTGGATACCCGTCCGGTGTGTTGCACGGGTTCGGACAGCACACCTGAAATATTTGAAGCAAACATTTAGAAAGTTCTGGGTGTTTAAAAAAATTCATAGTAATAATAATAATAACACCCAACAGTCACACACATAGCCCCGACTCCACACTAGATAAAGATACGAGTCTTGTGTTGTGGGTCTCAGGGACAACGAGAGACTTTCGGTCTCACAACACCCAGACCCTGGACCAAATATCAGTCTGTCACATAAACATTTGGCCCGGCATGGGACAATCGAACCCACGGCCTCTCGTTTCACAGCCGGCTACTCGCCAACTTCGCCACGTAGGCTGGTAGTAATTGTCCCATAGTTGTGATTAACACCAGTAACTTAGTTGCGGTGGCGGATTTGCCCTAAGGCCCTTAGGCCAGCGTGGTGGACTAAGGCCTATCCTCTCATTTGAATTGGAGGTCCGTGCCATGACGTTACTTGATATTTAGTGTCTAGTATTTTAATTGTGACTGAATTCGGTCTCGGTATGTCATTCTCGCTAAAGTGTCACTTCCCTGTAACATGGTTGAGGAGGCCGATGGCTGGTACATGCGTCATTACTCGTGAACGGGTGCTGCTCGTGTGGACTGGTCTGCTCGGACTGTTTCAATAAGCACCAACCGATTCGAGAAATCGAGATTTTATCTCCCTCCCGACGTTCATGTGCGGCAATAAGTATTGTTATAAACTTTATTTCAAAATATTACAATAAGTCAACTTAGTTAACATACATTGAGCTTCTCTAATCTAATGTAATAAAACTTGAATCGTATATTAATTGTATGACCAAATATTGTTAACCAGTGTTCGAAAAGAGCAATCCGATCTGGCGCTAGAGTAAAAAAGATCTGATGACTGAATGTAAATATAATGTAGCATTCCATGGATTCAATAAATATTTGATTTGAGTATTTGACAGTATGTAAAAACTTCACAATCGCAATATTAGAGATAAATAACTCGAGTAGTTAGGTATGAAATAAAAAAGCGTTTAGGGACTAAACTAAATATCGATGCTTTAAAATGCTGCGTAAATAAATATAGTATCGAAAAAGTCTCACGCATAGTCCTGATCGTACACTAGGATCACCATCAGAAGGAGCTGGACCTACGCAGGACTTACGGTCACAACCCACGTATAAATTTTTATGGAATTCTTAGTTGTCTCTCTTAGATAGGATAAGGAATGAGTATGTAAGGGGAAGCCCGAAAGTAGCACCAATTGTAGAAAAGATGAGAAGTGCTAGGTTAGCTTGGTATATGGGCATGTGATGAGGGATGAAAGGCATTTGACAAGACTGGTTGGCAATATGAATGTGGATGGACGGAAGAGTCGTGAGAGACCAAAAAGAGGTGAATGGATTGCGTGAATGAGGACATGCGCAAAAAAGGGGTGAATGCAGATTTGATAGGGCTGCGTGGATGGTTCAAATCGTTTGTGCCGATCCCACTTAGTGTGGCATAAGGGCAGGTAGATGATGACATATGTCTCAATGTGCTAAAATGTCAGCTGGTCTGCTTACCGTGGGAGTGCTGCCGACGAATCCGCATTGTGATTTCTGCAACAGCTTTATGTCCTCCGGCGTCCTGTCCTTCTTATTCACAAGGGCTAACAGAGGTTCACACTCGAACAGGGACTTGCATGTTCCGTTGCCGTTCGACGGTGTTGTGCATGGTGATTCTGGAATGTTCCATTGGTAATATTTAGTAGTTGTTGGGAGGGTCTCTGACTCGTATTTATTTTTATTTTTTTTATTCAGACACGGCAAAGTGCTCACACTGCACCTGAGTGTAAGCTCAGAGCTGCCCAGATAGAATATTAAGTAGCGAGAGACAACTATCCCTCCCTGCTCGATATAATTATTCTTTTTTTTTAGTGCCTCGATAGGCAGACGAGCAGACAGGCCACTTGATGGTTAGTACTCACCGCCGCCCATAGACTTCTGCAATACCAGGGCACAGTAAAGCCGCTGCCTACCGTTAAGTCCTACCGTCACTTATTGCTCTTAAATAAATAAATAAATAACACCCAACAATCACACACATAGCCCTGAGCCGACACTAAGATACGAGTCTTGTGTTGTGGGTATCAGGGACCACGTGAGGCTTTCGGTCTCACAACACCCAGACCCCGGACATAAATATCTGTCTGTCACACAAACATTTATCCCGGTGTGGGAATCGAACCCACGGCCTCTCGTTTCACAGCCGGCTACTCGCCAACTGCGACTGACAAAACAAATTATGCATCGCTATAAAATTTGAGGGTTGCTCTCGAGTTTTCTGATATCTCATCATCAGATCCTGACTTGGTTCTGAATCGAGAAATTCTTTCTTTAAACAAAGAAAGAATTTCTGGAATCGATCCAGGCGTCTTCGAGTAATCGGGGAACATACATAAAAAAAAGATTCCGACGAATTGAGAACCTCCTCCTTTTTTTAAATCGGTTAAAAAGAAATGAAAGGTCTAGTTTGATATTGCAGTCTTTACCAGTCTTTCTTTTGGCTCTATAATATCTTCGAAACGTATTACTAGTTAGACAAAAAATTAAATATAAAACTTATAGTTCCAGTTCGAAGGATGTTTGACAAAAAATCTACAATACACGTACCTACGTAATATATTTTTTGCTAATCTTTTTTGTGTGCTGACCAGAGTCACTAATCCGGTATTCAAATTGTTCATGTCTACATTTTTTTATTTTATGACTTTCGTTCTAAATCGCAGACTAAACATAGTCTTAGTGCAGGAATATAACCCTCGGCTTCTCGTTTCACAGCCGGCTCTTACCTACTGCGCCACGGAGGCTTTCATATCTGGATTGATGGAGGTGTATAACAGGATTCCTGATGTATTTAATTTAATACAAGTCAGTTAAAATTCATTAAAACGGCTTAGAATTGTGTGCCGTTAAAAAAGTAAATATAAAGCGGTGTCACGTAATATTATGTTCTTTATATGTATTAGTTAGGTTAGGTAGTTCCGCCCTGTGGAATGGGGGCTCTGAAGAATTCTACCACGGTATACCCTGCCTATCGTAAGAGGCGACTAAAAGGGATCACAGGGGTCGCGGCTGCCCAGCGGGGGATGTGCGGCCTTTATGTATCTTCATGGTGCGACCCTGAGGCGGTTGGCGGCGCGAAACATCGCGCTGCTGTTGTAAATTGTGGGGGGCACCTAGCCCAAGATGAGACGGACCGTAAAGGCAGGGCACAGGGATGGTTCCGGCAGCAATCCAGAGTACACTCAGGATCTCCTGGGATCGTCCCATATGTGCTGCAGCAGACTACCGCGGGGTTTTTAGTCGGTACACCGGCGTAAGAAAACTGGTTAGGGTCCCGATCTAGTAGTCCTTCGGGTGAACTGGGTCGGAAGGTCGGTGAGTCCGGCATAACCATCTCTCCTCCCCGAGGACCAGAAGGTATCCGTAAGATGGATGGATTATTGTTCGGTGCGCGGGGGCTCCTAAGCCCCCATGGAGATGGGCTGCTACGCAGCACCGCGCAGGGGCGGTTCCGGCAGCAATTCTAGCACTCCTTAGAATACCCCGGGGTCGCTCCGTAAGCGCCGAAGAAGGCCACCGCGGGGTTTTAGCTGGTAGTGTCGGGTGGGGTGTACATAGGGGGTAGGGACTCGGCCAAGCGGCAGCACGGATAGCCATTATCCGTGCGAGGGGGATGCTGGGTCGTAACACCGGCTAGTCCATAATACCCGTTTTATTCTTATTCCGCTTCCCCCCGGAGCGGGCGGCAGTAATAAAACGCTTTCCCCGCGACAAAAAAAAAGGTACTGTAGGTAATGGTATCATAATTTGATCTAATAGTGAATGGTTTAGAATGAACGCACGTTTCAAGACTGTAGAATTTAAAGACAGTTCAAAACTCATGTAATTAATGCACAAGTATATAAAAAGCACGTATCAGCAGATGCAAATTTACAGCACACATGTAGAGGCATAACTTATGGGTGATATTAGTGTTTTTCATGTCTCTATAAATTAAGTAGTGCACACAAAACAAACAACAGTAATGTTATTTATACACACAACACAGAATGCAACGAAGCCGAAATAACATAGAAAAACGAATGCGCAATTTCACCGACCTGTCATTAACGATAGTTGACCACTAACACAACACACACCAAAGCTGTGAAGACGCAACGTTAAAATAGATAAATTTCAGAACGCTTTTGTATGGGCTGTTAGGAGTCAACTAAAGTTAAGCAAAGGTCGGTGAAACTGGGCATAATGTAACACAGATGCCAATACCTCTATTGCCGCCGGATCTTACTGTTTGCACCATTTCGCCTGGGTAACGTATCGCGCCGTTGTCCGGAGATGCACCTAAGAAATTGTAGAATTGTTTATTGTAAAAATAATAAATTTTGCAGGCCGGCATGATTATGTCGAGCGATACATAGTTGTCCCTCGCTACTTGATACTCTAACTGGACGACATTGCGGTTTCCATCAGGTGCAGTGTGATCACTTTGCAGTGCTAGCATAAAAAATACACGTAACACGCAGCAAATATTATCGGACCTATTGGCCTAGGCCACAGTGCCGACTGAAGGTCAAAAAACAAAACTGCGAATCGAATTTCTGTGACGATATTGCGCGCAGAATTGAATAAATTTTTAATTTGGGATTTGGATCCTTAAAAAAAAGGTTCCACTGCTTTTATTGATAAAAAATATAGCAAAATACACAAAGATGCTATACTCTACGTTGTTCCGCCTCCTCCCTTGAATCGAATGCCACAGGGTAGGCATTTGTATGCAGCCGCAATCTTTGCTTGACATAATATTTGATTCTGTGATGGCGTTAAATGCAATCTTATTTGCACTACCCATGAAAACAATCGCATACGACGGGCGTTTGTGAGAGCGTGAAAAGCTCTCATCTACTCACAATAGAGTGAACCTAAAGACGCTTCCAAGACTAACACTCATATGCGAGAGTAAAATGTTTGCGCTGATATCTGTATACTGATAGGACAGATTTTTTAGGCGCCAAAAATGAACCAATGACGTTTACGTGTATCATTCTTGAATATAGGTGTTACTAGATTTTGCCCGCAGCTCCGCCGGCGTGGCAGTTGTTTTTGAGAGAAAAGGCATACTATCCATGGAGGCATATTACGCTATTACATCCCTCTAGCATCTGCCTAGTAGCCGGATGCCGGGCGGACTCTATGCGGAGACGCGAGGATCTTGTATTTGAGCTCAACCAGTCCCTAGATCTCATATTTTCGCAGGATATCAGGGATAGGATTGAATTCAGTGCCAAGAAAACATAGGTGTGTGCATTTTCATGCCACAAATCCCCCTTTTCTCCAGTCTCCACTTTCAGGGTGTTTCAATGACAATGCAGAATGATGTTAGGATCTTAGGTGTAGATATCGGATTTAATATTGCGGCGGCGATTTCTAACGCCCGGTCAGCGTATATTAGAAGGATGTGTCGTAATTAATTAACCCAAATTACGTAACATAGGTGGTCATAGATAAAATCAACAGTAAAACAAATCAACCAATTGGTAGGTAATATGTAGCTTATAAGCAAAGATAGCTTAGTTGGTTTTGGTACGGACTGTCACTACGAAAGTTGTGTATTGGAAACCACCCCTAATGGCATACACCTCCGACTTTTCTAATGTTACGTGTGTATTCATTGTTAATTATCGCTTGCTTCAACGGCGAAGGAAAACATCGTGAGGAAACCTGCAAACTCAAAAAATTCTCATAAGAATTTCGTAGGTTTGTGAAGTCTACCAACCCGCATTAAGCCAGCGTGTTGGACTAAGGCCTAACCCCTCATTAGTAGAAGAGGCCCGTGCACAGCTGTGGGACGATGCTTAATACAGGGCTAGTAGTAAAGGTAGCTTATTATGGCGTGATCCGACCGTCAGCCATATTGACTCTCTTACTGGTAATCAATCGTCTGAATACACAGTAAAGCAAAAGTGATGAATATAATAAAATTAAAGGATATAGAATAATAGATAAGACAAGAAAAGCGCAGCGTAGGCCGTACAGTAGAAAGAGGGGTTGACGACCTCGTTAAGATCGGAGGTAGAATCTGGGTGAGACTGGCTCAGGACCGTGGCATGTGGCATAACATGGAAGTATACCCAGCAGTGGGACTCTACAGGCTGTGGATGATGATGATGATGAAAGGATAAAGAACTTTCTCGAATGAATGAACTTCGAGTGATCTGTCTTATTACGTCATTAGATAAAGGCCTAACCTAACCTTGATAAACCTTTTTAGTACGATTTACTTCTACGATGTATTATTTTTGCAAACAGTTTCCGTGTCATGCTCTCTTTCGTATAAAAACATACCAATATACCTATTTATTTATTAACCTACAACCTCTGTAAGATAAATGTGACATTATCTAGTATATTAATTACTGGTCATTGTATTTAAACTGTGTTTACTTGTATTGTATTAAATACATTTTATAAACATAATGTTTTGTACAAAACAATTTAAATGGGAATTGGAAAGATTGAATAGGGCCATCCGGTAGTATCTCTGATGATACCAAACGCAAGAACACGGTGTTACTTCTCAGTCGTGTTGTGTAAGACAGTGGTACTGACCCAGTCGAGATGAAATCAAAATCAAATATTTATTGAATCCATGAAATGCTATACATTATTTCGATTCAGTAAATTTTTTTTACTCTACCGCCAGTTCGGAATGCAGTTTCGCTAGAGAAGAACGGGCAAGATACTCTAGCGTTGGCTGTTTTGAATACCGGTTAATAATATTTGGTCTTACAATTAATATACGATTTAAATTTGATTACATTAGATTAGAGCAACTATAAAATTATACTGCCTCGGCCCTCGATATTCAGACGAGCAGACGGGCCACCTGATGGTAAGTAGTCACCGCCGCCCATAGACTTCTGCAATGCCAGGGCACAGCAAAGCTGCTGCCTACCGTTAATTAAGTTGCCCTTGTTTAAGTATTGTGAAATAAAACTTATAAAGACCTATTGTCAGAAGACACAACAATAAAACGTGGTGCTTCTATTCCAAAAATTTAAAATGCTGTTCTCTCTGCCATTTCTGTGTAGCCAATAATATAATACGAGGTTGCATTTCCTATAATTATGGATATACATACATATACACTCACACCTGTAATCCCCGAAGGGGTGGGCAGAGGTGTAACTAGAACACCCACTTTGCGCCAAATTTCGGTCCCATAATGTGATAGGGGGCGAGCCTATCGCCATACCCGGCACAGATTCCAGACTCCGGGCTAATACTGGGAATTTCTGGATAGAAAAACCCAACATCACTTTACCCGACCCGGGGATCGAACCCGAGACCTCAGCATAGCAGTCGTAAACGCATGCGCAAATACAACTGCGCCACCGAGGCAGTCGTGTCAGTGGATGGATATGATTCATATTTTCGTGTTAATGGTTTTGGTTGGTAATGGTTGTACTCGGAAGTGGTGATATAGAAAAGTACCGGTTATTGTCATTCCGAGTGATAGTTTGCGTAAGTGAGTTTTACGAAGGGTGACTGTTGGTTACTTGGTCCTAATTAAACGCAGGATAAAATTCTATTTATAAAATGACTGAAGTTGTTTTCATGGTCAATTGTAGCTTGTTACATTGAAGTTTTTTTTAGCCTGCTACGGAAAAGTGACCACATTGCACCTGATGGTAAGCGCTGTGTCGTCCAGTCATAGTATCAAGTAGCGAGAAACAATCTATCCTTTACAACTCAACACAATAATGCCAGCCTGCTGTGTCGCGTGTGTAAAAGTGGATGCGCATTGGGAGAGGAAAGAGCTCGCTCAAGTAATCTTGAATATTATTATTTTCCCTAGTCGCGTGTTTACCCAGTTAGTTAACGTGCTTCATTTAATTAATTTGTGATTATTTTTTATGCTTTTCTTTTGTTTTTTCCATAAAAATAACCGACTCATATTAGCCATGTCTGAATAATAAAAAAAAATGAGAGGTGTCAAGGGACACCCGGATGGAACGAAGTTCCTTTCGATTAATTAGTGAAGGAATTGTAATATTTTTTTTTTTAAGTTATTGTTGAGGACGCCGAAGAGACTGTCGCGTAGGCTGGCACCCGTGTGAAGTTGCGAGCCTCGGGCGGTGTGCGAGCGAGACGGAGGATCGTTCCTCGCACCGACGGACCGCCACGGGATTGGTCAACGCGTCGGGCCGTGTGCGAGGGAGAGAGAAGACGCACAGTCGGCCTGTGATTGGCCAACGGCCTAGAGAACGTTCTCGCACCATGTGCCAGTTGCGAGACTAAATTATTGTACATATGTAGATACATTGATGGAATAAATTGTAGTTGTTCGGAGTTCTCCTGTGTTTCATTACGTTAACAAAATATATCGAAGTTGAAGAAGTACTGCGAGTCATCGGTACTAAACACCCACAGTACATATTTATATATACATATACAGTCCACTACAGTGTTTATGGTCCTTCGAGCCGGATAGAGGATACAGTGTTTATGGTCCTTCGAGCCGGATAGAGGATACAGTGTTTCTGGACCTTGGAACCGGATCGAAGTTAGTGTGCGAACCGGATCGATAGTGCGTGCACCGGATCGATATAGTGTGTGAACCGCGGCTAGGATAGTGTGTGTGAACCGGATTGCTGAAGACGGATCGCGAAAAACGTAAGACACGTTCAGGACGTGAGTCGGGAAGCTTCACCGAGTGAGGAGGCCGTACCGAATCAAGTAGGGATTCGGATCAAGAGGCTGCTCGGAGTAAGGAAGCCGTAACGATCGTCGTTTTTCGTGAATATCATCGTTCACAATGGTTGTCACAAGGAGCCAAGGTGATAAGGCAGAGTTGGAAGAACCAGGACGAGAACAACTTACCACGAGCCAAGAAGAGAGACGTCGGATTGAAATCGAGCGAATTAGGCGCTTGTCGGTAAATCCGCCGGCGTCACCCACTTCGAAGCTCACTTCCACAACGGTGGAACATCGCGCCGCTACCGGAGTATCTACAATGATGGCAGGTACGTCGGGTACGACGCGACATGAAGATCGGCCGAGATCGCCTACGCATTCCGTACGCTCGCATAGATCGACGGCGAGCGTCAATACTAGGCTGCGCATGGCAGAATTGGAGGCGGCCGAGAAATTGGCAGTACTGCAAAGGAAGCAGTTAGAGCTTGAAGCCGAGCTAGTTAAGAAAAGGCTAGCGGCAGAAGTATCTATTATCCAGGACGATAATAATAGCGTCCATGAAGAACCGCTGGGTCCGCAGGAGGGACATCAGCGCGTTAAGGAGTGGCTGCAGACCGATCTCAGGGAGGAACCTAGACAAATACGGTTCGAGGCGGCGAGAGGAAGATCGCCAAAACCTATAAAGGGAGGCGTCGAGCAGCTCACAGAAGCCTTGGAGAAGATGGCTCGTCCAAGGTTACGTCACACCGACCTACCAACATTCTCCGGAGCCATAAATGAATGGTTGCCTTTCAAAGCAGCCATGAGAGACAGTACAAGCCTGTACAACGTGTCCGCAGCGGAAAACATACAGCGACTGAGAAGATGTTTGAAAGGGGAAGCTAGAGACGCGGTGGCTGCGCTACTACATACTGCAACGAATCCGGATGACATAATGAAAACATTGGAACAATGCTTCGGGAGGCCGGAAATAATTATTGACAAGGCCATTGAAGACTTGAAAAGGCTACCGAAGCTCGGTTCGTCGGCTACGGAATTAAACCAGTTCGCTGTTCGTCTGCAAAACGTGGTTTGTGTTCTAAGAACCATTGATCGACGGGGATATCTCTACAACCCTTTGTTGACTCGGGAGATATTGGAAAAGTTAAGCCCTCACATAAGGTCAAGATGGTGCGACTACGCCAGTGAGAATGAAGATGCTGCAGATCCAGAGGTCGTCGTGTTATCACGCTTCTTGATGCGGGAAGCGGACCGAGCATTGCGCTACACGTATGCTCCATCTACAAGCACAAGCACAACGACAAGGCGAGAAGTGCAAGTACCAGCAGCGAAGCCTAAAAGAAAGTTAAACACAGTTTACAACACCACCGACGAACAGGAAAAGTGTTTGGAATGTGAGCAGGCCCACCGGTTATACCAGTGCCCAAGATACAAAGCGCTGACGGTGAAGCAACGCTGGGACCTGCTAAAGGAGAAGAAGGTATGCTTTAAGTGCGCATACCAAAAACATTGGCGAGGAAATTGTCACGCCAAACCATGTGGTCAGTGCAAACGGCCACATCATGCGACGCTGCACTTCGAAGAGAAGTCTGCGGCAGCGTCGGAAGCTTCAGAGAACGCTGAAGCTGTGCTGTCAGTAGGCACCAGAAGAGCTGCGGGCCCAAGCGCAGTATTGTTGAAGATGTGCCCCGTGGTAATCGCTGGACCACGGGGGGAGGTTAACACCTACGCGCTCCTGGACGAAGGAGCTACCGTCACCCTGATTGACGAAGAAATAGCGGAGAAGATTGGCGCAGAAGGTCCAACACGACCGCTGAAAATTAATGGGGTGAACATGTCCCAGACCGAAGGGGACAGCAAGGTGGTCACGGTGCAAGTCCGCGGCAAAAGCGAAGGAACATCGCACAAAATAAGGGCAAGAACGATGAAGGACTTAAAGCTACATCGGCAGATGGTCCCGATGGAGCTAACAAGATTCCAGCATCTCAGAGATCTCAAACATGGAGATATATGCTACGAGAGCGCGCAACCAGGGATCCTTTTGGGCGCCGATCATTGGGAAATCATAGTGTCCCGAGAGTTACGCGTCGGCAAGCCAAACCAGCCTGCGGCCTCAAGAACTCATCTCGGGTGGGTAATACATGGGACGTTACCCCGAAAGATGTTGCTGAAGACCCGAGAAAGTGTGCTGCACGTTTACAGCAACGAACAACACGTCTCGCAGGATGAGGAGCTTCACCACACCGTAAAGTTCCACTTCAAGATAGAAGCTTTAGGCGTGGCACGAGAGCCCCGCGTTAGCGATGCTGATCGCAGAGCAATGGATATAGTGAAGAACACTATAAGGAAAACCGAAAATGGTTACGAAGTTGGTTTACCTTGGCGGCAAGATAATATTAAGATGCCGTCAAGCTATGACATGGCGTTCAGGCGTTTGAAGAGCATGGAGCGGAAGATGGACGCTGATCCGAAGTTCGCCGAAGAGTATACCTCTCAGATAGAAAATCTGCTCCAGAAAGGCTACGCCGAATTATGCAACGGCTCTGAAATGAGCAGCGCAGTTTGTTGGTTCTTGCCTCACTTCGCTGTACAGAATATAAACAAGCCCGGCAAACAGCGATTGGTGTTCGACGCCGCGGCAGTAAGTGGCGGAGTGAGCCTCAACAGTCAGCTGCTGGAAGGCCCGGATCTGTTGTTGTCGCTACCCGGGATATTATTCCGATTCCGGGAGAAAGCGATCGCCGTGACAGCTGACATCCAGGAGATGTTTTTGCGAATAGGGATACGTCGGGAAGATCAGCCAGCGCAACAATTTTTGTGGCGTGGGGCGGACAGAACGAGTCCGCCTAGGCATTATAAAATGAAGAGCATGATCTTCGGGGCCGCAAGTTCCCCATTCATGGCACACTACGTGCGGAACTTCAACGCTGAAGAACACGCCCAGGAATACCCGAAAGCCCTGGAAGCAATTACGGGAAGCCACTACATGGATGACTTTGTGGCGAGCTACAGCAGCATCGAAGAAGCGCGGCAGGTCATCAGGGAGACCAGGGAGGTACACGCACGGGCAGGGTTGACCCTGCGTCAATGGAGCGCCAGTCACACGGACGTATTGCGCGACGTGCCCATGGAGCTGCACGCCGTCTCGTCCATGCGACTGGGGGGAGACCAAATAGAGAGCAAGATCCTCGGTCTCATGTGGCACCCTGAAAACGATGAACTCAGATTCAATACATGTATGAATCGTGTCCCAGCAGCGGTGCGTGCTCAACAACGTGCACCCACAAAGAGGGAAGCACTCAGTGCGGTCATGTCCATATACGACCCGCTGGGAGTGCTCAGCCTATACACGATAAGGGCTAAAATCATCCTGCAGAGCTTATGGCGATTGAAGATGACGTGGGATGAACCAATACCGGCAGAAGAACAGGCGCTCTTCTCCACATGGATTTCTCAATTGGAGGAAATAGAAAGATTGAAGATACCACGGTGTTACGCCTTAGTGGGATACGAACACACGGAGCTTCACGTGCTCTGTGACGCCAGTGAACAGGCATACGCGACTGTGGCGTACTGGCGAGCCGTGAACTCCGACGGTAGAATAAAAGTGGCATTGGTGGCAGCCAAAGCTAAGGTGGCGCCACGGCGCGCTCAAACAATCCCACGGTTGAAACTACAGGCGGCGATCATCGGGGCAAGACTCGCCGAGCAGGTAAAAAGGGAACACTCGATCGAAGTCAAGAGGACTGTGTATTGGTCGGATTCATCCACAGTGATCCACTGGATACGACACGACGCCCGCCGATATACACCATTCGTGGCACATCGGCTTGGCGAATTGGCTGAGCTCACACATCGCGAAGAGTGGCGATGGTTACCCACAGCTGAAAACGTGGCGGACGACGCCACCCGACTAAGTACCTGCGCAATCAGCGACAGCGACCGCTGGTTCCAGGGACCACGGTTCTTGTACGAACCAGAAGACAATTGGCCCAGCCAAAAGGACGAAGAAGAGCTGGGCCAAGATGAAGTCGAGGTCTTACATCTCGCCAACGAAGAGGCGAACGACTCGCACACATGGCTGCCGGATCCAGAAAGGTTCTCCAAGTACGAGACATTGGTACGAGCGGCAGCGAGAATCTTGGCCTTCACAGACATGTGTCGACACAAAGCCGAACGAATGGAATATCGGCACATAGAACGAGCAGAGAAGGAGCTCATCAAGCGAGCACAAAAGGAAAGCTTCGCCAAGGAGACAGAACAGGTCAAGGGCTCCCGTCCAGTGTCAAAAGGAAGCAAGCTCTTTAGGTTGGATCCAGTAATGGAAGACGGAATATTGCGCGTGCGCGGTCGGATCAATGTAGCCGCAGCACACGAAGACACGAAGAGGCCAATCATTTTGGATGGACGACATCGCCTGACTCGACTCTTGGTCTTACGAGAGCACTGCGCGGCAGGTCATGCAAGCAGAGAACGCGTGACGAATGACCTGCGTCAAAGATACTGGATCATACACCTCAGACCTACAGTGAGGACGGTAGAAAGAAACTGCACTCTCTGCCAATTAAGAAGGGCAAGGCCACGAGTACCCGTCCCAGGCGACCTACCAAGAGCTCGTCTGGACCCGTTCCACCGTCCGTTTACCAACTGTGGAGTAGATTACTTTGGCCCCATGCTCGTCAAGGTGGGACGTCGTCGAGAGAAGCGATGGGGCGCACTCTTTACGTGCCTCACTACGCGCGCAGTGCACTTAGAGCTCGTCACGTCGCTAACCAGCGATTCGGCGATAATGGCACTACGTAGGATGGCAGCAAGAAGAGGATGGCCGCGTCTCATGTACTCGGACAACGCGACCAATTTCCGAGGCGCCGATCAGGAGCTGCGAGCGGCGTACGTCGAGTGGGCACCAATCCTCAAGGAAGAAGGACACCTTCATCGGATGGAGTGGCGCTACATACCACCCGGTGCACCCAACCAAGGGGGTGCCTGGGAAAGGCTGGTGCGATCGGTGAAGGCTGCCCTCGAAGCGACGCTGCGGGAAAGAGTTCCGGCAGAAGAAGTGTTGCTCACGCTGTTGGCGGAGGCGGAATTCGCAATTAACGCCCGCCCGCTAACCCATGTTAGCGTGAGCCCCGAGGACCCCGAGGCGCTAACACCTAACCACTTCCTGTTAGGTTCATCGACCGGCTTGCCATCAACGGGACCATGCACTGAAGCCGACAAGAAGACATGGCGAGTGAGCCAGGCATTGGCAGATCACTTCTGGCGGCGGTGGCTTCGTGAGTACCTTCCGAGCCTGGTACCTCGAGGCAAGTCTCATCGCGAAGATCGACCGCTGCAAGTCGGCGACCTGGTGATCATCGTGGATGGCACCCTTCCCCGCAACGTTTGGCCCAGGGGAGTCGTCGAGCGCATCTACAAAGGTCCTGACGGCGGCATTCGAGTGGTGGACGTCAGAACGAAAAATGGAGTCTTCAAGCGGCCTACAACCAAGATCGTCCTCCTCCGAGTAGAGAAGGCTGCGCAAGCTACGCCGGGGGGAGGATGTTGAGGACGCCGAAGAGACTGTCGCGTAGGCTGGCACCCGTGTGAAGTTGCGAGCCTCGGGCGGTGTGCGAGCGAGACGGAGGATCGTTCCTCGCACCGACGGACCGCCACGGGATTGGTCAACGCGTCGGGCCGTGTGCGAGGGAGAGAGAAGACGCACAGTCGGCCTGTGATTGGCCAACGGCCTAGAGAACGTTCTCGCACCATGTGCCAGTTGCGAGACTAAATTATTGTACATATGTAGATACATTGATGGAATAAATTGTAGTTGTTCGGAGTTCTCCTGTGTTTCATTACGTTAACAAAATATATCGAAGTTGAAGAAGTACTGCGAGTCATCGGTACTAAACACCCCCAGTACATATTTATATTTATACAGTCCACTACAGTTATAATAATATTTTTTTTATTATTAACAAATAAAATATTAATAATATATAATAATATTAGCAACAAATGCAGCAAGTAAAATTACATATAAACATAATGACAGCTGTTAAAATACATTTAAAAACGTTCCAATATAAAAGTGTCGTGACAACTTTTCGTAAGAATTTTTTCCGTCTAGCCCTCTTTCACAACGCGCGATAAGGAACTTCGTTTCAATAATACCGTCTCATTGCCGAGCTAGGCCCTCCTCGACTGCCAGGGAATACGCCTTAATCCTGAACTATGCTTTACAAACTGGCCACAGTCCCGCCCGTCCAATCTTGACGAGGATATGTTATATTTGTAAAATAGCTGTTGCTCGCGGCTCCTCCCGCGTGGAGGCTATTTTCGAGAGCAGAAGTATACAATCCAAGGTGTTATATTCTGCACTGAGCCACCTGTAGCGATTGTCCAGCCTCTCAGGTGTTGTGCCTGAATCTTGAGATTGCATCTAAAGAATACCTCATAAGTTTTACCTCACTTTGCTCCTTTTAGGGATGATTTTTCAAAAACGTTGAAACACGTATTTCTTTATTTCTTACCAAAAGCCTAAATATGAATTTCTAGATCCTTAAGTCGAGGAATTATGGATTTCCCATACAAATTTTGAACACCTATTTGACCCTTTTCAAGGTTGTTTTTTTAAAAAAAAGATAGCCTATGACCTTCTCCAGGATATAATCTATCTCCTTGCCAAATTTCATCACAAGCCGGTCAGCCGTTTAGTCGTGAAAAGGTAACAAACAAACAGAGCTACTTTCGCATTTATAGTATTGGTATGGATATCATCCGTGGCTGTCTGCTGTGCTGAGATCTCGGGTTCGAATCCCGGGTCGGGTGAAGTGATATTGTTTTTTTTATCTAGAAAATCTCAGTATTAGCCCGAATCTGGAACCTGTGCCCGGTATGGCGATATGCTCGCCCCCTATCACATTATGGGACCGATAATTAGGCGAAAAGTGGGTGTACTGGTTACGCCTCTGCCTACCCCTTTGGGGATTACAGGCGTGAGTGTATATGTATGTATGTCGTTATATATGCGATCCATTTTCGTAGTTTCACATCCATCGCAGCATTATCATCTCACGCATGACTCTCATCAATGTAATGCAGTAACAGGTTTATTTTATTTCGATCGGCTTCTTATGGCCACAAAATGATATAAAAAATTATACACTGCCATCGCTCGTCAACCGACGCATCTATGCATTCAATTATGTGTTTCTAGCACAAATAAACAGACCGGTCTGAGAACCAGTGTGGCATCTGCAACGTGCATTACAAGTTCTTTTTTTATATACTGGCACGGCAAAGTGACCACACTGCACCTGATGGTAAGCGCAGTGCCGCCCAATTAGAGTATCGAGTAGCAAGAGATAATATATCCCTCGCTACTCAACACACTCATGCCGGCCTGCTTCTCCACACTACGCCACGGGCAAGAAGGTGAAGAAGCGGTCGAGGGTAGTGTCCGAGTACTCGGAAGGCCGCAAAACGGCCGAACATCGTACCCCCAACTCTAGACCCCCACAAAAACCGGATGTACACTGGCTGATCCCGGAACAAGACACACTTGCGTGTGCCACTATGGCGGGTTTTACACCCTGTGTACGGTGGTCGCTATCCGGGCGGATATGAATATCCTACCGCCAGCATATGATATGTAAGGCAAATCTTCAACTCTGAAGTTGTAAGAGGCGATGAGCAGCGATGACTTTCAAGTGACCTTCCTTGTCCCCATACCTCTTCTAATATAAACAAACTATAATAGATTTTGTTTGCATTTTACGTTCATAAACTTCCCCGAAGTAGAAAACGAAAACCAGATGTTTGGTTTCGCGTGTAACGTGAATGTAATGTAAAATAGAGGAGTTTATTTTAAACATATGAAATATTAATAATAGCCCTGTATTAAACATTGTCCCACTGCTGGGCACGGGCGTCCTCTACTAATGAGAGGATTTAAGCCTTAGTCCACCACGCTGGCCTAATACGTAGCAGACTTCGTATACCTTTGAAATTCTTGTGAGAGCTCTCAGGTATGCAGGTTTCCTCACGGTGTTTTCCTTCACTGTTAAAGCAAGCGATATTTAACATTTAATACACACGTAACTTCAGAAAAGTCAGAGGTGTATGCCATTTGGTTTTCGAACATACGACTTTCGTCCATTTTAAACAAGCACATATGTAACAGACCGTGGGGTTTGTGTCGAATGATACTCAGGAGTCTCAATTCACAATATCTATATTTACTGGCAGAGGTTTCGCTTATTACAATTACAATGCAAAATGAATATTTGTTACTGTCATGCTACGACTTTTTATATGGTTAGACACAATTTTTAATTATATAACAACCAGTATGTAGGATTTCTAAAATAGTTCCGATATATATAATTTTAATAAATATTATGAGACTATTTCCTTAAAACATAAAATATTTAGTATGTACTGTATACTAAATATTTTATTGTTATTAACTTGGATTATTTTTATGAAGATACTTGCTATTAATAATTAAGTAATTAATAAATGATCAATCAATAAAATCAATCAGAAAAGGAGACAAGAGGATGTGACGTGTCATGTATTTGCACCATCACTAGCGCCGGGTGTCAGTCGCTAACACATAGATCGTTCCTATTCATTTATAGTAACGTCATATTTCCATTTAGAGCCATTTTGTAATTATAAAAACAGGTTTTTTGAAGATTTTACGGACAGGTGTTCATAAAGTTGCGTATTTTAATAATTGCTTATAACATTTTGGTTAGAATGTACGAGTATGTATTCCTTTGTTAGAAGCTACGTGAACAGAATTAAGATATTGTTTATTGAGGAATTGGGCTTTCCAGAATGGTAATAATTAATACATAATGCGCATCCCCAGTTTAAAAATCGTCATCTGCCAAATATCAAACAGTAGATTAAACATGGGGGTACAAAGAATCAAAAAAAATAAAATAAATAAATACACCCAACAGTCACACACATAGTTCCGACCCCACATTAGGTCAAACCTGTATCATGGGTATCTTGTTTAATTCTTAAACAAGAAAGCAACACCCAGACCCGAAACAAATACCTGTCTGTCACACAAACATCTGTCTCGGTGCGGGAATCGAACCCACGGCCTCTCGTTTTACAGCCGGCAACTCACCCGCTGCGCCACGGATGCTGTTCATCCATCCATACATATACATTCACGCCTGTAATCCCCGAAGGGGTAGACACAGGTGTAACCAGTAGGTACACCCACTTTTCGCCGAATTTCAGTCCCATAATGTAATAGGGGGCGAGCCTATCGCCATACCGGGCACAGATTCCAGACTCCGGGCTGATACTGAGAATTTTTAGATAGAAAAACCCAATATCACTTTACCCGACCCGGGGATCGAACCCGAGACCTCAGCACAGCATTCGTAACGCATACGCAATTACTACTGCGCCACCGAGGCAGTTCATCCATCCAAACATTCGCATTTATAATATTAGTAGGATTAGTAGGAGTCTCAACACTTCTCTAACGGAAAGTGAGTCAACTATTACACTAGTTGTACCCCTGTTTACCCTCTCGGGGATACAGATTCAAGCTCATTAGGATACTGCGTGTTAAAATATAAAACCTTGAGTCACCCTTGCTGATCGCATGAGGAATAGTGTGATAAGAGATCGTTGTGAGTTGAAGAATGATGTGGTGACTAAGATAGAAAGAGGTATGCTGAGATGGTTTGGCCACATGGAGAGGATGGATGAAAGGCGATTTACGAAAGCTATTTATCGTGCAAATGTGACTGGAGGAGTGGGTAGAGGGCGCCCAAGGAGAACGTTTTCGAATCAGATAAACGAAAGGGCAAATCATAAGTACCTCCAACCGTCGTAAATGTATGAGAAGATGTATGAATGTAGAAGAGGCGAAAGAAGTGTGTCAGGAGCTTGTGGCACTCAATAGTCTCTGCCTACCCCCATGGGATACGGGCGTGAGTGTATATGTATGTAAAATATAAAACTTTGGTACGAGCTTTTTACGTTACACAATATTAAATGTAAATGATTTACATACTATTTGTAGTATTTTTATATATCAACACATTAAGGATAACATGACTTGAGAATGTCTTGAGCTCACGGTCCGTAACCCATATGTGCTATTAGACAATTAGATATTTTGCTATTGAGGAAAACCAGTTATAAAATCTAGGTAAAGACCTTATCGTTATAAGTGACAGCAATATATATTTTATAAATGATACTTAAATTACTCTAGGTACATCTGAATGAACTAAAAAAATAGGAGTTTGTTTACTCTAGTATAATGCAGGACGAATGAATATATAAATCGCAGGTATGGGTTGATCGAAGTTCATATTAAAGCTAAAATATTGAGAGCGGTCAAAGCTTCCTATTTTGGTGTTCCAAAAGAAAATGTAAAAATTGATGCAGCGTACAGTCCGGTTCGAATGCTTGAATAGGATAGCAGGTCCTGCATAGGTCAGGAAAGTGTTATATCCGTCAAAGTAAATAAAATTCCAAGAAACTAGATATCAAGTTATGGGAGAGAAAATTAAAAAATATATATACTCACGTCCACTAGTAAAGCAGAAATAAAACGCTATCAATAACACATAGAATAAATGCCCCATTTTGGAATATCACATAATATCACACTCACGATGCGTCCGTATTTGACGGCGGTTGGAAGCGCACTGACTACACGCTTCGCTGGTTCTCAAGCCAAGTGCTTAGAACACGCTTTGAAGATACGACATGTGGATTTGCGGACTTTATGCCTACATGTTAACAATAGGCTAGTTTACAGTTTTTGGGTAAGTAACCGTTTTATATTATTCTTCATGGTATATATTATTAAAATATTTTTCCCACCAAAACGCTACCAACTGGCACGACCCCTCGTCAGTATCCCCTGCAAAACTTATAGAAGTTTGGCTCAGCGTTTTCATATATGTTTCGACAGGTGACGTCATGCATGACTGATGGCTGTTTCATGTCACGTGAAAAATGATTTATTTTTACATATTTGTTTCTAAAAATATTACCACCCTATTCAATTTCCATACATCAAAATCATAATCACATATAAGTTAAAATATTGGTTTAATTCACGATATTTTTGGATTTAGTCCATCTATTATAAAAAATAAAATTCTATTATATATTAGGTTTCGTTCATTTTTGGTATTTATGGATTTGTGTCGTGGCTCATTCTATTAGTTTAAAGCTTTGGGTTCTTTATTTCATCCGATACCTTAGTAGATCACTTCAAATATATTTGTTCGTATATGTCATTTCTTTCACTTATATGATGCTGCAGCTAATGAATTGGTCTATCTGCTCATTCGGATTGTTATGAAAATTGGGTTCCTTTACAACCAATTTCAATAAACGATCTTAATCCGAAACTTTAGATCGTTCCGAAAAATTACCAGTGAGAATTAGGTATTTTGTAGGTACGCCTACAAATGACATAGTTTGAATGGTTTATTTTCTGGTTCGATCTGGAAAGCAGACTGAGATTGCTTATTGAAATTGACCATAAGTTAATTTGATTGACAGACGATCAAGGCATCTATTTATTATCTTACTCTATAGACGTCAGAATATTTATACGACCATTCTCAATGAGATTCAGTCACTTAATTTCCAACATTAATCTTAACGCAATACGGTTTATAATAAGACTGGTGTAATTTTGCAAATCTCAAACCGGCATGACTTCAATCGCTTCTTGGAATTGCCCATACATTCATAGTCAGTTTTGTTTTGTTTACATTATGTCCGGCCAATTATTAATTCAATTTGGCAACGCATATCTAAAGGTTGAATAATGTAATTTTTTTAAATTATAAAGCTATATAATTATAAAAGATTGAGACAGCCTTGATGACGCAGTTGTAATTGCGCATGCGTTACGACTGCTGTTCTGAGGTCTCGGCTTCGATCCCCGGGTCGGGTAAAGTGATATTGGGTTTTTCTATCTAGGAATTCTCAGTATTAGCCCGGAGTCTGGAATTTATACGGTATGGCGATAGGCTCGCCCCCTATGGTGTACTGGTTACACCTCTGCCTACCCCTTCGGGGATTACAGGCGTGAGTGTATATGTATATATGTATGTAATTATAAAAGGAAATTAAACAATAAAAGAAGTTCTTAAACGGTTTTATAACAAAATATAATCCTCAAGGAGCAGACTAATTCCAGTGTATATAAGAATTGGTTGTTATTTATTGGCTTGATGAGAGTTTTCATCTTGGAGATGATTTACGTGTACAATTCATAATACAGGGGGAAATTGGGTGAGAGCATTTCGAAACTCTTCCATACTCTTCTATCGGTTTCCATACTCTTTTCAAAATATGTATCTACAAATCATTGTTCTTTTTTTAATTTCTTTATGCATCAAACTGAGGTAAGCTGTTTTATTCAAGGCCCAATCTTGATTTACTTCTTAAATTTACTTTTTAAAGCTGTGGAACAGTTTGCCAGCTACCGTGTTCCCTCCTTCCTATGATCCTGGGTCCTTTAGGCGTAGTGTGAAGAAGCTACACAGCAGGCCGCATGATTGTGTTGAGTAGCGAAGGATAGATTGTTTCTCGCTACTTGATACTCTAACTGGTGCAGTATGGTCACTTTGCTGTGCCAAAATAAAAAAATCATGTAAGGAGGGTCCATAGTTTGATGCTATAATTATAGAGGTTGCAGAAAATGTGACAGCGTGACGAAGAGAAAGGGGATCAAAAAGAAAATAAATAGCTTGACTTATTTTATGAATGGCTTTGAATCTCCTAGTGGTATCTGTATCTATAATATTCAAGTGCATTATATGTAAGTTATTAAGTAACAGATCCACATTGTAACCGGAATCATGAATGGCGAGATGGTAATGCCTGTCGCTTTATCGTTATCTCAAACGCGACTTAAACACAATTCTTTTAGTGTTGTGTGTTCCACGTGATCATTATCAGGTGAACTACGCCCTGGTTGGTCTTATGTTATAATACTAATTTTGGATTTTCCACAAAACAAATAAAATTTATTTATTTATTTATCTTAGTACAGGAAACAAACAATATTAAGTATATTAATAATTAAAGATACATATGACTAAATCTTGGACGAATAAAGTTTCCAACAATAAAGAAAAAACAAATACAGCCCTCGTCGGCAAAGTATACAATATTAAAATTAAAACTAAGAAGATAATTAAAACAAAAACTTAATATAAATACAATAAAAAATGTAAATTAAAACGAAATAAAAAAAATCGTTTAACTAAAATAAAAAATATATATAACAATCTTTATTATTATAAAACAAAACAAAAAATACATTTATTATTTAGTTAATCCACATTATTACAGAGCAATGATCGGAACTTATGTATTTTATCGGAACTTTTGATTCGAGTGTCAAGAGTAACCCCTGGCCGTTAGATAACCAACGGGATAAAAGGAAGGAATGCGGGGATTGTTTCTTTGTCATTCTCTGCCAGTAAACGACTTCTTCATGTATATAGTATTAATCAATTAATAGAGAATGTTCACCTCTGTTTGCTAGTGGTAGGATATTCATATCCGCCCGGATAGCGACCACCGTACACAGGTTTTCAAAGTGGTAGAGCCACGCTGTAGACATGCCCATTGCGTAGAGTAAAGAAGCAGGCCGGCTTGATTGTGCTGATTAGCGGGGGATAGATTGTCTCTCGCTACTAGATACTCTAAGTGGACGGCACTGCGCTTACCATAAGGTGCCGTATGGTCACTTTGGCGTGCCAGGATAAAAAAAAATGTATACACCATCCCCATTCCCATTTCCTTTGCATTCAGTTCTATATAATACGCAGCTTGCTTGGAAAATGAAAGGCCTTGGTATCATACCCATACTGCCTTTCAGTCATTTTTCCTGTCCACAAAGATTAATATCTGATATCCCGTAAAACACGGTTATATCATAAGTGCAAATCAGAGTACTATAAACTGCGCAAGCGAGTTCATCGTGATGTTTTCCCAGATACTGTGTAATCATTAAATTTTCAAACATAATACGTATAATTAATGATCAATATAGCTTGTTTCGTATTGCTAAATTGTTAGTATAAGATATTGCAATGTATTAATTGTGTGTGTTGACGTTAAGGTGCAGTTTTGTATGCAGTTACAATTGTTGACATCGGGAAAGACCCGTTAAATACAATATTTCCTTATGGGCAATTTTTGAGGTAAACGCACTGATTAATGCCACTCAGAAACAAAGTCTTGTACTCCCATTATGGAATAACAACTATTTTTATTTTTTGCGGATGTGTGTGCTTGTCAGAACATTAAATATGCTAATGGTGACTAATTGGTGTTTGGTACATTTGAAATTTAAATGTATTTGAAACTTAATATATAGATCTCTGGTGTATTAGGCAAGTAGTTAGCCATGAAACAGGTGGCTTTAAGTTCGATTCTCACTCCGCTTAATATACTCAATTTTTATAGTGTTTCTTTGCAGACTAGTGGGCATTTCAAAAGAACCAGCAGATAGATAACAAAGCGCATGTGATGCTCCTGGTGTTGCGTCCATAGGCTACGGTAAAAGCTTGCCATCAGGCCCGTAAGCTTGATTGCCACCATCGTGGTATATAAGAAAAGTTTTGTTTATTCATAAAAAGTATACCGACTACAATAAAAAAAAACAAATTATGCGCCCCTATAAAATTTGAGGGTTGCCCTCGATTTTTCTGAGATCCCATCATCAGATCCTGACTTGGTGCAAATGGGACCACCTGGGAAGTATAGATACCCTTTTAACAGAAAAAAAGAATTTTCGAATCGGTCCAGGCGTCTACGAGTAATCGGAAACATACATCAAAAAAAGATTCCGACGAATTGAGAATCTCCTCCTTTTTTGAATTCGGTTAAAAAAGATAGGTAAACACCCGGTTGCGCTGTCCCATTCATGCTGTAGACGAAATTGATATCTTGGATTTACAGCTTTAAAATTAATGGTCAAATATAAGTGTTTTTACCTTAACTTTAAATGAATATGAATAAAAAATGTTTGTCATCATTTTACTGATGAAAAAAGCAAAGTCCAACTGAGTCTGTACAGTTATGGTACTTCCCCATACAGATGACAATAATTCCTCATAAAAATTAAAATTCCGTTTCCTCGAAAGTTTATCATTCTTTTTGTACGTATAAGGCGACATCCATTAATTACGTCACACGTAAAGGAGGGGATCGACGAAGTGTGGCATTGTGTAACAAGGGATGGGAGAGGTACTAATTTTCGGGAATTTCAAAATCTTTGATTTTCTAAATAAAAGGGATATGCAACTAATTTCGGAACTGCTATATTATTTAATCTAGAAGTAATATTGCAAAAATTATATGACTTCACACTAGGGAGGGGGCAGTCACACTAAGGGTAAAAAAAATCATGAAATTCGTGTGACGTAATTTATGGATGGCTCTTAATGCATTTCTAAATTAAATTGCGATTTGATCTCGTTAATACTGTTTTCTCGACTAATATAGGGCGCATAAAGTTTTATTGTAAATAGAAATATAATAGAGAATTAGTTGCATCAGATGGCGTGTCTTGCCAATGAATTTTAAACCTTATACACACAACATTTCTTCAGTTGGGGGAGTCACGTTGTTGACAATTTTATCTAAAGGTGAATGAGCCGTTTCGACCAGGAAATTTTCACCGTCTCGCAGAAAGCCGACGTGATGTAGCATATTGCTTTTGCGTTTTGAGAGACTTTTCGGAGACCCAAAACCCACTCCTCCCCAGTCCCTGTTCTTTCCTTTCGGCCGGTAATGCACTCATGATTCTTCTGGTATTGTGGGTACGGACAATGAAAGTTCCTTAACATCAAGTAACACGATTGGTCGTTCTAGACTCCTGTTATTAAAATACATAGTAGTGTGAAGGCTGAGCACCCCCCATAAAAATAACTGCTCCTGACAGTTTTGTATTAGCAATCATCTTATTCGTGCATTGTTTGTTTGTTTCAGGCGCTACAAAGGAAATTGGCACCGCCCTCACGAGGGTGTGTCTCCGGCACAGAGCTATCGAGACCAGAATGAAGACTTTTATCGGGTGATTATGAACTAATATTTAGTAATCTACGGTTATCTCACTGATTGCATGGACACAGACTTATAAGTAAACAGACGTCGTAAATATCTAAATATATTTGCTTGTGTATTGCTACTGACTAGACTGCCTCGGTGCCGCAGTTGTAATTGCGCATGCGTTACGGCTGCTATGCTGAGGTCTCGGGTTTGATCCCCGTGTCGGGTAAAGTGATATTGGGTTTTCTATCTAGAAATTCTCAGTATTAGCCCGGAGTCTAGAATCTGTGCCCAGTATGGCGATAGGCACGCTTCCTGTCACATTGTGGGACCGAAATTCGGCGAAAAGTGGGTGTACTGGTTACTCCACTGCTTGCCCCTTCGGGGATAACAGGCGTGAGTATATATGTATGTATGTGTATTACTATTCTGTTAGAGGAAGCCTTTGCCAGGAGGCACACTGAACTTAGGGACATACTATACATACCGAATATTCACACATGAGCCAGGATAAAGAGCTAATGGATTGATTTAATTATTCAATTGTAGTAATACATGCGTTGTCTATTAAATAAGAAAATTAGCTTGACAGCTCCGTGGTGCACTGTTCGATTAGACGGTTGTAAAACGGGAGGCCGTGGGTTTGATTCCCGCACCGAGACAAATGTTGGGATAGACAGATGTTTGTTTCGGGTCTGGGTGTTGTGGGACTGTAGTCCCTCGTAGTTGTTGACACCCATGATACAGGTTTTACCTAGTGTGGGGTCAGGACTATGTGTGTGTTGGGTGTATTTATAGCTGTAAGGCATTTGATTATATGTATAAGTTGCATTAAGAGAGACCTATTTCCATTTTACCACCATTTTTTTACCGAAATAGGCTTGCGTTTGACCACTGTCTTGCCTGATGGTAAGTGATGATGGGGTCTACGGTAGAGCACGCTTGCCTAGAAGACCCCAGCTTCGAAATTACTAAACGATCTAATGTAATAATAATAATAACACCCAACAGTCACACACATAGCCCCGACCCCACACTAAGATACGAGTCTTATGTCGTGGGTACCAGGGACTACGAAAGACTTTCAGTCTCGCAACACACAGACCCCGGTGACAAATATCTGTCTGTCACACAAACAATTGTCCCGGTGTGTGAATCGAACCCACGGCCTCTCGTTTCATAGCGGGCTACTCGCCAACTGCGCCACTGCAAACTGCGCCCCTTGTAAGTAAGTATTTTTTTTAAGTAGTCCTGCTTTAGTCGCGCTATGAAAAAATTATGAGAGTGAAATTTTAAGATGCGCGCGCATACTGTGACACAAAAGTAACACTCTGAAGCAAATCGAATAGAACAACTCGGAATATGTTACTCGAGACGGGAAATGTTTACGTTTGAGATTTCTATGTAGGGTTGGTGGGTAGGCTCATTTTTAACCGACTTCAAAAAAAGGAGGGGGTTATCAATTCGTCTGAATATTTTTTTTAATTATTAATAATTGCATGCAATTAAAAACTATTTTTTAATTATGCCAAAGAAGTATAACTTCTCACGCGCGTACATTAATACACGCGTCCATTTTTTTTTAATGTGTGTTGTAATTGTTCGCCAGTGCACTAATGGACACGCTGATAAGCCCTCTATCCGAGCGAGCGGACGAGTGGCGTCGCGGCGGCTGCGCGACCGGCGCGTTGGGTCGCGAGCACGCGCGCGAATGCAAGCGAGCGCGCACCGAACTACGCCGGCGTATGACGGACGCGCAGCGACACGCGAGGAAGGCACGCCGCGCGCCTCCAGACGCGAAGAGACGCGCCGATGTGTGCATGCAGGTAAGCGAGATAGGTGTACACAGGTGTGCGGGGTAGGGACTTTTTTTTAGTGCATCTATAGGCAGACGAGCAGATGGGCCACCTGATGATAAGTAGTCACCGCCGCCCATAGACTTCTGCAATGCCAGGGCACAGCAGAGCCGCTGCCTAACGTTGAAGGACTACTCTTCTAAAGCCTCGCTTAAATTAATATTAAACAAATATCGACGTTCATATCCAGTTTTTTTTATTATTGTTGGTTTTCTTTAAAACTATTATGTACACAGACTGCCCTCCCCTCTTTCTTTTCCATTTAAAATTTTCCATCCCATGGTTGTCTTGAAAAAATCGCCGAGAGCGATAAGACCGCCAATTGTCCTTTTTTTTGTGTCTTTAATATCATATATTCCAGTGTACAATAATGAGTATAATTATTGAAATCGATATTTATATCGATAGTTTAATATCGATATTTATATCGATAGTTTAATATCGATATTTCGATATTCAGTAGTTGTGATTGTGATTTTTGTTGTATTATAGGTATTTTTCTAATATCGATAAATATAGCTAATCGCTAGTACGGGGTCGGCGTAGAGTTGCCACCCGTCCTGTTTTTCCAGGATATGACTTGCTTTTTAGAGTGTCCTGGATAGTAAGCAGCGTCCTGCCTTTTATAAAGCGCCCTAATGAGGTCCTGAATTTAAAAATATATATTTGCTCATTACAGGACGTCCAAGAACGTAAGCAGCAGTTAGAGGAGATGGAAGAGAAAGCGGTCAAAGCCGCACTTATTGAAGAGCGAAGCCGATTCTGTCACTTTGTGTCGCTGCTCAACCCTGTCGTGGTGGGTTAAACAATTCTATTCTTTTTTTTTAGTGCCTGTATAGGCAGACGAGCAGACGGGCCACCTGATGGTAAGTAGTCACCGCCGCTCATAGACTTCTGCAATGCCAGTGCACAGCAGAGCCGTTGCCTACCTTTATTCTTAATGATTTCTTATGTTTCTGAAATAAAGCACTTTTACGGATTTTATCGCAGTTTATTTTACCCTTTTTTTAACCAGACCGCGACGTTTCGAAAGCTTTAAAGCCTTCGTGGTCAAGGGGCGGATTGAGTTATATGCCGTCCCGAAATAATAGTGCAACGTTTCTACCCTCCATATAGTTTGATATTTTCCTTTGATTTTAAATTCTTAATAAGGTTGTTTCCATGTTTGTTTTGTAGATATTTTGGCTTGCTACTGAAAGTAATACCAAAAAGGAACTCTTGCGAAAAAATCCTAATTGATTAAAAAATTAGGTCTCAATTATTTCAACCATTGGCATAAGCAAAAGTAGGTGCGTAGTGAGAGCATCTATCTCTCTCGCACTTCTGCATCGTAAAGACTATTGCGAGCAGTGACGTCATGCGTCATATCGTGCATCCCTTTTCTGTTATTTGTCAATTACCCCTTCCACAATTGAATGACTTCCAAATTATTTATTTTCAGCAGATTTATAAAATGCTTTCCATAATAGGTTTTTAGGTTATACGTAATAAAAAAAAATAATTAAAATAAAACAAAATATATAAATAGACTGCCTCGGTGGCGCAGTTGTAATTGCGCGTGCGTTACGACTGCTGCTGTGCTGAGGTCCCGGTTTCGATCCCCGGGTCGGGTAAAGTTACAGTGGGTCTTTCTATTTAGAAATACTTAGTATCAGCCCGGAGTCTGGAATTGTGCCCAGTATGGCGATAGGCTCGCCCCTATCACATTATGGGACAGAAATTCGGCAAAAAGTGGGTGTTCTTGTTACACCTCTGCCTACCCCTTCGGGGATTACAGGCGTGTGATGTATGTGTGTGATATAAATAGTGTCTTCTGCTCTATTGCTTCTAGAGTCTTCTATAATATGTTTGTTTCAAGGAGTCTGAAGTGGCGATGCTAGCAGAGGTCGGTCACTTACAAGAAGGCAGCGAACAGTTAGTACGTCACACGACCGAGCCGAGAACTCTGCCTGCAGCCAGTTTGCAGGTAACCTCCTGTTTATATTGAAAGTAATACTGTAATAGCAAATATATGTGAAAACCTTTATTTCCCTCGACATAAAGTTCATTTTGTTTGACTACAGATTTTATTTACTGTTGCATTTAAAAAAGGCCTTATCACCTGGTTTTATGTTACAATTTTGTTAGTTTTGACTATTTTATGAAGTGTGATTGCTCTAATTATAGTTTTATTAAAAGTGTGTGTACTGGTTACACCTCTGCCTACCTCTTCGGGGATTACAGGCGTGTGTGTATATGTATGTATGTATGTATGTGTGTATGTATGTATGAATGAATGTATGTATGTATGTATGTATGTATGTATAAATGTATGTATGTATGCATATATGTATGTATGTGTGTATGTATGTATGTATGTACAGTGGTTGGGATGACATTGTGTTCTGTGTTGCAGGTGATATGCGACATAAAGTCGTGCCACAGTGGCTGGGAGTGTGGGTCTGCGCCGCACTCTCCCTCGGGCTCGTCTCGTCTCGGCAGCCGCAAGTCCTCGCTCACCTCCATCTCTTCACTCAACAGCCAGTGCTCCGACAACCAGCACGGTGAGATACCACTATATATTGTAATATCCATTAATGTTATCAGTGTGTTGTGTACGATGAGATATCCGGCTCGAAGGACCAAAATGTAAAGCGCATAAAATTATATTTTGATTTGTAGTGTAATAAATACATAACACCCAACAGTCACACACATAGCCCCGATCCCACACTAAGATACGAGTCTTGTGTTGTGGGTATCAGGGACCTAGAGAGACGCACCCTCTCACAACACCCAGACCCCGGACACAAATATCTGTCTGTCACACAAACATTTCTCCCGGTGTGGGAATCGAACCCGCGACCTCTCGTTTCACAGCCGGCTCCTCGCCTACTGCGCCACGGAGGCCACGGTATTATCTTAGTCTAGGGTCGGGGCTATGTGTGTGACTGTTCGGTGTTATTTATTTATTTACCTATGTAACTTTTATGTGTGTGTTTTTTTTTTAGTGCCTTGATAGGCAGACGAGCAGACGGCCCACCTGATGGTAAGTAGTCACCGCCGCCCATAGACTTCTGCAATGCCAGGGCACAGCAAAGCCGCTGCCTACCGTTGAAGGACTACTCTTTTTAAGCCTCGTTTAAAGAAGGTCATAGCGCTCAGGGAACACCGCAGCAGGGAGTTCATTCAGAGCTTGCACGTACGTGGTAAAAATGAACGCTGGAAACGAACCGTGCTAGACGGAATCGTTTCCAGGTGGTATGGATGAACTCTGTTGCGGTGTCGGGTGGTGCGATGATAAAATGGAGATGTCGGCACCATTTTAAACAGTTCCTCGGAGCACTCCCCGTGGAACAAACGATAGAACAAGCAGAGAGACCCGAAGTCTCTCCGCAGCCCCAACGGTTCCAGGCTATCCGTGATATCAGGATCCCCGACAATTCGAACGGCCCGCCTCTGTAAGGAGTCAAGTGGGTCTAGCAAGTATATGTGTGTCGATAAATTGTGCAAATCTGCACTTTCGTTTGTCACCTGCGCATGTGCACACATCAAACCTACTGTGTTTGTTGTCAGGTGTGTCGTGCTCGACAGTGAGTTGTTCGACACCGATATCGAACGCGTCGTCGGGCGTCATGCCGGCGCCTACCAGCGACGCGCCGCTGTGTCTCTCGCAGGTACTATACATGGTGTTGCTTAAAGGTGGTATCAGTAATCTATAGGAGGTGATAATTTTTCGGTATAAATAAAAAATGTTAAATTTTGTTTTGGAATAGTGAATTAATGTTTTATTACGCTTATTATTATGGTGTGTTTTGCCAACACAACACTCATAGTAAAATAAAGTCTTTGTCATAATAGTCACGTCACAGCACGGCCACTGACTAGACTCATTTAACTTTGATGCTGAAATACAAAGTAAAAGGCACCTCATGTATATAGCGGTTTTCATATTTTGTATAGAATAGTATGTTTTTATGCACATTAGTTATAAGAATAAGTTTTTGTTTGTTCACTAGAATGGTACTATTGAGGCAGTTAGTTTGTAATGTAGTTTTCAATACTTTTTGTTTTTATTTTTATCAACTGTCTCCTTTTTCTTCTATTATTGTTCTTTTTCTATTATTGAAGATATTTATTCTAGTTTTTTGTGTTTTCTTTTTCATTGTTTCTAAAAACTACCTCCATTTTCGTTGTATATTTTTTGTAGTATATTTTTGTTTTTTATGTTTTTTTTTATATTTACCCCCTCCCCTGTAGTCCGCGTTCCGTCTGTCGAGCGTGTGCAGCGCGGACTCTGGGTTCCGCTCGCAGGACACCCTGCAACGACGTTCGCTCTACGTTGACAATGTAATATTGTTTATGATTCTTACTTAGATGTAGTTAGATATAAGATTTTTTTGTTTGGTTTTTAAGTGTTGCATGATTTAGAAATTATTTTGTACAGGCAATAGTCTTCTAATATAACTCCAGTATTCATGAGAGATGAAGAGAGATTCCTAGAAACAACATTGGTATAAATATTTTAAATGTGGTCCAAAATTGTTGTAATGGTAAGGACGATCTTATACATCAGACTGCCTCGGTGGCGCAGTAGTAATTGCGATGGCGTTACGACTACTGTGCTGAGCTCTCGGGTTCGATCCCTGGGTCGGGTAAAGTGATATTGGGTTTTTCTATTTATAAATAGTCAGTATCAGCCCGGAGTCTGAATTGTGCCCGGTATGGCGATAGGCTCGCCCCCTATCACATGACGGGACCGAAATAAATTCCGCGGGAAGTGGGAGGACTTACATGTCTGCCTATCCCTTAAAATTACAGGCGTGAGCGTATAAGTATTTAAAGTTAAAAATTCTATCTGTAACAGTTTGGACTGGTTGATGAACATAAAACATAAAATACGATGGGCCAAAATAGCATTTTGTCCATTTTGGGTGAAAAATGATCCTTCTCAGCCTTATTTATGGTGAACTTTAACAAATCAGAGTTTCTTGGAAACACTGCATTTTGTACTTGTAAAACGGCTTTACCATATTATAAATATTACAGAATTAAACTTCGGAGCCTCTGTAATGTTTTGTTTTTGCTTTGGCCTTTCTACATAGGATTTATAGATGCAACATAAACATTAATAAGGTTAACTTTCTAATATCTTCAGGGTTCGGACAATCAGAGCGTAAGCAGCGAATGTATAACGCCAGCGAAAAATAACATCGAAGACGATCACACAGACGATGGAAAGGACGAACACGACAATCTAGGAAACGCTGGTAAGTTTTTTTTTATAGCGGGTGTTGCAAAAAAGTGTTACTAATAAAAGCACCATTTATAGTCAGTGATTAGAAGCTTATTAGTAAGGTTAAAAAAATGTGAATTTGAATTTTGTTTGGCATTTTTGTAGCGTTAACTTACAATTTAATTGTTACTTTTAAAACTCTTGATAAAGTGTCAATCGATTATCTAAGCGTTAAATAGCAGCGATAGCCTAGTTGGTTGCGGTACGGACTGTCAAGACGAAAGTCGTAGGTTCGAAACTCAAGTGGCATACACCTCTGACTTTTCTAAAGTTATGTGTGTATTAAAATGTTAATTTTTTTTTTTTTTTTTTTATTTTATTTATTTATTTATTTCTTTTTACAAACAGTATAGAGTAAACATTCTACTTGTTATTATTTCACAGTCTATTTTATGTGAGGAGCTGGTGTCTGAAGTGGGCAAAAAACCTGTAATACAGATCACCAGGTCCTCACCCCACGGTATTAAGTTTTACAAGTTATTATATTGTTTACGTATACTTATATTTTGAATACAAAAAAAAACATTTTTAGGGAACTACAGAATTATATTATTATTATAATGGATACATAAAGTGCTTTATACTAAAAACTCGTGTTTTATACTAAGGTGTTCATGCAGGTGTGTGTGTGTTCGTGTATGTGTGTGTGTGTGTGTGCGTGAGTATTATTTATATTTATACGAGTAGAAGATTTTCTGTAACGGAATAATCTTGTTTTTGCAACCAATCTTTCAGAATACATTTACATTTATTTCCAGAATAGGAGTAAATAGACAAAATTTTATTTAATTTATTGTAAATTATCGCTTGCTTTAACGGTGAAGGAAAACATCGTGAGGAAACCTGCATATCTGAGAGTTTTTCGAAGGTATGAGAAGTCTGCCAACCCGCATTAGGCCAGCGTGGTGAACTAAGGCCTAACCCCTCTCATTAGTAGAGGAGGCCCGTGCCCAGCAGTGGGACAATGTTTAATACAGGGCTAGTATTATTATATTATTATTTAAAACTCTTGATAAAGTGTCAACCGATTATCTAAGCATTAAATATACTTAGGCACTGCAAAAATATTTCGGTAACATTTATCATTGTCTTCATGGACCATAAAACGAATGATTCCATAAAAAAATCAATTACAATTACTCAGAAACTATGAGGGTTACGGGTTTTTTTTTATATAGCATAGTCCGACGAACGAGCCAGTGGGTCACCTGATGTTAAGTGATCTCCATCGCCCATGAACATCCACAATACCGAAAGTATCATGTATGCGCTGTCGGCCTTAAAGGACAGGAATAGGGATTAGGGAAGGGAAGGGGGAATCTGGGCCTCCGGATATCTCACTTACCATACGAAACGCGACAGTAAACTGCCACTTTACGTTGGTTTTCTGTGAGACAGTGGTACTACCCCGGTCGAGCCGGCCCATTCATGCAGTAGACAAATATGTCTACAGCGTTTTCTGTCTTAATCAATATGTTACTAATCACCAACTGTATACATGGTGATTTAATTATTACCCCCTTTTGCAACACCTTGTATTACTAGTGGTCCCGGGCAGACGTTGTCCTGCCATAAACCACCTGCATAAAAAATAGGACTGCTTCGGTGGCGCAGTTGTAATTGCGCATGCGTTACGACTGCTGTGCTGTGGTCTCGGGTTCGATCCCCGGGTCGGGTAAAGTGATATTGGGTTTTTCTATCTAGAAATTCTCAGTATTAGCCCGGAGTCTGGAATTTGTGCCGTTATGGCGATAGGCTCGCCCCCTATCACATTATCGGACCGAAATAAATTCGACGAAAAGTGTACTGGTTCCACCTCTGCCTACCCCTTCGGGGATTACAGGCGTGAGTGTATATGTATGTGTATTGATACCATGAGGTATGATTTGTTGTCCACAGCATCAGCCACATGGCCGGATCTGAAGGACACGGCGCAGTTCGAGAGAGCAGCTTCCGCCATCATGGCCGGCAGACCACACACTATATCCGCCGGTAAGTTTTTTATCCTGGCACGGCAGTGACCACAAAGGTAATAAATAAATATTGCTGATGTAATCGTCTTTAAAAAAAAGCAGCGATAGCCTAGTTGGTTGCGGTACGGACTGTCAAGACGAAAGTCGTATGTTCGAAACCCAAGTGGCATACACCTCTGACTTTTCTAAAGTTAATTGTGTATAAATTGTTGATTATCGCTTGCTTTAACGGTGAAGGAAAACATCGTGAGGAAACCTGCATATTTGAGATTTTTTCGAAGTATGAGAAGTCTACCAACCCGCATTAGGCCAGCGTGGTGGACTAAGGCCTAACCCCTCTCATTAGTAGAGGAGGCCCGTGCCCAGCAGTGGGACAATGTTTAATAGAGGGCTAGTATTATTATTATTAATCGTCGTTGCATATACTTCTTGGGTAAAAGTAATTTTTGTTTCGGTTCCATGGAATAGCGACAGACTTATTCAACGCGGACGAAGTCGCGGGCAAAAGCTAGTTTATTGATATAAAAAAACTGAATTGGAGCCAAATTTTGATGAGACTTACGATCTTATTCATAATGAGTTATCGGAGCTTTATAAGGCCGTTAATAGGAGCTTGTTAAAAAATGTAGAGCGTTTTATCTCTATTGAGCCATTATGAATAACATTTTTTAACAAGCTCCTATTAACGGTCTTATAAAGCTCCGATAACTCATTATGAATAAGACCGTAAAGGTGCTATGTAATATTGTAACAGGATACGAACGTAACTACCCGCGGCCCGCACTCAGCGCACACACATTCTCTGCCGACCCCCCGAGGGACAGCGCGAGGGATGGCGGGGTGTATGCACGACCACCGTTGCCGACTGTGAGTACTAACTATAATATGCATAGAAAAACTATAGGCTGTTTTTAGGAATCCGTACACGGTCGGTGAAACAACAAAACCCTTCATTCACCAATTTTTGAAATTGATGTCTGTATGTATGTCCGGGTTTAACTCAAAAACGGCTTGACCAATCATGCTGAAATTTAGTACAGTTACAGTTTACAGTTAGATCATTCGGCCGCGCGAATTATAGAAATATTATCTCGGAAAAAAATACGGTTCCAGTGGGTATTTTTTTTTTCGCATAGCAAGGGATCGACATGATTTTTTGCACAGTGGTACTTAGTTTAGGAATTAGAGAATGACTTAAGCTATTTTTTGTTCCGGAAAAATTCACGGTTCATATGGGATAGCAAAATATAGAAAGATGTAATGGCTTAAGATAACTCCGTGGATTTTACACCTTTTCTCTCGAAACTAACTACAACGCGGGCGGAGCCGCGGGCAACAGCTACATTATAAATCTTGATGACAGTGTTCAGTCTAATCACATGTCCTAACTGCCTCGGTGGGGCAGTTGTAATTGCGCTTGCGTTACGACTGCTCTGCTGAGGTCTCGAGTTCGATTCCCGGGTCGAGTAAAGTGATATTGGGGTTTTCTATTTAGAAATACTCAGTATCAGCCCGGAGTCTGGAATCGTGCCCGGTATTGCGATATGCTCGCCCTCTATCACATTATGGGACCGTAATACATTCGGCGAAAAGTGGGTGTACTGTTTGCACCTCTGCCTACCCCTTCGGGGAACGAGCGTGAGTGTATTTGTTTTGTTTATGTATGTCGGATCGAGATGAATATGGACACTGAATTGAACTTGCTAATAACTTTATTTATTGTAAACTGTGGGTAGCGCCATTTGTTTTGCTATTTTGAAGGTGGTTTCGACTTGTTTATCGAGTGATCTCACTCGCAGAGGAGTGGGTCACAACGAAAATCACAATATAAAAGAGCACCTCGTCTTTGGTGCGGCATTCGTGTATAATCATTGAAACAGTTAGTAACTTGTCGGTCGTAATGCCGAAACTTTGTTAAAGTAGTAAGTTAACGTCATGTGAAAGTGTTATTGTGTACTATTGCGAATATTGTAATGTAAACTGTGATGTGTTTAAAAGAGCAACCATGAGGGTTTCTTGCCAGCTCTTCCCCATGGATGACTGCATTCCGAACTGGTGGTAGCTTAAATAGACTGTGAAGTGTTAATCTCGTGTTTATTACCGAACTATCATACGCTATGCATCCTGACCATATCTGGAGATCAGAGAGGGACGTGTAAGCCCTCTCACTGCCTCGGCCGATGACCGCCCGACCCGTCATGTATATACATGTCATAACAAATATTGGTAATGTTTATGATACAGAGATGTTCATCACTGGAGCGTCCGTCGGTGCCTGCTAAGACAGGTCAGGACTTCAAAGCTGGCAAGCCTTCCTCGTTGCCGCCACATCTCACTAAAGGTAATAGTAATAGTATTTAATAAGTTTCAATAAAAAAAACCTGATAAATCTCATTTTAATCTTAGTACTTAAATGTTCTGTTTTAAATATTTTTTGTTTATATACTGTTCACATGTCATGGGTACATATTATTTTGACAATTCATTTGTTTCTTAAGAACCAACGTGAAAAAAAAACAAAATATTGCAATCGCAACCCACGGAAAAACATTTGGTTTATTTACCTAGACAGTATATTTTATTGTGTGAAAACTACTTTTTAAAGTAATCTTAAAGAAAATAGATGAAGAAATGATAGAACCTTATTTTTTTACAGTTTTAGTTAACGCGTTATCAAAAAACGGCAATGCGTACAAGCTTAAAAGTTGTAGTGTTTCTTTTAAGAAAAACAAAAAATAAACTAATAGCTACGGAACCATCAGTGCTCGAGGCTGACTCGCACTTGGTCGGTTTATTTATTCTCTATTAATTTGTTGAACTTCGTGAATACGTTAATTATGCCTAAAGCTAATTAAGGGTGTTTATAGAAAACTGGATTGTGATTTTTTTTGCAGAAATGCCCCAAGCTGTGTACGTGAACATGTCAGAGCTGGCAACACTGGCCGCGTCTCGAGCGCAGCAACACAACGCGGAACATCCCCAGCAAGAGAAGGTATTTATTTCTTATTTCTATTGCACTCTTGAACGCAACACCAGCGCACGATTTAATTTAACCAGCGAGTCTCAAATATTATGCCGGCGCGCCAAGAATACTGGCAACACTCGCCGATGTTACATGCTATTTTCAACTTTAATGTTATGGAAATAAAATTGATTTTGGCTTCTATTTACTCGGTACTACTTTATTTTTTTTATATCCTTTGAGACTCGAGTGGTTTAAAAGAATATTTACGATCGCTAGTTCATAAATATTCTATTTTATTTAGTGAGTTAGAATTTAGAGGAAGAGCCCGTGAACCCCAGACCTACGTTATTTTATAAAAGCTGAAAGTTTGTCAGCGCATGCTCCCAACACAGGTAAGAACGATGGACCATTATGAAGTTTGGGTTACAGTGGCTTTGGCAGGTAAGAGTCACTAAAGGTGTGTAAAATACCGATCTAAATACATCAAATAATAAAGTGCGATTTTTTGGTATTACCTTTAGAATATTATTAAAAATCACGTTATTCATCGCCAGACACTTAACATCGTGGCAACCCCTTGCCAGACACCCTTAATGGTCATGAAATTATAATATTACTTACGTTATAGTATAAAAGCTGATTTTTATAAATAATACTTGGGTAATAAATAGATGATGTTGATTTATTTTATGTTCCAAACTAAATCGTTTAAACGATAATCAAAATTAAGTGTCAATGTTTACTGTGTTAATGATTTTGGTGTTAAAATTCCATTTGCTGTGGATGGTGTCCCCTGGCGCTGTTGAGTTGTTGAGGCGGTTCTCTGGTAGTGCAAGTACTGAGATAGCTGGTTGTTTGCTTGCCTACCTACATAGGTCATGTTCCTATGGATATATTTAAAATTTGGTGAGTCGATTCTGGTTTTAAAAATTTACAATATAAAACAAATCTTAATAACTACTCTTAGTCAATACAGAAAGTTAATTATGTTGTAACACTTTGTAAATTATATTGCAGTTTAAATAATAGTTTATTTCAATAACATTGTGATTGTTAGTACTTATGTGTTCCTAGATCATAAACTGACAATTAATAATTAAACTGAAAATAATTGTGAATTTTAAATCAGTTATTGGCCTGTCTTTGTTGACTGGTTGATACCATCATAAACTACAAAATAGTAAGACTGTACAATCCATACTCGCGCTCTCCTACAGCTACCCTACATGCTTGTCTGGCAAGGGGTCGGAACTATCAAAAGTGTCTGGCTAATGAGGAAACACCATCTATTTATTACCCAAGTATTATTTATAAAAATCAGCTTTTATACTATAACGTAAGTAATATTATAATTTCATGACCATTAAGGGTGTCTGGCAAGGGGTTGCCACGATGTTAAGTGTCTGGCGATGAATAACGTGATTTTTAATAATATTCTAAAGGTAATACCAAAAAATCGCACTTTATTATTTGATGTATTTAGATCGGTATTTTACACACCTTTAGTGACGTTTACCTGCCAAAGCCACTGTAACCCAAACTTCATAATGGTCCATCGTTCTTACCTGTGTTGGGAGCATGCGCTGACAAACTTTCAGCTTTTATAAAATAACGTAGGTCTGGGGTTCACGGGCTCTTAGACCAATTCAAATATCTTCTAGATTGAAATTGAAACTGTATCGAGGTCGAGATTGGAATTGATTTTAATAGTAGGCCTACTGCGGGTTGGTGGTCTTGTTAAATGTTATATATCTAAAATAAGGTAAGTGTAAGTTTGTACACTTAGAATGCCATCTCTCTTGTAAATATGTATCTGGTTCTTTATCTATGACTGTGTAGTGTATTGTTTAAATAAATCAATCGTTGGTCGATGTTCGTCGAAGCCCACATTCACTAGTAGTTTCATTATTGGTATTTCACATACCTTTGAAATTTTAGGCGTCTTGCACCACAAGCTGTCTAGAACGCTTCTTTAACATTTAAATAAATAAAACACTTAACATTCCCATCTAACAAAATTATATTAAAAATAAATTAACATTAGGTAGAAATGACAGCTTACATTCACGGATTCACATCGAACATTCTCATGTTTGTTGTCTTGTCTAGATGATATAAGGGCTTGCCTCGTCCCGGTCGAGTTGATCTGGTGACAAAAATTATATAAGCATAGGGCTCTCCCTTCCACACCAGAACCACGCGTACTGGCTTGCGGAGCCACAGCTTAGTAGTCTACCACGGCCCGAACCAAAATCTTCGCAAATTCGTTTTCTTCCGCATCATCAAGCTGTGGAAGAGTTTGCCAGCTTTGTTCCTCCTTCCTATGATCCTGGGTCCTTTAGGCGTAGTGTGAAGAAGCTACACAGCGGGCATGATTGTGTTCAGTAGCAAGTGATTGACTTTCGCTACTTGATGAATGGACGGTACTGCACTTACCATCAGGTGCAGTGTGGTCACTGTGTTACTGTCAAGTTGTACATAGATTTGCGTACAGCAAAGAATCGGCTCAATGTAGGCTCATTGTCGTCTTTCGAGTAAAGGAATGGGAGTTAGGTTAGGTTAGGTTAGAGTGCTAAACGTAATAACCATTGTTTACTTTCGATTTTCTTGTGAGGAGTATCTACATACTTACAATTTCTCCCAATCGAATTTAGCTGCCAACGTTTCTGATATCTGCCCCTCTTTGAGCTGCTTCTTCACGACTCTTTCGACCATGCGTAGTGAGGAGAACATGTTTTGTACGTTCTGCGGCTGACGGTTTCGCGATGTTGTCTGGAAATACATTGAATTGTATCAAAAAGGATATCAGCCCTGTATACTGCTTACAACGTCAATGCTAATATCAACATCTCTTCGTAAAGGTCGGCGAGCCCAACATAAACGTTTTTGATGATCACCTCTAGTCGTTTTTATTTTTAGCATTTTCTTTTTATAAAAGTATGCAATTCAAAGGTGATTACAAATTCTCTGAATAATATCAGAATAAAAAACATTATAATATTGGAAAAGCTAACACATGAATAAATCAATGTTACATTACCATGATCTCGACGGCGTCCATCAGTTTACTCAGCTCCTTTCGTTCTCTGTCTGTAAGGCCGGGGTCTTGCCAGTCGAATATGCCCGCGTCGCGCATCTTCTGCTTGATTTTGTCCAAAGTGATCGGTGATGTCTGCTGTTGGATCTCTCCAGATTTGTACGCTGCTTTCGCGTCCGTGAAATCGTCCATTGGACTGCGTTTTAAAGTAAATTTAATAAAATGAGTGGATAATTTTAAATATATAAATACTAGTTGATACTGATATTGCACAAATAGTGGTCATTTTTGCTCATACCAATATTTATATATATAATTCTACTGTACGTGTGTATGTCACTGAACTCCTCCTAAACGGCTGGACCGATTTGAATGTTTTTTTTGTATGCGTTTGGGTGGCGCCCTTTATGGTTTAGATTCACAATTGGACCCGGTAGGTGGCGCTGCTGTTGATGTGGCGCTATTTTTACGGGCAAGACTACGTCTGCACGGTCCGCTAGTCTGTATATATAAAAGAAGAAACTGACGGACTGACTGACTGACTGATCGATCAACGCACAGCCTAAACGGCTGGGGTTAGAGACTTGAAATTTTGACAGTAGGTACCTTTTATGACGTAGGCATCCACTAAGGAAGGGTTTTTGGAAATACCACCCCTAAGGGGGTAAAATAGGGGATGATAGTTTGTATGAAAATCCGTCATTTCTGAAGTTAAGTTTATGAAAATTAGTATTTGGCCTTTTTGTCAAAAATAAAAAATATATATTTCAGGATTTTTGGAAATTCCACCCCGAAGGGGGTAAAATAGGGGAAGAAAGTTTGTATGAAAATCTATCATTTTTGCAGTTATACGCATGAAATTTGATATTTGGTCTTACAGTTAAAAATTAAAAACACATATTTCAGGGTTTTTGGAAATTCCACCCCTAAGGAGGTTAAATAGGGTAAGAAAGTTTGTATGAAAATCCTTCATTTTTTAAGTTAAATGCACGAAAATTGGTATTTTGTAGTGTATACTTTTTGTCTCAAACATGACCTCCACGCGGGCGGAGCCGCGAGCAACAGCTAGTATTTAATATAAATATTGTTACTTAATTTTTCAAGCAATTTGGATTCTGTTTTTGAAGAGTTTCTTTTGCGTATTATATTAGGATGCATATGGAATAATTTTCAAAATTAAATACAGGTAACTACCCTATTGTATTATACTTGTAAATGTGAATTAACTTACCATTGCAGACTAATATGAACGCGTATCGCGAGTCTGTAAAAAGGTATTGTTGTAATTCATGGGGCCTTGTTATAAACCATAGCTACTTAAAACTTGCCCTTAGTCTAAGGCATATATAATGAACTGAGCACTCTATATCCACCTCTTAAGTGAAAAATGTGAGAGAGATAAAGCAAACGTGCAGCCAGCTGTTGTATTTTTCTATTGATTGGTCCACGTCAGAGACTTGCAGGAGCGAAAAGAAATAGGTATTGACCGCACAGTCGCTTTGTCTTTTTCTAGAAAATGGTCAATTTCGCTCAGTCCATTTTCTATGTCTGGTTTCAGTCAACAAATAACTATGGGTTGCCATAGCAACTAGTTGATAAAAACACGTTTTGACGCTGGTCTACGTTTTATTATTATTCTTCTTCTTCTTTGTTTAATGGTGACGAGCTTAACTAAGAAGCTATTCCGCCAATGTCAAGTTAGTCAGTTGTTTGTTCAGTATTTTAGTTGTCAGTAGGAATTTCAACTTTCAAGTATTTACTTGATTCTGCTCGTCAATGCACCAGGACACACACGTGCCCGGCCAGAGGCTCACATATTAGAGGTTATCCTCCAATATGTGAACCTCCGACCGAACACGCGCGCACCCCAACACATTGACGAGCAGAAAAAACTGAATCACGTTTTATTATAAAGCCTTAGAAGTTTTAGTTACAGCAAACAGAGTGTTGGTTTGACAGAAGTTAATACAACATTGGCAACACTGTTATAGTTTTCAAATTGCTAGTCGTTTCCGTGTCATTAATGTTTAGTATAAATTACTATTTTCAAAATTCTATAGATTCTTATACAATCACTAAGGTTTAGCGAGGCGTAATTAATGATATAGTCCAAAATATATATAAAGATACGATCACATAACATCGATTTGCAATAAATAATAAATATAATATGCATGTATTATACATGTAAATCTTCCGGAAGCAATTAATTTTTTTACACTGGCACGTCAAAGTGACCACACTGCACCTGATGGTAAGCGCAGTGCGGTCCAATTAGAGTAGAGAGACAATCTCTATCCCTCGCTACTCAACACAATCATACCGGCCTGCTTCTTCACACTACGCCATGGGCAAGAAGGTGTAGATGAGGTCGAGGGTTTATTGTCAGAGTACTCAGAAGGCCGCTAAACGGCCAAACATCGTACCCCAACTCTAGACCCCCGACAAAAACCGGATGTACACTGGCTGATCCCGGAACGCGACACAATTGTGTGTGCCACTATGGCGGGTTTTACACCCTGTATTCGGTGGTCACTATCCGGGCGGATATGAATATCCTACCACCAGCAAAGTGAAAGGCGTATCAAAATCCATTGTATGAATGTGGAGTATGTGAAATAAGCAACACACAGATATAAATGGGAACCTTTATTTTATAAGGACCCGATAGTGTAAGAAAGTGGTATGTAAGGTCACGTAAACTATAAATCACTGCCCACCTCTATTGGACACGGCGTGATATTATGAACTGTGCATAATTAAAAATACAAATGTTGATAAGGGTTTTATATCGACTCAAATGTAATGAACTTGGTATGCAGTGAATCAGTTGTATACCTTGTTATATACTACTTACATAAGTTCACGCGTGAACCTACTTAGACGGTGTAGACAGAGTTGTAACTAGTGCATTATTTATCGAGCTAATTTCCATCCCATGATATGATAACTAGCCTTGTATTATACATTGTCCTACTGTTGGGGCGGGCCTCCTCTACTAATGAGAGGGGTTAGGCCTTAGTCCAACACGTTGGCCTAAACTAGGGTTACCAACCCCGGAATTCAAGAAAAACCAGGACAATTCAGTTTAAAAACAGGACGCATCTTTGTTTTAAAATAGCGTGAACTTGCGAGCCGAGATGCCGCCCCTAAAGTAAGTATTGCAAAGTGTGTCCGAATTTTACACGGATGCGAATACAGGACCTTGTCAGGGAGCATTAAAAATCCGAGACGCTGCTTAAAAACTATCCAGGGCACTCTAAAAACCAGGACATGTTCTGAGAAAACAGGACGGTTGGCAACTCTAGTCTAAACTTCACACCTTAAAAATTCTTGTTAAGTTTTTCACGATGTTTTTCTTCACCGTTTAAGCAAGCGATAATATAATCAACAATGAATACACATAATATAGAAAAGTCAGAGGTATATGCCATTTGGTTCGCTTTCGAACCACTGCCTTTCGTCTTGGCAGTTTTTGCCACTTACAACTAGCCTACGATCCTAAATCTGGCACAAATTTGAATCCGTAACACTTATAGACCTTATCTCTTATTGCATTACACTAGGAATCAGGCAGTAACAGCAACATTATACAAAAGTCCGTCATGATTGTGCAGCAGGACGGCATGATTGTGTCGAGTAGCGAGGTATAATTGTCTCGAACTTGAATTGACTTAACTCGATTTGCGCGGCGGTTTTAATTATTACATTATAACGATTAAAGGTCACAGCTCATTAGAGCCATCCGGCATCCGACCCGCACCGCCTCGCCTCCTGTGGTTAGTATTCTTTATATGGATCTTTATGAATATGCGCTCACTACATCAACTCCGTAGCGTCACCGGAACGCCTCGGTCGTAAGCCGTCCACGCGTGGACGATGAGTTGACCACTCGGTGACAACTCGTTGCTGCATTGCGAACGCACAAGCCCCATGAGTCACGACGCGACGTTTACCTACTAGTGACAATGCGGCGTCCACCCGTGGACCACCTGCCGACAACGAGTGGACGCCGAGCGACGATGCGGTACGGGTCCGGTGCCGGGTGGCTCTAATGTAGAGTTGCCAACCGTCCTGTTTTCCCAGGACATGTCCTGGTTTTTAGAGTGTCCTGGGATGTCCTGGATAGTTTTTAAGCAGCGTCCTGGGTTTTTAAAGCGCCCTGATAAGGTCATGTATTTTAAAATTCGCACACCACTTTTGCAATCCTTACTTTGTTTACGCTATTTTAAAACAAAGATACGTCCTGTTTTTAAACTGAATTGTCCTGGTTTATCTAACTTCAAATCCTAGTATTTGAATTCCGGGGTTGGTAACCCTACTCTAATAAGCTGAAACCTTAATTTAATACTCACAGAACGTAAACAATCAGTTTGACAGCGGTCAGCATGATATGTAACACGCGTTTCCTCGCACAATACGATTACGGCACTGAAGTGTGATATTGGCGAGGCGTTGTTAAATCGCGTACAAGTTATATCGGCTGCCGATTGAGACGCGATCAAAATACAGCGGTCGAGGTGTTTTGATCATTTGTTTTTTTTTTCCAATTTATTAGAGTTTAGATAATAATTCAATGGTCACACATGTCTTGACCGGGAACACGGAAAAACTCCGAAATATTTTATTCCGATTTTCGTAGTCCGAATTTCATAATACTTAAGAATTATAACGTCAATTATTAAAAATCACGAAATTAATTTTACCGAAAGTCGTAAATCTGATTTGTTTGTTTTCCGATTTTCATAAGTCCGAAGAATAAAATGCTCGATGGGTTCTCGGTCCGAGAAACTACATCTACTGTTATTGAATCCCAGGTTATGTTAGAACAATGACCATTAAAGCCAGATCCCCTCTATCGTTGGTTATCAACCAAAATAATAATACGACCTATTGAAATTGCTGGTGGTAGGATATTCATATCCGCCCGAATAGCGACCACCGTACACAGGGTGTAAAACCCGCCATAGTGACACACGGAAGTGTGTCGCGTTCCGAGATCAGCCAGTGTACATCCGGTTTTTCTCGGGTGTCTAGATTATACGTATCAAAGATTATGAGCGTTTACAGTCCCGCGATACCCAGATCGGAAATAAATATTTGTGGATTACTCAAACATTTGTGTCGGTGCGGGGATGGAACCTGCGGTCTCACGTTTCACTGTCTGTTTCTCACCGGTTCCAACACGGAAGCTGTTGTACGTAATAGTTTTACATAAACAAACCGACCGACCGACCGACCTTTTTTTCGACCGCTTCTTCACCTTCTTGCCCATGGCGTAGTGTGAAGAAGCAGGCCGGCATGATTGTGTTGAGTATCGGGGGATAGATTGTCTCTCGCTACTCGATACTCTAATTGGACTGCACTGCGCTTACTATCAGGTGCAGTGTGGTCACTTTGCCGTGTCAGAATAAAAAAAAGAATAGCTTTAGATGAAAGAAATGCAACAGCCAGTTTCTTAATATGAATACTTCATATGATTGCGTTTAGATTAATCCAAAGTTTATAGTGACACACATCTTTGAAATGATCAACCATTCAAGTATCAAAATTATCAATGTTGCACATCAAATACATAATTGTTTTTAAGCCCATTGTTCATGCGGAGAATGAACCCGTTTGACATAACATCGGCGTATACAATGCGTGTACAATATAGCACAATGTGTTGTGGTTTTCGCACGCCGCGGTTTGTGTTGTTTTGGTAAACTTTATGTCATTGCTCTGTTGTAACTTGTGAACTTTATCTCAATACTGGGAATGACTGAAGGTGTTGTTTCCTCTTTGGCTTTGTGTCTTTAAGCTGCGGATTTTAGTTGGCATATGAATCTCAATAGTCAGTGACGGGCAGGGAAGTCCTATATCATGATCCTAGTAAAATTTATAAATAAGTTTATAAAAGGGCAAGTCTCTGGGTATGATACTCTTCTATCCCGCAACGAAATAAATTAAATAGAAATATAGGTTGGAGTTGGAAATATTAATTTTCCACTTCCCTCCATGGTAAAGCGGGAGACAAATAATGAACTAAAGAGGTATTGACCTCTATCATACGACTTTTACATCTGGAGAAGCCAGACGTAAAGCACCACGGAAGTTACTTGGGTCCTATAATAGCAGCTTTTAAGCTTGATTCCAATAATAGGTATGGCAAAAACGCCGGAAAACACCGAAATTCCTTCTAGTCTCTGGTGGTAGAATATTAATATCCGCCCCGATAGCGACCACCGTACACAGGGTGTGAAACCCGCCACAGAGGCACACGCAAGTGTGTTGCGTTCCGGGTACAGCCAGTGTACATCCGGTTTTTTGGGGGTCTAGAGTTGGGGTACGATGTTTGGCTGTTTTGCGGCCTTCTAAGTACTCTGACAATAGACCCTCGACCGCTTCTTCACCTTCTTGCCCATGGCATTGCGTTAGGAAGCAGGCCGGCAGCTTGGTGCAGTGCACTGAGGTCACTTTGGCATGCCAATATAAAAAAAGTCTCCACAAGATCCATATACTATACAACTCCAGATGTTATTTGCATACTGTCAAAATTTTGCTCTCATTTTGTTATTTTTTTTTATAAAGAAGTATTTTATTTTCCAGGTATGCTCCGAAAGTAGCGCCAGTGAATCATCACTGGAGTCGTCAAGTGGATACGGGAGTCAGGGTGCCTTTGCCGCTGAAGATTCGGCTCACCAACACGCCATCCAACATGCTGATGGTAAGTGAACTTTATTTGTGTTCACTTAAAGTCCATTTTAGAACATTTTTGTGTGTGAATTGTGGTAGATGAATTGGAGTAAGCGCTTGTCCTGGTCAAAATTGGCAGATAAGAGACCAAAGTCGATGACAAATGAAACTCAACCCTTAATCTATTTTAATACCGCTGATATTAGCATAACATACGCAATACACACCGAGCGGTGCATATTTGTCATTATAATATCAACCGTATTGTAACAACATAAGGTTGAGATTCAATTGTTATCGTAGTGAATGTTCGCCACGCCTGTGTCTATATGCACTGACTGAAGTAAATTCTTGTGGTTGCTTTGTGTTGTGTAAAGTTAGTGCCAGTTGATTTTTAATACACGCTTCATTACATTAGATGTTTAATAGTTTATTGCTATTACATTGAGTATGAAATTTATCAATGCATTGTGAATTCTAATGTATTGCAAATAAAGTTTATAACCGAATGCTCTAAGAACTACACCGAGAGAATAGGTAAATTGACATTTGTACGCAAATATGAACTTTATTCCGTTAAAATAGAAATCAAAAAGTCTTGGCCAGAGTGACTTGGAAAGATACTGGCCATTGTTTCCCTAGATATGAATGAATGATTGTTGTTGTTTTTAATTTTCTTTTATGCACAATTTTCATTTTGTATGTTGTATTTTATGTTGCTATGTTTAGTTTTTTGTTGTTGTATGGTATACACCGGTCTATACTTATTCGTCTGGGTCTATTAATGAATTGATTTTAATTCATCGGGAGATAAAAAACTTTTATTGATATTTTTTTGCAAATTTCATAGTAAAGTTTTGACTAACGAGATTAAATAGTAATTACAGTATTCGATTTTAAATCTAAAATATATAATAATTTACAGATTAAATTTATTCGAATTTGAATTCAAAGATTCGATTTTTGAATTTAATCATAAACTTAATTTAATAATAACAAATGATGAGTAAACTATAAATTACAAATTTTATTTATTGAATAAATACTCATGATGAGTCATCATTAAAACTAAATAATTAAATCAGTCTCTATGGATTAAGAAATAAAGCCCACATTGCATCGGTCGGTGTATTCCATTGTGTTACGCTTCGCATGGCATCAGTCGAGTCGGAGATAGTGACACTGCGCCGCGACACCGAAGCGAATATCGCCGCGGCGCGAGAAAACTTTTCGATATCGCTCGGCAGCCTCGAGGAGGCGGTGCGTTCGCTAGACGAGGCGAACGAGTCGCCCGCGTTCGCTACAATAGGGAAAAAACCCGCCGTGCCGAAGCGACGGCCGCTCTCTATGACAGGTAAATGTGGAATGAGTTTTGTACAGCTTTTTTTATTAATTTATTTTATAGTTATTCGGCAATATTTATGCTATGCGATGTCGCTACCATGCCAGATATTTTTCAAGGAAACTTTTATATGAACAAGGCCACTTTTCGGATCCAAACCTATCCTATCTATTGAGCTATAACTAATCATATATAGATATTACCGTGTACCATCATCGTGGTTCGTGACACGTGGTTTTTTTTTATCCTGGCACGGCAAAGTGACCACACTCCACCAGATGGTAAGCTCAGTGCCGTCCAATTAGAGTATCGAGTAGCAAGAGAAGATCTTTCTACCGATACTCAGCAAGACATGCCGGCCTGCTTCTTCACACTACGCCATGGGCAAGAAGGTGAAAAAGCGGTCGAGGCTCTAGTGTCAAAGTACTCAGAAGGCCGTAAAAAAGCCAAACATCGTGCCCCAAGACCTAGACCCCGACAAAAATCGTACACGGGCTGGATTCCGGAACGCGACACACTTGCGTGTGCCACTATGGCGTGTTTTTATATATAAAGACTAATCAGTGTACGTACTATGTTACAAAAACACTGAAGACAAGGCAATCTGTATATATAAAAGAAGAAACTGACTGACTGACTGACTGACTGATCGATCAACGCACAGCCTAAACGACTGGGGTTAGAGACTTGAAATTTTGACAGTAGGTACCTTTTATCACGTAGGCATCCACTAAGGAAGGGTTTTTGGAAATACGGGTGGTATTTAGCTAAGGGGGTAAAATAGGAGATAAAAGTTTGTATGAAAATCCGTCATTTTTGAAGTTAAATTCATGAAAATTAGTATTTGGCATTTTAGTTAAAAATAAAAAATATACGTTTCAGGATTTTTGGAAATTCCGCCCCTAAGGGGGTAAAATAGGGAATGAAAGTTTGTATGAAAATCCGTAATTTTTAAGTTAAACGCATGAATATTGGTATTTTGTATTGTATACTTTTTCTCCCAAACAGGTCATGTTTGGGAGAAAAAGTGTCATGTCAGGCCATGTGGTCATGGCCACGCGGGCGGAGCCGCGAGCAACAGCTAGTATCCTATATATCTCATATTTAATATAACACATGTGTATTGCAGCGACGGTGTGGTCTCGTCGCGGCTCGTCCAGCTCCCTGGGCAAGCCGCCGCCGCCCGTGCGCCGCTCCTCCTCCATATCCAGGCCGCAGCGGCCGCCGTATGTACAGGTCAGTACACACAGGCACACACAATCACACGCAAACACTTGCACGCATCCACGCACACACACAAGCACGCACATGAACGCACACACAAACACACATCCTTCGCTGTTCGTATCGTTGTATCACAATATATCTATTTAGAAACGGTTCAAGAAAAATATTTTTTTCTGTATAACTAACGATAATCGCAAAACATTTCCATTTGCTTGTTTTCTCAGGGTAACACACAGAGTCCTTCGATGGTGCCGACCGATGCTGACAATCTGCCGCCACCACCCGCCTTCCTACTGCAACCTGACAATGAAACAGCCAATGGTAAGATAGGGTTGTGTATCTGCAGGAGACTAGGTCCCGATCATGGAATCTTCAGACTAAGGTCCCGTTCACACTATGCCAAATGTCATACCGGAAACCGTCGGCCGGTTTACATGTTCACGTCAAGAAAAACAGCCTGACTCTGCTGGTGGTAGGATAATTATATCCGCCCGGATAGCCACCACCGTACACAGGGTGTAAAACCCGCCATAGCGGCACACGCAAGTGTGTCGCGTTCCGGGATCAGCCAGTGTACATCCGGTTTTTGTCGAGGGTCTAGAGTTGGGGTACGATATTTGGCCGTGTTGCGACCTTCTTAGTACTCCGAAACTAGACCCTCGACCGCTTCTTCATCTGATTGCCCATGGCGTAGTGTGAAGAAGCAGGCGGGCATGATTGTGTTGAGTAGCGGGGGATAGATTGTCTCTCGCTACTTGATAATCTAATTGGACCGCTTTGCGCTTACCATCAGGTGCAGTGTGGTCACTTTGCCGTGCCAGAATAAAAAAAAAACATGCATATGTCTCGTTGCGGGGTTAGCAACTGCGGCCTCTCGTTTATCACTCGCTCAAATTTCAGACGTGCGTATGTATAAAAATGTATCTTTCCAGCTCACACTATAAACGTGGCGGAGACAGTGAAACAGCTGACGGAATTGAAGCACACTCCCGCCTCGCCAGGGTTAGTGCGTCGCAGTGTACAGCAGCTGCAGAACACACCGCCGGCGCTCACCACCTTCCAGAACACACCCAAGAACAGTTTGCAAGTGAGTTTTACTGAGGCGCGGTTTGCGAATTTGCCAGTGTCAAAACGCTCGACTTTACAAGCGAGTTGGTTGTAACGTGGCACGATTTGCGAATTTGCCACCAACAGAACACTGGCTTGTTGAACTTTTTGTAAGTGAGTTATTTTTACTTAGTTTTGGTTTGTGAATTTGCCAGTATCAAGTATACACAGTTAGGTCATAAGTATTGTCACACAGTAAAAACTTTTATTTTAGAATGCTGGCCACAAAAAAGTTTATTGAATTCGAATTTCAAATTGTTCATGAAAATAAAAATGTATACTTTTTAGAATTTTACTCATTTTTAAATATGGAGTGGACGCTTAAAGAAGACCGTGTTGCAGTAATTGCGTTGCATCGTTGCGGTTACGCGCCAATTCAAATTTTTGACATACTGAAAAATTTGAATATAACCAAAAGATTCGTTTATCGTACCATCAAACGATACAATGAAGACTCTAGTGTAGATGACAGGTCAAGAAGTGGTCGCCCTCGGTCTGTTAGGACTCCAGCAGTGATAAAAGCTGTGAAGGCGCGAATTCAAAGAAATCCCAAACGTAAGCAGAAACTGTTGGCCCTTCAGATGGGGTTAAGCAGAACCACGGTGAAAAGGGTGTTAAATGAAGACTTAGGGCTTCGGGCATATCGAAGAAAAACAGGAAATCGTTTGAATGCTCGTCTAATGGACCTGAGACTGAAGAGATGCCGCGCTTTGTTGAAGCGGTACGCGGGAAAAAAATATCGGGTATTTTTTTTTTCAGATGAAAAAATTTTTACCGTAGAAGAGAGCTACAACAAACAAAATGATAAGGTGTACGCACACAGTAGTGAAGAAGCGAGCAACCGTATTCCGCGTGTCCAACGAGGTCATTTTCCATCCTCGCTCATGGTATGGTTGGGAGTTTCTTATTGGGGCTTAACAGAGGTACATTTTTGTGAGAAAGGTGTAAAAACGAATGCAGTCCTGACGAACCTTGTGGAACCTGTTTCTCATACCATGTTCAATAACAGGCACTGGGTATTCCAACAAGATTCGGCGCCAGCTCATAGAGCGAAGAGCACACAAGACTGGCTGGCGGCGCGTGAAATCGACTTCATCCGGCACGAAGACTGGCCCTCCTCCAGTCCAGATTTGAATCCGTTAGATTACAAGATATGGCAACACTTGGAGGAAAAGGCGTGCTCAAAGCCTCATCCCAATTTGGAGTCACTCAAAACATCCTTGATTAAGGCAGCCGCCGATATTGACATGGACCTCGTTCGTGCTGCGATAGACAACTGGCCGCGCAGATTGAAGGCCTGTATTCAAAATCACGGAAGTCATTTTGAATAAACTTTAGTGTCATAAGAATCTATGTTTTGTTAAGTTCATTTTGGTATATAAATGGTTACATAATGAATAAACTTGTTTCAACTATTTTATATTAAACATGTGACAGAATTGATGACCTGACTAGGTATATGTCACAGGAATAACGCCTTCAAACACATATATTATAGAAACATAAAGTTATAATCGTATTCACTGAAATTATAATGTCATTAACATAATTATTGCTTGCGTATTGGACACGTTGACATAGAGTTAATTTTCGTTTCGTTTATTAATGCGTTTAAAAAAGGCTTTGACACCTAGATTTATGTTTCATATTCGTTTGTTTTGATTGCTTTAGGGAAGGTTCCGCTTTTTACTTAGTTGTAATTATGTTTAGGAAATCATTTACCCATTTAAAATTTACTGAAGTCAATTCAGTTGCCTATTTTTAACAACGTACTTTCAGTGTGTGCGTTTATTATATTTCTCTTTGACCAAGTTTTTTAATAAACTTCGTCAGTCAGTCACAGTCAAGTCCAAATCTTGGACTCAACTCGGTAAAGTAGTGGCGAGTGCCGGAACCTTCTATAGAGTTTTGGAGGCAATATTATAAGACACTAGCTGTTGCTCGCGGCTCCGCCCGCGTGGAGGTTATCTTATACTCTTTGTAAAATCTTTTTTTTTCAAATTAAAATAGCCTATATTAATCAGCGAGAATGCAGCATTCAAATGGTGAAAGAATTTTTAAAATTGGTCCAGTACATTTTGAGCCAATTCGTTACAAACATACTTACATACAAATTTTTCCTCTTTATAAATAAAATGTAACTTATATTATGTTAACATTATAATATGTATTTATGTAAATATATATCTACAGCAATCGAAGTCAAACTTCCCATCGTCCACAAGCATCAATAGCACGGGGAATTTGAACCCCATATACGGACAGACCGGGCATCGGATCGTCTCCTATGTCGAGAACGCACGGAAGAACAGCCTGAACAACTCCAACTGTGATCTGTTCAGAGATGTCGGAGCAGGTAAGTTTGTCAAAAATATATTATTTAATTATGTGGTAGGATTTTCACATTTGGCCGGATAGCGACCACCGTGCACAGGGTGTAAAACCCACCATAGTGGCACACGCATTCCGAGGTCAGCCATTGTAGATCCGGTTTTAGTTGAGGGTCTAGAATTGGGGTACGATATTTGGCCGTTTTGCGGCCTTCTGAGTACTCTGACAATAGACCCTCGACCGCTTCTTCACCTTCTTGCCCATGACGTAGTGTGAAGGAGCAGGCCGGCATGATTGTGTTGAGGAGCGAGGGATAGATTGTTGCTCGCTACTTGATGCTCTAACTGGACGGCACTGCGCTAACCATCAGGTGCATTGTGGTCACTTTGGCGTGCCAGGATAAAAAAAAATGTTTATACCATCCCCATTCCCATAAACATTGCCAAAGTAATAAAAATATTTAAATAAAAAATAAATAAAGCCCGGACCCTTCTCTGATTGGGCTTTAAGTCCACCATAACTGGCCTAATGCATGGTAAACTTCACATACTTTCCAAATTCTTATTAGAACTCCCTGGTTTCCTCACGATATTTACCGTTGAATATCAATTAAAAATGAAATTAAATTAATCAAGTTGCAGGAGGTAATACGAAATTAGTCATTTTTACAAACGTCCATCTTTGTCGTTACACAACAAAACATACTGTTTGTTAAATTTTATTTGTGTTTTACTCAAGTACATCTAAGATTCAGTTATACAATTCATAATAATCGCTATGAAAACAAGCGTGAACAACATTCATTTTACCTAAAATAAGAGCAATTTAGTGACGAAAACCCCGAGTTTACTTTTATTAACTTGAGAGACTGCCTTGGTGGCGCAGTTGTAATTGCGCATGCGTTACAACCGCTGTGCTGAGGTCTCGGGTTCGATCCCCGGGTCGGGTAAAGTGATATTGGGTTTTTCTATCTAGAAATTCTCAGTATTAGCCCGAAGTCTGGAACCTGTGCCCGGTATGGCGATAGGCTCGCCCCCTATCACATTATGGGACCGAAATTCGGCGAAAAGTGGGTGTACTGGTTACACCTCTGGCTACCCCTTCGGGGATTATAGGCGTGAGTGTATATGTATGTATGTAACTTGAGAGAGAATGTTCGAGTTAACTTAGCACCGTACATCGGCAACAACGATTGTTAGTTAACAGTACATATGTCAATGAATTGCAACAGACTCTGTCTTTGAATTTACTCCTTATCAAAACGCAATGTTTTTATAATCGACTTCAAAAAAAAGGTGGAGGTTCTCAATTCGTCGGAATCTTTTTTTATGTATGTTCCCTAATTATTCAAAGACGCCTGGACGGATTCGAGAAATTCTTTTTTTGATTAAAAGGGATTTGATTATACTTCCCAGGTGGTCCCATTGGCATCAAGTCAGGATCTGATAAAATAAGAAAAATCGAGGGCGACCCTCAAATTTTATAGGGACGCATAGTTTGATTTTTATTGAAGTCGGTGTACTTTTTATGAATAAAAAAACTTTTTATTACTTATTTTTGTACTTCAGGCATATACGCTGAAGGTAAAGGGTCACCCCAAGAGTCGAGTCCGTCGACTCCCTGCTACGGAGACACCACGTTCTCCAGTTTTGGACAAAGGGTCTCCAACGGATCCCATTATGGACAGACAGGTGAGAGAAATAAAATGACAGGAAGGTTTGACAGTGGCCGAGACAAATATTTGTAGGATTCAAAAAGATTCGCCTCAACGTGGTGGGATTCGTAAATGCGTCGTGGTATCTGATAGTGATACAAAAGACCTACGGCGGGGTTTCTTGGTGCTTCTTCTCAGACCAGTGGGCATTTCCGAAGCATTATTATGACATGTTAAAAGTGCCCCTAGTGGCCTAATTTACGAAATAAATGATTTGATTTGATGTTTACGACACAAGAAAGTTGATGTGAGAATGTCCGGTGGTTTATTTAGTATTTTAGATCTGGATAGAGAAGTTTCTATATTTACGTAGACTATATTCACTTAAACTGGAAGACCTAGGCGGAATATCAGTGCCAGGCAGTATCTTACTCCCTGGCAAACGCTTAGCCTGTGGCCTTTTTGGTCCTACTTTAAACACAGGTGTTCCAGATTGAATTGAAAGAATTTGAAATGGAGTAGGGTTTTCATTTCGTCTAATTTTTCAAGCAATTTCGATTCTATTTTCACAAAAGGGATTCTTTTGTGTATTATATTCGGTTGCATATCGAATAATGTACAAAATTAAACACAGGAAACTACCCTATTGTGTTTTCTATTTCTAGGTTTCAAAATGCAACAAGACAAAAAGTACGGGCCGAGCAACACGATATACGCACAACCGTCGCAGATCATCGCCGGCTTCAACAACATGTCGTTGTCGCGACACGACACACTCAGTCCGCTCGCGATGAGGAAGAACATCGCGACACGCTCGCACAGTGCAGACAGACATCATATGGAACGTGAGTTATAGTTTGATATGTTTAACAACACATATCACTGGGTTTAACAACATATTGTTGTCTCAATACTAACTATCTATTTAACAACATATCGCTGTTGTCATACAACACACTCAATATAAATTGAGATTTTGAATTGGTACTTTTATCGAAATGTTTTTTTTGTATCCTATGAAAAGTAGACCATCATAAAATAATTTACAAAAAGAAAAAATGGACGTTTCTGAAAATGTTTAGTTTTACACTAACCTCTACAACATTGTAACTAGGTTAAAAATATATTTACTCGTGTTTCATGATCTTCATCGACATAATTGACTTTTGACTGAAAAAAACATCATATTGTATAAAACATATCCCTTGCTTATTAGGGTAGTATTTAAAATATTTGTAGACCTATTAACTTCTATAGGCCATTCTGTCGACATAATTAACCTGCCCTTATCCCATACTAAGTGGGGTCGAACTCTCCACGCAGCCCTATAATGCCTCAAATCAGCATTCACTCCTTTCATACACATATCCTTATTGACGCAATATATCCACCTCTTTTTGGTCTCCCACGACTCTATCGTCCATCCACATTCATATTGACAACCAGTCATGTCACATGCCTTTCATCCCTCATCACATGCCCATACCAAGCTAATCTTCTGTAACTATTATTACTGTATTTTGAGAATGGGAAAAGAATTTAGGCAGTGTTTCTAGTCTTGTTCTTCTTTTCAACTCATTTTTGCGGTCTGTTCTGGAATATGCATCAATAGTTTGGAACCCACAGTACAAAATATACATCAACAGCATTGAAAGTATACAAAATAGGTTTTTAAAGCATCTTCGTTATAGGTTTGGTGACTCGGAAATAGCAAGATTAAATGTGTCTTCTTTGGTTGACCGTCGGCGTGAGAGAGATCAGATGTTTCTTTATAAGATTTTGAATAACAGAGTAGACAATATATTTTTGTTAAATCATATACAGTTAAAATGTCCTCGGTTAAATTTACGTAATAAATCACTATTTCATGTACCTGCTTGTAAGTCAAATTATTGCAGCAACACATTTTTGTATCGTGTTTGTCATATATATAATAAAGAATATTGTACAATAGATATTTTCAACGAAAAACTGAATTCATATAAAACAAAACTTAGGAAACTTATGAACACGAAATTAACGTAGTATATTAATTTACATATATTCATTTACTCTGTCTTACTGTAACTAGAAAATAGCTATATTTTAGTGGAAACTTTGTTGATATATGTATTTTCAATTATGTTACCTAGTTTATAAGAATTTTAAATATTGTATGTTTCCCATAGAAATAAATAAATAAACTAACATTCAGATTTTTCCTGGCACAGTTAATATACAACACCCACCTGGTGGTTGCGTTCTTCGAAGGTTGCTGGAATAGGGTAGTTTCCTTTTTTTTTATTGTATAGTCGGACAAACGAGCCAGTGGGTCACCTGATGTTAAGTGATCTCCACCGCCCATGAACATCCACAACACCGAAAGTGTCATGTATGCGCTGTCGGCCTTAAAGGATCAGGAATCAGGGATTAGGGAAGGGAAGGGGGAATCTGGGCCTCCGGATATCTCACTTACCATACGAAACGCGAGAGTAAACTGTCACTTTACGTTGGTTTTCTGTGAGACAGTGGTACTACCCCGGTCGAGCCGGCCCATTTATGCTGTAGACAAATATATCTACAGCGTGGCTCTGCCACTTACAAAACCTGTCTTGTTTAATTTTGTACATTATTATTTGAAACTTTAAATAAAACAAAAAAGGAATCCCTATTAAGTACTAGTTCGAATATTGGTATATGCAAAAATTGGTGCAAATGAGTCTATCTCCCTCACACCTACCGTAATGGCCATGAGGTGACGTCATATTTCATTTTGCATCCTTTTTCTCTTATTTCCACAAATATTTGTGTCGGATCTGGGTGTTGTGAGACCGAGAGTCTCTCGTAGTCCCTGATACCCACGATAGACTCGGTATCTTCGTGTGGGATAGGGCTGTCTGTATCTGTTTGGTGTTATTTATTTTATACTCCTTCACGCTTCAGCAGGCCAGCATGAGTGTCAAGTAGTAATGGATAGATTGTCTCTCGCTACTCTAATTGGATGGCACTGCAATCATCAGGTGCAGTGTTCTTACTGGTGGTAGGATATTCATAGTGTCATAGTGGCACACACAAGTGTGTCGCGTTCCGGGGTCAGCCAGTGTACATCCGGTTTTTGTCGGGGGTCTAGAGTTGAGGTACGATGTTTTGGTGATGCGGCCTTCTGAGTACTTTGACACTAGACCCTCGACTGCTTCTTGTCCATGGCGTAGTGTGAAGAAGCAGGCCGGCATGATTGTGTTGAGTAGCGAGGGATAGCTTATCTCTTGCTGCTTGATAGTCTTATTGGACGGCACTGCAATCATCAGGTGCAGTGTCGTCACTATCATGCTAGAATGAAAAGAAAACTAAAATATATACGTTTGTTCTCAGAAGGAGGTCTGATTGCGAGTCTTAGTGCCAAATTAGCGCCTCAACTATCACCGCGGACTACTAGACGAGCGCTTGCTACGGTCATACAACCACCCACAAACGAACACAAGGGCAAGGGTATGTGTTGTGAGATTTATAACTATACCATACAGCTACCATACAGGATTATTTGAGGCTCTCAATAAATGTAACAGAGTTCCCTTTAATTTTTGTGCTATTATATTTTAAATAAATGATTATAGTTGTGTTTTAAAATGTCTTTCAAATTACTGACAATAAAAATAAAAGACAAATGAATTTCAGAAAAAAAAAAAAAAACCCACCTTTTAAATACTTGCTAAAAATTTAAAATTTTGAAATATGGCTCGGCTATCAAGGTGCTTGGCCACCCCTGCTATAGGTACAGTGTCATTTTGTAAACGAACACATAAATTTAACTGCTTAAAAATCATTTAGGCTAAATCGGGATTTTTGGCGACACTGTTCATTATTCTTTTTTTTTCCGGTGGTTTCATTTAGTAACGCAATGTCGTAATGACACTGTATAGACTGCCTCGGTGGCGCAGTTGTAATTGCGTACGCGGTACTGTGCTGAGGTCTCGGGTTCGATCCCCGGGTCGGTTAAAGAGCCAGTCAATTTACATTGTACACAAAATTGTCTACACATAACAGGATATATATACACATACCCGAGGTGTAATCAGTACACCCATTTTTCACCAAGCTTATTATAGTCACATAATGTGAAAGGGCGCGAGCCCATCGCCATACCGGCCACAAATTCCAGACTCCGGGCTAATACTGAGAATTTCACGATAAAAAAACCCAATATCACTTTACCCAACCCGGGGATCGATCCCTAGACCTCAGCACAGCAGTCGTAACACATGTGCAACTACAACTGCGCCACCGAGGCAGTCTAATAATCAGATAGGCAGTTTTTTAATCCCGACGTTTCGAAAGCTTATAAATTTATAAAGTTAGTTTCATCTCAAGGGCTGGTGTTGTTAATCACTCGTGTCTATAAGGATATTTAAAAAATAAAAAAGTAGGGAGTAAAGTACAAGCCAAAATCATTTTTATTTCCATAACATTAAAGTTAAAAATAGCATGTAAGAACGACGAAACTGGCCAGTATTTGAACGCACCGCCGCACCTCCGGCGAGCTTATGAGTCATGACTGGTTAATGTTTTTATATAACCCCAGGTACACCCCCGGGCGTGGTGCAGCCCGCGTTCCTGGACAAGTTGTCTGCGACCCTGCAGCACCAGCGGCGCCAGCTCGACCACACGCGCGCCTCCACAGTGCGGGACCTCATCAACTCACACGCACAGGTACATACTATATGATTTAACCAAGCGCGCAACCATTATGATGGGCAACCGTTATGATGGGCAACCGTTATGATGGGCCACCATTATGATGAGCAACAGTTATGATGGGCAACCGTTATGATGGGCAACCGTTATGATGGGCCACCATTATGATGAGCAACAGTTATGATGGGCAACAGTTATGATGGGCTACTATATTGATGGGCAACCGTTATGATGGGCAACCATTATGATGAGCAACAGTTATGATGGGCTACTATATTGATGGGCAACCGTTATGATTTGGTATCATATTGATGGGCAACAGCTATGATGGACAACCGTTATGATGGGCAACAGTTATAATGGACAACCGTTATGATGGGCAACAGTTATGATTTGGTATCATATTAATGGGCAACAGTTATAATGGACAACCGTTATGATGGGCAACAGTTATGATTTGGTTTCCGTTATGATGGGCAACAGTTATGATTTGGTTTCCGTTATGATGGGCAACAGTTATAATGGACAACCGTTATGATGGGCAACAGTTATGATTTGGTATCATATTAATGGGCAACAGTTATAATGGACAACCGTTATGATGGGCAACAGTTATGATTTGGTTTCCGTTATGATGGGCAACAGTTATAATGGACAACCGTTATGATGGGCAACAGTTATGATTTGGTATCATATTAATGGGCAACAGTTATAATGGACAACCGTTATGATGGGCAACAGTTATGATTTGGTACTATATTGATGGGCAACCGTTATGATGGGCAACCATTATGATGAGCAACAGTTATGATTTGGTATCATATTGATGGGCAACAGTTATGATGGACAACCGTTATGATGGACAACAGTTATGATTTGGTATCATATTAATGGGCAACAGTTATAATGGACAACCGTTATGATGGGCAGCAGTTATGATTTGGTATCATATTGATGGGCAACAGTTATGATGGACAACCGTTATGATTTGGTATCATATTGATGGGCAACAGTTATGATGGACAACCGTTATGATTTGGTATCATATTGATGGGCAACAGTTATGATGGACAACCGTTATGATGGGCAACAGTTATGATTTGGTATCATATTAATGGGCAACAGTTATAATGGACAACCGTTATGATGGGCAGCAGTTATGATTTGGTATCATATTGATGGGCAACCGTTATGATGGGCAACCGTTATGATGGGCAACCATTATGATGAGCAACAGTTATGATAGGCAACCCGCTATGATGGGCTACTATATTGATGGGCAACCGTTATGATGGGCAACCATTATGATGAGCAACAGTTATGATGGGCTACTATATTGATGGGCAACCGTTATGATTTGGTATCATATTGATGGGCAACAGCTATGATGGACAACCGTTATGATGGGCAACAGTTATAATGGACAACCGTTATGATGGGCAACAGTTATGATGGGCAACAGTTATGATTTGGTATCATATTAATGGGCAACAGTTATAATGGACAACCGTTATGATGGGCAACAGTTATGATTTGGTTTCCGTTATGATGGGCAACAGTTATGATTTGGTTTCCGTTATGATGGGCAACAGTTATAATGGACAACCGTTATGATGGGCAACAGTTATGATTTGGTATCATATTAATGGGCAACAGTTATAATGGACAACCGTTATGATGGGCAACAGTTATGATTTGGTTTCCGTTATGATGGGCAACAGTTATGATTTGGTTTCCGTTATGATGGGCAACAGTTATAATGGACAACCGTTATGATGGGCAACAGTTATGATTTGGTATCATATTAATGGGCAACAGTTATAATGGACAACCGTTATGATGGGCAACAGTTATGATTTGGTTTCCGTTATGATGGGCAACAGTTATAATGGACAACCGTTATGATGGGCAACAGTTATGATTTGGTATCATATTAATGGGCAACAGTTATAATGGACAACCGTTATGATGGGCAACAGTTATGATTTGGTTTCCGTTATGATGGGCAACAGTTATAATGGACAACCGTTATGATGGGCAACAGTTATGATTTGGTATCATATTAATGGGCAACAGTTATAATGGACAACCGTTATGATGGGCAACAGTTATGATTTGGTACTATATTGATGGGCAACCGTTATGATGGGCAACCGTTATGATGGACAACAGTTATGATTTGGTATCATATTAATGGGCAACAGTTATAATGGACAACCGTTATGATGGGCAGCAGTTATGATTTGGTATCATATTGATGGGCAACAGTTATGATGGACAACCGTTATGATTTGGTATCATATTGATGGGCAACAGTTATGATGGACAACAGTTATGATGGACAACCGTTATGATTTGGTATCATATTGATGGGCAACAGTTATGATGGACAACCGTTATGATGGGCAACAGTTATGATTTGGTATCATATTAATGGGCAACAGTTATAATGGACAACCGTTATGATGGGCAGCAGTTATGATTTGGTATCATATTGATGGGCAACAGTTATGATGGACAACCGTTATGATGGACAACAGTTATGATTTGGTATCATATTAATGGGCAACAGTTATAATGGACAACCGTTATGATGGGCAACAGTTATGATTTGGTATCATATTGATGGGCAACAGTTATGATGGACAACCGTTATGATGGACAACAGTTATGATTTGGTATCATATTAATGGGCAACAGTTATAATGGACAACCGTTATGATGGGGCAACAGTTATGATTTGGTACTATATTGATGGGCAACCGTTATGATGGGCAACCATTATGATGAGCAACAGTTATGATTTGGTATCATATTGATGGGCAACAGTTATGATGGACAACCGTTATGATGGGCAGCAGTTATGATTTGGTATCATATTGATGGGCAACAGTTATGATGGACAACCGTTATGATGGACAACAGTTATGATTTGGTATCATATTAATGGGCAACAGTTATAATGGACAACCGTTATGATGGGCAACAGTTATGATTTGGTATCATATTAATGGGCAACAGTTATAATGGACAACCGTTATGATGGGCAGCAGTTATGATTTGGTATCATATTGATGGGCAACCGTTATGATGGGCAACCGTTATGATGGGCAACCATTATGATGAGCAACAGTTATGATAGGCAACCCGCTATGATGGGCAACAGTTATGATGGGCTACTATATTGATGGGCAACCGTTATGATGGGCAACCATTATGATGAGCAACAGTTATGATGGGCTACTATATTGATGGGCAACCGTTATGATGGGCAACCATTATGATGAGCAACAGTTATGATGGGCTACTATATTGATGGGCAACCGTTATGATTTGGTATCATATTGATGGGCAACAGCTATGATGGACAACCGTTATGATGGGCAACAGTTATAATGGACAACCGTTATGATGGGCAACAGTTATGATTTGGTTTCCGTTATGATGGACAACCGTTATGATGGGCAACAGTTATGATTTGGTATCATATTAATGGGCAACAGTTATAATGGACAACCGTTATGATGGGCAACAGTTATGATTTGGTTTCCGTTATGATGGGCAACAGTTATAATGGACAACCGTTATGATGGGCAACAGTTATGATTTGGTATCATATTAATGGGCAACAGTTATAATGGACAACCGTTATGATGGGCAACAGTTATGATTTGGTACTATATTGATGGGCAACCGTTATGATGGGCAACCATTATGATGAGCAACAGTTATGATTTGGTATCATATTGATGGGCAACAGTTATGATGGACAACCGTTATGATGGACAACAGTTATGATTTGGTATCATATTAATGGGCAACAGTTATAATGGACAACCGTTATGATGGGCAGCAGTTATGATTTGGTATCATATTGATGGGCAACAGTTATGATGGACAACCGTTATGATTTGGTATCATATTGATGGGCAACAGTTATGATGGACAACAGTTATGATGGACAACCGTTATGATTTGGTATCATATTGATGGGCAACAGTTATGATGGACAACCGTTATGATGGGCAACAGTTATGATTTGGTATCATATTAATGGGCAACAGTTATAATGGACAACCGTTATGATGGGCAGCAGTTATGATTTGGTATCATATTGATGGGCAACAGTTATGATGGACAACCGTTATGATGGACAACAGTTATGATTTGGTATCATATTAATGGGCAACAGTTATAATGGACAACCGTTATGATGGGCAACAGTTATGATTTGGTATCATATTGATGGGCAACAGTTATGATGGACAACCGTTATGATGGACAACAGTTATAATTTGGTATCATATTAATGGGCAACAGTTATAATGGACAACCGTTATGATGGGCAACAGTTATGATTTGGTACTATATTGATGGGCAACCGTTATGATGGGCAACCATTATGATGAGCAACAGTTATGATTTGGTATCATATTGATGGGCAACAGTTATGATGGACAACCGTTATGATGGGCAGCAGTTATGATTTGGTATCATATTGATGGGCAACAGTTATGATGGACAACCGTTATGATGGACAACAGTTATGATTTGGTATCATATTAATGGGCAACAGTTATAATGGACAACCGTTATGATGGGCAGCAGTTATGATTTGGTATCATATTGATGGGCAACAGTTATGATGGACAACCGTTATGATGGACAACAGTTATGATTTGGTATCATATTGATGGGCAACAGTTATAATGGACAACCGTTATGATGGGCAAGATTGCAGGCAAAAGGAAAGTCGGTAGAAGAAAAATGTCTTGGCTCCGTAACATCAGAGCACTTTCTGATGTTACATGATTTCTTTGGTATTGGTGTTCATGTGCGGTGATGATCAATGATCATCAGACAAGCCACATGATCGTTTGCCGGCCTATGCTATAACAAGGTCTCAGTTAATGACGTCTCATTAAAGGTGACGCACTTACGCTTCTATGTTGTATTTTGCTGATTTGATATTATGATCGTTTGACGGTAGAGATAGATAGAGCCTAACATGTGCCTGACTGGCATAAGGCAGTATTAGACTCTGCCATTATGTATCCTGTTTGCCAGACGACTTCAAAAATAAAAAAAATAATTTAAATATTATTTTTATCTTGAGGCGCGAGATAAAGCAGTACCAAGAATAGGCATTCTCCTTTCATCGAAATCGGTCAGGTGGTTTAGGAGGATACATTTAATGTGTACATTTATTTCTTGCCAGTAGCAGGTATAGGAAATTTCATGGTTACTTTGAAAATAATCGACTTCCATACAACCATTCACCTAATTTTACCCCCTTAGGGGTGAAATTTCCATAAATCCTTCCTTAGTGGATGCTTATATTAATTAAAATTTCAAGTTTAGGCTCTGTGTTGATGAATCAGTCGGCCAAGGCAAGTAATTATATAGGTCTGTATAGATATAATTTCTATCCTTAATAGTTTGGGTCTAATTTTAACCATGATGCATTCTTGACTCAGTGTACATAGACTCATTTAGAAAAGGAATTCCATTCCTGACTGATTCACAGGTACATTATCGCCTTTAATTTTGAACCGACTTCAAAAAAGGAGGAGGTTAAGAATTAGTCGGAATCTTTTTTTTATGTATGTTCCCCGATTATAATTAATCTAATTATAATCGGGGAATTTGTTAGGCTATAACATTTGTATTGTAGGTATTGCGGTAGTCATTAGGGGTGTGTGAATATTGTTCGAATCGAATCGAATATTAATATTCGATTAAAATAATTCGATATTTGAAATTATTCGAAATTTTACGAATATTAAAACATTATATTTGTACCTAGTTTGTCTATTTTTTGGTTGTCATCCAAGAATTCAACTTCGTGAAGATTGTAATTTCGTGAAGATCAAGAAAAATAATGTCTGGCACTGAATCCAATTCTAATATTATTTTTAAGCATTGGATTCTCTAGATATGGTTTTTGCAGTCAAGATAAAAAAAGAAAATGGTGACTACTTTTTCCATTATAAGATCAGACCTATCATATAAAATTACGGCGTTCTGGAAATGTCAATACTGAGTTCAATCGACCTCTATGCAAAAAAATATTTTTTATTGATCACACTTACACATACATACGATATACATTACCAGTACACCCACTTTTCGCCGAATTTCGGTCCTATAATGTGATAGGGGGCGAGCCTATCGCCATACCGGGCACAATTCGAGACTCCGGGCTACTGAAAATTTCTAGATACAAAAACCCAATATCACTTTACCCGACCCGGGAATCGAACCCAAGACCTCAGCACAACAGTCGTAACGCATGCGTAATTACAACTGCGCCACCGAGCCAGTAATATTAGTAGGATTGTACTTTGAGTCAATTTATTTATGGTGTACCCGCTTGGTACTATCACTTATTAGAAACATATCCGTTCCACTGTTCCTGTAACTTTGTGCATGCATCGACTTGTATGATTGTGGCGCACGTATTGTGGTTTAGGAAATACATATCGATGTACACATATAGAGTCAGCGAACGGCCACTGCCCGTCGGTTTTTTTTTTATTCTGGCACGGCAAAGTGACCACACTGCACCTGATGGTAAGCGCAGTGCCGTCCAGATAGAGTATCAAGTAGCAAGAGACAATCTATCCCTCGCTACTCAACACAATCATGCCGGCCTGCTGTGTAGCTTCTTCACACTACCCCTAAAGGACCCAGGATCATAGGAAGGAGGGAACACGGTAGCTGGCAAACTGTTCCACAGCTTGATGGTTTGCGGATACAGAGGTGAAGTCGTTAGGTCATACATTTTGTTTCGCTATTAATAAACGGGAATTACATGCACAATGTTTTCCACGAATTTATACGTAATATAAGTTGTCAGTTGACACGGAGCAAAACATGACCCTCCTGACGTAATTGGGTAGAAAATCCCGAGAAATTTATGACAATATCTCATGGGTTTGGTTCTTTATAGAATGTTTTCTTTTGTTTATATTTACGTAATATGCAAATAAGCTCTAGTATCGATGGGGTAGGTAAAAGTATAGCTACTGCATTTTTTATCCTGGCACGGCAAAGTCATTTTTGATGTTAAACTCATGAAAATTAGTATTTTGCCTTTTAGTTAAAAATATAAAAAGAGGATTTTTGGAAATTCCACCCCTAAGGGAGTAAAATAGGGGATGAAAGTACGCATGATAAATGGTACTTCGTATTGTATGTTTTTTCTCCCAAACATGACCTCCACGCGGGTGAAGCCGCGAGCAACAGCTAGTGATTAAAAATTTTCGATGATCTTGAAATTTTAAATTTGTTGTAGTTTTTTTGTAGGAGTACTGACCAATTACTCAAAGTTGCTGACCAATTGTGACCAATTCGAACCATATGCTCACACGCCAAATTTCGCTATTTGGGTCGCTAACTAGATGGAGCTCATGCTGAATCGATTGAAAAGTTTTAGTTTCCTATGTAATCGGGAAGTGCCTGAAAAATCACTGCAAAAGATGTCGGTTTTTGGTGTCGTTTTTTATTATCACACTTTTTTTAATCCTGACACGTCAAAGTGACCATACTGCACCTGATGGTAAGCGTGTTCGCTATCCGGGCGGATATGAATATCCTACCACCAGCATTAAGTAATGATTAAATAAAATTATAAATATTTTTGCATAATCTCAAGTTGAATCTAGCAATGACTAAATATGGCAACCTGAATCCATTGAAAAAAGTTTTAGTCTCTTAGGTGATCGGGAAGTGCCTCAAAAATCACTGCAAAAATTACGGTTTTTGGTGTAGTTATTAATTGTTTAAATTTTTTCTGTCTAGCCCATCAGCATTTGCATATTCTCAAAATTGACCGGAAGCTGAATGATTGAAAAAAGCTCTTGTTTCCTAGGGGATCGGGAAGTGCCTCATAAATTACTGCAAAAATGACGGTTTTTGGTGTCGTTATTTATTTTTACATTATTTTTTATCCTGGCACGGCAAAGTGGACACTGCACCTGATGGCAATCGCAGTGCCGTCCAATTAGAGTGTCGAGCGGTTCCAGCGGTCGAGGGTTTAGTGTCAGAGTACTTAGACGGCCGAAAGAAGACCGAACATTGTACCCAACTCTAGACCCCCGACAAAAACCGGATTGGCTGATCCCGGAACGCGACACACTTGCGTGGGCCACTATGACGGGTTTTGCACCCTTTGGTCGCTATCCGGGTGGATATGTATATCCTACCAGCAACTTTTTTCGGTCTAGCCCCTGTACCCGCAAACAAATAACGTGCGATAGCTCCCTTCCATAATGTAACTGTGTGATTATTGTTCCAGCCTGACCCCCGAGTGTGTCACACCTCGTTGATGGAGCAGATCAAACGCGGCGCAACGTTACGCCGCAACAAGCAGTGCAACGACCGATCCGCGCCAAAGATACGTTGAACACCTTATCATGACCCCTTTGACCTCTGACCTTTAGAACTATCTCACCTCTTTAATACTTTAGTTAGATTAAGATTTAACGGAACGTGGCGTAATTACAGATGTCCCTTTACATAGGGTTAAGACCTCTTTAATTAAAAACATTAACGGAACGCTGCGTTAATGATACAGATGTCACATTACATGGGGTTAAGACCTCTTTAATACTTTAATTAAAATATTAAGATGTAACGGAAGTGGCGTTAATGTTACAGGATGTCCCATTACATAAGGTTAAGACCTCTTTAATTAAAAACATTAAGGTGTAACGAAACGTGGTGTTAATGATACAGATGTCCCATTACATAGGGTTAAGACCTCTTTAATACTTCAATTAAAAACATTAACGGAACGTGGTATTGATGATACAGGATGTCCCATTACATAGGGTTAAGATTATTTCCTGTTATCCTAAAGGTACTTAAATTAATTTTCATCGTGTATTTAAGATCTAGGAACTAATTCCGATCTGTGGAAGAAATATGCCTCTAATAAGTTCACTAAATTTTATCAAAATTATTTACTATGATAAATTCATCAGGATTTAACCACTGACAAAATCGCGAATTAATCAAAAACTGCAACAATGGCGGCACATATATAGTTTAATACATTCAGATACTCTATGGATATATACCACAGATGAACTCAATGGACGCCATGTTTTTAATTTTACCCACCGCCATCTTGGGTATCTTAGGCAAAGTACACACGGTAAAGACAATTATGATAAATAATAAAATGGTGCGTTTATAGAAAAAACTAATTTTACAGAACTTATCGAGGTTTATTTTACTTTTTTTCCCCCCGAAGTTTCGAAACTTTACAGCCTTCATGTTCGCGGAGCTTCGTCTAATAAGTAAAAATAAATTGCGATAAATTCTGTAAAATTTGCTTTGTTTCTATGTGTAATATTCTTTATGGCTTAGTTTACAGGAAGATTCAAACATTTACGCCCTTTTAGTCAAATCAAATCATATATTTAGTAAATTAGGCCACTAGGGGCACTTCTTACAGGCTAGGATGAAATATCTACCGTATCTATCTATCCCTAATTTTTGGAGCATCCTGTATAACTACCAAGATAGTGTAAATGTACTTGACATATCACATAGCGATATCACACTATGTTTAAAAAAGCATCCTTTTAAGTCGGTTAATGTGAAAACTTTTAACCAACGTTAAACCATTGATAGTTAAAAATATTAATTAATCCAGCGTAAATGAACATCATATTAAATGCTAACAATTTCAATAAACTTTCTCAATCGTGGGCATATCCAGAAAATAAACCATTCAAACTATTTGAAGGCGTGGAATAGTTTTATACTAATTGTCTTATTTGCGATAGATTGTAACTTTTATTTTATTTATTGTAAACCATAATACTTATAAATCAAACGAAAAATCGTCGGCAAAATTATCAACATGCGTAACTTATTGACTCGTGGTGCAGCGTGTGAAAAGCCGGCTGTGAAACGAGAGGCCGTGGGTTCGATTCCCACACCGAGACAAGTGTTTGTTATAGACAGATATTTGTTTCGGGTCTGGGTGTTGTGAGACCATAGTCCCTCGTAGTTGTTGATACCCACGATACAGGTTTGACCTAGTGTGGGGTCAGGACTATGTGTGTTACTGATGGGTGTATTTTTCTATATTCTATTAGTGCACATGTCTTAAACTATTCGAATGGAGTAGTTATTTCCCGCAAAACAATGTTTCTGTATAATCAAAACACGTGAATCCATTTCAAGTAGAATATCTAAAAATAAACAAACAGTTTGTTTCTTGTAAAATTTAACAAAAATGTGTTACGAATTTTGATAATTAGGCCAACGAAAACTACACTGCCAAATATCTAAGCGCCCTTGTAACGTTATTTGAATCTCGTGTGTATGACAGCTGTCAAATTCTTCATGTAGGTAGGTATCTTATATGAGATCATGATTTCGATTTTTTTTTTGTCGGGGGTCTAGAGTTGGGGTACGATGTTCTGAGTACTCTGACACTAGACTCTCGACCGCTTCTTCACCTTCTTGCCCATGGCGTAGTGTGAGGAAGCAGGCCGGCATGATTGTGTTGAGTAGCGAGGGATAGATCGTCTCTCGCTACTCTAACGGCACTGCGCTTACCATCAGGTGCAGTGTGGTCACTTCGTCGTGCCAGGACAAAAAAAGAAAGCTTTTGTGTCTGGGTAGTGACCATTTGTCTATATATGTCGCCAAAATGCAATAAGAACTGTTCTGGTTTGAAGGACATGAAAGCCATGAATGAATATGCGAGGACATTTGACCAGCTCTTTGCCATGCGATGATTTGTTTGGTCAGTTTTTGGCGCCAAAAATGAACCAATAAGTAAACAGAAATCTACTCATAGAAAAGAGCAAGCTAAAGGAACGTTCTTAAATCGGTTAATATCTTGACGCTTGTATGCAAGAACAACATAAACAACCTTTTTGCTATGCATTGATTTGATTGGTCAATTTCTGTTTGGCGCTAAAACATAACTCAACCAATGACGATTACAGAAATTAACTCATAACAAAGAGCACGTATAAGTAACGTTCTTAAATACGGTTGTTAATATAATATCCCCTGTATGTAATAATAACACCAGCCAGATCTTTGCTACGCGTTGATTTCATTGGTCAGTTTTTTTGGCGCCAAAAATGAACTAATTACGCACCCAGAAATCAACCAATTCAAAATAACACAGTTGTGTAACGTTCTTGCATATGGTTATTAATATATTATCCCCTGTATGTAACAATAACATTAGCCAGCTTTGCTATGCATTGATTTGAATGGTTAGTTTTTTGGCGCCAAAAATGAACCAATGACGTTTACAGAAATAACAAAGAGCAATATACAATTTGAGCAGGTAAACAGCAAAATTTATTGACTGTAAATTGGTTAAAGATAACAAATTTACACGTTTAATTGAGAACTTATTATGTAACATTATTTAGAAATACTCAGTATAAGCCCGAATTCTGGAATTGTCCCCGGTATGGCGGTAGACTAAATCGAATTAGGACGGAAATAAATTCGGTGAAAAGTAACGGTTACACCTCTGCCTATCCCTTCGGGGTTTACAGCCGTGAGTTTGTATAGAATTGTGAACCATTTGTAATTTTTTGTAAATCAAACATGGAATGTAATGAATTATAGGAGGTACACGAAAAGGCATACGTAATCCGACCGCCGCGGCCGTGTGTCATGCTGACGTATCGTGACGTCACTATCAAATCACTATCATTTTTATGTGCATCAATAAACGGTTAACTGCTTCATTGACAATTTAAAGCGATTGAGATCTAATTAACACCTGTGCTTGAACTCAAGTTTGTGTAACGAAGTTTCTGACTGAAATGGCATCTTTATACTGCGCTGGATGCATGAATGCTTTCGAAGTGGGAAATGGTTTAAAATGCGTTAATTGCCACCAATGGTATGATTTATTGTGCGTAAATATAAATGAATCAAGATTTTTGTCGATGAATGTTGAAACTAAGAACTCCTGGAAATGCCCTGGTTGTATCAATAAACAACCAAAAACTGATAACACCAACACGCCTATCCGACAACAAAAGCTCGACAGTCTTAATAGTTTTGAACGCAATTTTTCTTCACCCACAAATGCTAACGTAACTGTTCGTAGAAAGACTCGTCCAGACCAATCTCTCAACGATGAACACGATATACTGTTGACCGATATTACAAGTGGATCGCTCAGGGAATTGATAAGACAAGAAATTGGCCGTGCATTACATGACACAATAAAGGATATAATGAATGAGCAGCTTTGTAAAATTACCGATATAATATCTGAATTTCGTGAATCAATATCATTTTTTAATGATAAATACGAGGAAATGAAAGTAGCACTGGAAGAAAATTCTGCGAAATTACTGAAACTTGAAAAAGATAACTTGGTACTACAAAATTCACTCAAATCAGTAACTACACGCATGAATCAATTGGAACAACACTCTCGAGCCAATAATATTGAAATACATTGTGTACCAGAACACAGATCAGAGAACTTAGTGTCCACTGTACTCCAACTAAGCAAAGTAATTAACTGCAATATTAAAGATACCGACATCCAACTGTGCACAAGAATAGCCAAGAAAGATAAACAGACCACACGACCTAGGTCCATCCTCGTCAAATTCAATAATGCTCGATTAAGAGACACGTTCCTTGCTTCCACCATTCAATTTAATAAAAGCAATTCTAAAAACAAATTGAACGCAAGTCACCTTGGAATAGCTACAGATAAACCAGTGCCAATATTTGTTCTTGAGCATCTGTCTCCAGAGAATAAAGCGCTCCACGCACAGACACGCACTCGCACTAAAGAATTGGGATACAAATTTGTTTGGATTCGCAATGGAAGAATTCTCGTGAAGAAGGACGAGACATCGGAAACGATAGTAATAAGTGATATCCAGAAACTTAATCAACTTACTTAAAGCGGTTTGTAAACTAAACTAAGGAATGTTATATTGTCATTTTTATTTAAATTCGCTTCTTTAAAATGCTATTACCAAAACACTAGAGGTCTGCGTAGTAACTTAGCTGAAGTGCGTCAACACATACAAAACTGTGAGTACGATGTTTATGTTTTAACCGAGACTTGGCTTTGTAGCAGCATCTTTGATTCTGAGTTGTTTAGTGACAATTTTAAGGTATATAGAAGGGATCGTGAAACTTCAAGTTTCAGTAACCATAAAAAAATGGGAGGTGGAGTCATGATAGCGATCTCGAATAAATTTAACTCACGTCGCATGCCCGAATGGGAAAGTAATTGTGAAGACTTATGGATTAAAATTGAAATTCAGTCAAATAAAAATCGTAAATACTTCAAAATGTGTGCTGTATACCTGCCCCCACCAGTGGGCACAGATGTGTTCGAAAATTTTATTGAAAACTGCAATTCAGTGATAGGCGCTAACTGTGATAGTTCTACACTAATAATCGGCGACTTTAATCTAAGCTGTGTCGACTGGGTGCATGATGACACGAATGAATGTTGTATAGCCTCTACCTTAGGTTCAAGTTATCTCAAAAACCTCCTTCTTGAATTCATTGCTTTGCATGGATTAAAACAGTTTAACTGGATTAAAAACTTCCAACTAAAGATTCTAGATTTAATACTTTCTGATTTAGATCAAATAATTATAGCAACTTGCAGTAACCATATTAGGGACATAGACAAGTATCACCCAGCCCTAGAATTTATGCCGATGCTACCTTCTTTGGTTAAAAATAAATCTAAAGTTACATGTAGACCCAATTATTACAAAGCGGACTATGAAGCGATAATTCAGTCACTTAATGGCATCGATTGGAATAATGAATTTGTAACTTGTAACAATGTAAACGATATGACTGGCAGGTTCTATGCTATAATTAAGGACGCAATTAAAAAATATGTGCCAACAATAGTATACTCTCGTGGAAAATTCCCGCCATGGTATTCGCATAAACTGAAAAAATTGTTAAAACAAAAAAATAATTTGCGCAACAGAGTAAAAAAATATAACAACCCATTAGACGTAATTGAATTCAACTACCTAAGAAAAGATTGTCAACTATTGGAAAGGAAATGTTACAAGAACTACATTGAGGAAATAGAAAATAAAATCAAAAGACATCCCAAATTCTTCTGGACACACATCAAAAGCCTAAGGAAGTGCGATAATTCTTACCCATCAGAAATGACCTTCGGCAATGAAAAAGTATCTGACAGACAAGCTGTTGCAAACCTATTTGCAAAACAATTCTCATCAGTATACGACTTGCCAGACCTTGATCAAAACGATATCAAAAGTAATACACCTACTTCAACAGTTCCTTTTCCGGCAAACAATGATTTCACAATATCTATAGAGACCGTGCGTACTAAACTGTCTGAGCTGGACACGACAAAAAGCGCCGGACCCGACAACATACCACCAATATTCTGGTTGCGTTGCGCGCCATTCATCTCCTCTCCATTAACTAATATTTTTAACACCTCACTTGGAACAGGAGTATTTCCGAACATCTGGAAACGTGCTAGGATTGTGCCTATTTACAAGAATGGTAAACGCGAGATCATTTCCAATTACCGCCCTATATCAATCCTTTGTACCCTCTCTAAGGTCTTCGAATCTTTAGTGTATTCGATGTTATATAATCGCGTCAAAAAATATTTGTCAAGCTATCAGCATGGTTTCATGGTCAAAAGGTCAACAAACACAAATCTTGTATCGTATGTTGCAGAGTTAACATCGGCTGTCGATAAGGGTCTTCAAGTAGATACTATCTATACTGATTTTACTAAGGCATTTGACAAAGTAAACCATCGAATATTAGAAGCAAAACTACAATCATTGGGTATTAGTAACACCATACTAACTTGGTGCAAGTCTTATCTTGATATGAGGCCATCTTCGGTGGTAGTGGATGGCAACGAATCAGACTCTTATTTTGCGACCTCGGGTATACCACAGGGTTCTAACTTGGGACCATTATTTTTTAACATCTTCATCAATGATATATGTGACATATTCAAGTACTCTACGCCATACCTTTTTGCTGATGACCTGAAGTTAACTCGTGTGATTGAGAAGGAAGCTGATATTAACTTATTACAATCTGACATAAACAATTTAAGTCAATGGTGTATTCTTAATAAGATGTATTTGAACTGTTCCAAATGTTACCACATAAAGTTTACCAGGAAGCGTACAAAAGTTCAGTCTATATATAACATACAGGGAAACACATTGACAGAAGTATCCATTATCCGGGATCTCGGTATATACTTGGACAGCCGATTAAGTTTCATAGATCATATTGATAGAATGCTTAATGCTGCAAACCGGGCACTTGGATTTGTGTTACGATCATCAAAAGAATTTAAAAATCCGTCTACTACACTCCTTTTATACAATAGCTTTGTCCGAAGTCAATTAGAATATTGTAGCACAGTTTGGAATCCTACATACCAAGTACATGTAAATCGAATCGAAAGAGTACAAAAGAGATTACTTCGACACGTTGCTTTTCGATATCAAGTTCGGAATTCTAGTACATACCAGGACAAACTTAAATATTTCAAAGTTATGTCTCTAGAAAGTCGCCGTACTGCATCCGACCTTACATTTCTGCACAAGTTACTCAATAACGGTATTGATTGTCCAGATGTTCTTGGTAAAATAGGCATCAATGTGCCTCCCAGAATTCCACGTTATCCTAGACCAATACTTAAAACACCACGTTTTCGAACAAACTTAGGTAAGCACTCTCCAATTGCTAGAATTACCCAGAAATACAATGCCATGGCTAGCTCTTCGGTAGACATAGATATCTTCTCCAATACCCTAGCTGAATTCAAAAACTTAATATCCACACAAATAACTAGTGACCTTGTGAGTGTTGACGTACCTTGAAGGATTTTTTGTTTTAATTAATATTTTTAATTAATTTGAATTTTAATTGTAGTGTTATTTATTATTATATAAATTAATAATTATGGGAATTTTTGACTTGTTACTTGGCTTATTTATTTTTTGTTTTATATTCAATAATTCGATAATTCAATAATTTATTTCATTTCATTTAGTTTTATTTTAAATTTTTATTTATTATTTTATCACCTTTACAAATTAATTAATTTCATGTTCATAGATTTTTAAGTTTGTTTGTCGTTTGTGATGTACTTTTGCATGATGTGGTCTCCTATAATTGAGGAAGCACAAGTCACAAATTGCAATAGTACAATGATTAAACATGTTAAGTGTATTCTTCGTTGGAGATCCTAATAAAATAAAAATAAAAATAAAAAATAAAAATAAAATCAATTGTCACAACATTTTCTTATTCACCTAACCGCACATTCGCCACTTTCGGTTGTGTTTTGTTGCTACAGAGGGGGAAATGATCACGTGATGATATCATCTATATCTGTATATATAAAAGAAGAAACTGACTGACTGACTGACTGACTGACTGATCGATCAACGCACAGCCTAAACGGCTGGGGTTAGAGACTTGAAATTTTGACAGTAGGTACCTTTTATCACGTAGGCATCCACTAAGGAAGGGTTTTTGGAAATACCACCCCTAAGGGGGCAAAACAGGGGATGATATTTTGTATGAAAATCCGTCATTTTTGAAGTTAAGTTTATGAAAATTAGTATTTGGCCTTTTAGTTAAAAATAAAAAATATATATTTCAGGGATTTTGGAAATTCCACCCCTAAGGGGGTTAAATAGGGTAAGAAAGTTTGTATGAAAATCCTTCATTTTTGAAGTTAAATGCATAAAAATTGGTATTTTGTAGTGTATACTTTTTGTCTCAAACATGACCTTCACGCGGGCGGAGCCGCGAGCAACACCTAGTCATCTATATACATCAAAATCGATGTGTGTATGTTTCTTATGGAAAGTTTTTTTTTATCATGGCATGGCAAATTTATCATACTGCATCTGATGGTAAGCGCAGTACCGTCCAATTAGAGTATCGAATAGCGAGAGACAATTTATCCCCGCTTCTTAATGCAATCATGCCGAACTGCTTCTTCACACTACGCCATGGGCAAGAAGGCGAAGAAGCGGTCGAGGGTCTGGTGTAGAAAGCCGCAAAATGGCCACACATCGTACCTCAACTCTAGACCCCCAACAAAAACCGGATGTACACTATTTGACCTCGGAACGCGCCACTGTGGCGGGTTTTATAACACGTGTACGGTGGTCGCTATCCGGGCGGATATGAATATCCTACCACCAGCAAAAAAAACTCCAGACAATTTTTTTTTGTTCATATTAGCCCATGGGGTGATCCTGTGAAGTTTGCTAGTGATAGGATCTAGAGTTTTTTTTTGTTTTATTACTACCTGTGTGCTAGCCGGGGTGGGTCACTAGTAGTCTAAGAGTTAACCCCAACCCCATGCGTCCGCACCACGTGTCGTGTACAACCGTGCGGGCGCGCCGGTCATTCATAACTTGTTTATTATTTACGAATAAAATTTTGTCTTTTTTCTGCTACTGCGATTTCAATCATCAGTAAGTATTACAACTAAAACGTACCACTTTTTGTTTACTATCCACCGTTACTGTCGCGTTTCGTATGGTAAGTGAGATATCCGGAGGCCCAGATTCCCCCTTCCCTTCCCTAATCCCTATTTCTGGTCCTTTAAGGCCGACAGCGCATACATGACACTTTCGGTGCTGTGGATGTTCATGGGCGGTGGAGATCATTTAACATCAGGTGACCCACTGGCTCGTTTGTCGGACTATACTATATAAAAAAAACACTGTTTTGTTCCAATTACTAGAAGCATGGTTATAAAACGGACTATTGTTGATTGCCATAGTAACATTGTAAAAATTATAAATTAAAATATTTTTCTTTTGATACAAAATTCATTTAGTTGTAAATCATTTATAATTTATATGTATAAAATCTAAAACTGGTTCAGAATATCTACGTCTATCAAATATCTTTACGCATAAATAGGTGACGTCGCAGTAGTATCGCTATGTCCTTTTTTGTACAAACCAGCTAACTTAAGCAAGCGTCCAGTGTGACATGTTTAACGGTAGGCAGCGGCTTTGCTGTGCCCTGGCATTGCAGAAGTCTATGGGCGGCGGTGACTACTTACCATCAGGTGGCCCGTCTGCTCGTCTGCCTATCGAGGAACTAAAAACAAAATACTAATTGATTTTTTTTACCTTAATAGGCTCGCGTTTGACCGCTATCTCGCCTGATGGTAGGTGATGATGTGGTCTACGGTGGAGCACGCTTGCCTAGAAGATACCTATTCAATCTTGACTTAAAGATACCCAGATTATAATCCCAATAAATAAAAACCCAATATCACTGTACCCGACCCGGGGATTGAACCCGAGACCTCAGCACAGCAGTCGCAACGCATGCGCAATTACAACTGCGCCACTGAGACAGTCACTAGAAATATAGATAAGTCTAATATGAACGAATTTCAGAACCTCGCATTTTTTTCGTTATGATTTCTTATGTTTACGCGAATATACATTGAAATAAAACGGAATTTACGACGACGACATACAACTCTCTCTCCTCCGTGACCATGGAGGCTGTACAGCCTTCGAAACGTCGGGTTAAAAAAGTAAAATAACCCGCGATAGAATCGGTAAATTTCGTTTTATTTAAATATTTTTCATTGTTCACCTGAAATGACCAAGAGACACGTAGTCCTCAGGAGCGATAACCTAGTGTAGGACTGACCACACACTAGGTGAAACGTGTATCCTGGGACTATTTTTTATTTATTTATTTAGTTTAGGATCACCAACATGACATACATTGTTACAAATATACATTACATTAAGGCATTCTCAGGCTAAATGTTGCCATAATTACAGGCGACCACGACATGCTTAACAAATTATATTACACAACGAAATTACAATAAATTACAGTAAATAGCACAATTAATATTAAGTTTTGAATATATATATATTTTTATTATGTTTTTAAGTTTACCACCTAAGTGACAGGGGTTTAACATATGTATCAGGTATGCACTACTACAAGGGACTGTTGTCCTACAACACTTAATCCGAAATAAATATTTGACAGACAGATATTTCTGTCGGGTCTGGGTGTCGTGGTACCGTAGTCCCTCGTTCTTGATACCCACGATACAGGTTTTACCTAGTGTGGGGTCAGGACTATGTGTGTTGGGTGTATTTATGATTTGATTTGTTCCGGAATCGAATCAGCGTCCCTTTCACAGCTACGTCATGCAAACTGTATATACTCCCAATAGTGATGGAATAAGGCTAAGATTGCGTTAAAAATATTATTGTAACGAAAGTATAAAAACAAGAGGCCGATGTAAACATTTCTTTATTTGTAAATAGATTATTAGTAACTAGACTGCCTCGGTGGCGCAGTTGTAATTGCGCATGCGTTACAACCGCTGTGCTGAGGTCTCGGGTTCGATCCCCGGGTCGGGTAAAGTGATATTGGGTTTTTCTATCTAGAAATTCTCAGTATTAGCCCGGAGTCTGGAACCTGTGCCCGGTATAGCGATAGGCTCGCCCCCTATCACATTATGGGACCGAAATTCGGCGAAAAGTGGGTGTACTGGTTACACCTCTGCCTACCCCTTCGGGGATTATAGGCGTGAGTGTATATGCATGTATTATTAGTAAATAGATTTGTCATAAGCAACAACTAGTCTAAAGAGTCTTCGACGGTTCTATTCCGACGGATTTTTACATTTGTTCCCACCTTCCTACGATCCTGGGTCCTTTAGGCTTAGTGTGAATCTACACAGCAGGTCGGCATGATAGTATCAGAGGCATAGTTGTCTCTACTTGATACTCTAACTGGACGGCACTGTGCTTACCATACATACATATACACTCACGCCTGTAATCCCCGAAAGGGTAGGCAGCGTGAAAAGTGGGTGTAACCACTACTCCCACTTTTCGCCGAATTTAGGTCCCATAATGTGATAGCGGGCGAGCCTATCCCCATGACGGGCACAGATTCCAGACTCCGGGCTAATACTGAGAAATTTTAGATAGAAAAACCTAATATAACTCTACCCGCCAAGGGGATCGAACCCGAGACCCCAGCAGTCGTAACGCATGCGTAATTACAGCGCAACCGAGGCAGGTGCAATAAATTCGGCGAAAGGATGGTGTGCTGGTTACTCCTCTGCCTACCCCTTCGGGGATTACAGGCGTGAGTGTATATACGACATCGCATAATATGCACACGTAACTATTGTGGCTTATTGATATACAAATATAGAAAAATCAGAATAATCGTTCGACTGTTACTCAAACAATGAAATGACCTTATTTGACTATGAAGACTAGCTATGGCCATAACTTAGGGTTACCAACCCCGGAATTTAAATACTAGGATTTGAAGTTAGAAAAACTAAGACAATTCGATTACAAAACAGTACGCATCTTTTTTAAAATAGCGTGAACACTTGCGAGCCGAGAGGCCGCCCCTAAAGTAAAAGTGGTATGCAAATTTTTACATACAGGACCTTATCAGGGGGCTTTACATAACCAGGATGCTGCTTAAAAACTATCCAGGACACTCTTAAAACCAGGACATGTCCTGGGAAAACAGGACGGTTGGCAACTCTACCATAACTGGACTAAGGTGTACAGAATACGCCCTTAGTCTCAAGAATGTTTACACGTAGGCCAGATTTTTTTCAGTCTATAAGGGACAAATGCTTGAATGGGCAAAAAATACGGGATTTCAGTTTTTTAATAAAAACAAATTTATTTAGTGACATTTTTTTTATATTTTTTGAGGATCAACTCAGTTTTACATACATATACACTCACACGTGTAATCCCCGGTGGTGTAGGCAGAGGTGTAACGAGTAGGTACTCCCACTTTTCGCCGAATTTCAGTCCCATAATGTAATACGGGGCGAGCCTATCGCCATATTGGGCACAGATCCCAGACTCCGGGCTAATACTGAGAATATCTAGATAGAAAAACCCAATATCCCTTTACCCGACCCGGGATCGAACCCGAGACCTCAGCACAGCAGTCATAACGCATGCGCGATTACAACTGCGCCATATTTTTATTCATTTAACATATTTGTAAGCGAACATGCGTGCGTAAGTACTTGTCATTCGTAGATCGATCGAGTTACGGGACAGAGTCTATCCCGGCATTTTAAACTATGCCTAAAATACGTGACGCCCGGGAAATACGGGACGTCTGGCAACACTAGTTACACGCCCTAGATTTAATGACGTAGAAAGTATTGGAATTCCAAGTGTATGACTATTACTATATTATATATGACTGTTACTACTCTACCGTTGTCTATATAGTGTTCATTTATGCACACCAAAATCGTCTACATACATACATATACATATACACTCACGCCTGTAATCCCCGAAGGGGTAGGCAGAGGTGTAACCAGTACACCCACTTTTCGCCGAATTTCGGTCCCTAATGTGATAGGGGGCGAGCCTATCGCCACACCGGGCACAATTCCAGACTCCGGGCTAATACTGAGAAATTCTAGATAGAAAAACCCAATATCACTTTACCCGACCCGGGGATCGAACCCGAGACCTCAGCACAGCAGTCGTAACGCATGCGCAATTACAACTGCGCCATCGAGGCAGTCGTCTATATTAACAATTTCGCTTAAATTAACGTACATATCCATACTAATACTATAAATGCGAAAGTAACTGTTTGTTTGTTACTTTTTCATGACAACGGCTGACCAGATTGTGATGAAATTTGGCAAGGAGATAGATTATATCCTGGAGAAGGACATGGGCTATCTTATTTCTCAAAAAACAACCTTGAAAGGGGTCAAATAGGAGGTCCAACATTTGTATGGGAAATCCATAATTCCTCGACTTAGGGATCTGGAAATTCATATTTAGGCTTTTGGTAGAAAATAAAGAAATACGTGTCTCACATTTTCAATATCATCCCTAAGGGGGTAAAATAGGGGATGAATGTTTGTATGAAAATCCTTAATTTTTTAAGTTAAATTCATGAAAATTCGTAATTGGTATTATATACTTTTTCTCCCAAACATGGCCTCCACGTGGGCGGAGCCGCGAGCAACAGCTAGTGGTAATTAAATCTGATGTACACGACACTTATGGAGCGATTAACACTTGCTGAATTAGTAGCATGTATATAAATACAGACTTATACTAATAGTATGTAATAAAACTAAAGTTTAATAGGACAGCCTCCGTGGCGCAGTAGGCGAGTAGCCGGCTGTGAAACGAGAGGCTGTGGGTTCGATTCCCGCACCGAGACAAATATTTGTGTGACAGATAGATTTTTGTTACGGGTTTCGGTGTTGTGGGACTGTAGTCCCTCGTAGTTGTTTATACCCACGATACAGGTTTAACCTAGTGTGGGGTCAGAACTATGTGTGTGACTGTTGGGTGTATTTATTTAATTGAATATAAAAATACATCTAGAACTAGGTAAATTAAAATTAAAACAATAGAACAATAAAGAGAAAATATAAATAATTTTAAAAGGCAATAAAATAGACTATTAGTTCCAACTGTACATATTTAATTTCTGTTACATGTTACAGTGTTAATGTAGTTTTTTTTATAGCATAGTCCGACAAACTAGCCAGTGGGTCACCTGATGTTAAGTGATCACCACCGCCCATGAACATCCACAACACCGAAAGTATCATGTATGCGCTGTCGGCCTTAAAGGACAGGTATAGGGATTAGGGAAGGGAAGGGGGAATCTGGGCCTCCGGATATCTCACTTACCATACGAATTGCGACAGTAAACTGTCATTTTACGTTGGATTTCTGGGAGACAGTGGTACTACCCCGGTCGAGCCGGCCCATTCATGCTGTAGACAAATATGTCTACAGCGTGGCTCTTCCACTTTCAGCTGTTATTGTTTTTCATTAATACATTGTTTTCAATGGATTGTATTCTCGAAACTGTTCCTATTTCCTTTGTATTGTTCATTTCGTCACAATGTGGTGAAATAATACAGATCTAGTTAGATTACATTGTTCAAGGGGTTAGGTATGTTACGCAAATTGTAAACAATAGTAAATCATAAATTTACCTTCTAATTTATTCCTTACTAAGTTTTGTCTACGACTTTATCAGTACTGTTAAATTACTTCTGCCCAAAAAATATATACATATACACCCACGCTCATAACCCATGGGGGTAGGCAGAGACTATTGAATGCCACAAGCTACGATCCTGGCACACTTCTTTCGCCTCTTCCACATTCATACCTTTATAAGTTGGAGGTACTCCTGATTTGCCCTTTGCCCAAAAAATTATGACACAAAGTTACCAAATAAACAAAAAAAAACTGTTGATACTATCGCTACCAGCCCTTATAAGATCAGCTTCGTGGTTAATCTAAATATTGCCTGAAAATTTAATCAAATTCGCTCCAGGCATTTTGGAGTCCACAGGGAACATACATACACACATCGATTTTTATATAAGGGTCCTATGTAGAAGGGCTAAAGTGCAAAAACAAAACTACACAGAAGAGGCAAAGTTAAATCTGGTATATTTTTAACACGGTGAAACCGTTTTACCGCTACAAAATAGTGTCTTCATGAAGAAACTTTACGCAGTGGTTTTGCTGTGCCCTGCCATTGCAGAAGTCTATGGGCGGCGGTGACTACTTACCATCAGGTGGCCCGTCTGCTCGTCTGCCTATCGAGGCACAAAAAAAAACATGTTTTGGGAACCGTTTTACTCCTACAAAATAGTGTCTTCATGAAGAAACTTGGATCTTTTTAAGTCCACCATTGAAATTAGGTTGACATGCATTTACCACCAAAAAGACAAATGTTAGTTTGGCCTGTACTTGTAGGACCCATAGAAATAAATACACCCAACAGTCGTCAAACACATATAGTTTGGACCCCACAATAGGTAAAACCTATGTCGTGGGTATCAAGACAACGAGGGACTATGGTCCCACAACACCCATACCCGAAACAAATATCTGTCTGACGCATTTGTTTTGTTATGGGAAGCGAACCCACATGAAATAAAAATGAGATTTGTATGAACTTAACCTTTTTTATCCTGGCGCGGCAAAGTGACCACACTGCACCTGATGGTAAGCACAGTGCCGTCCAGATAGAGTATCAAGTAGCAAGAGACAGTCTATCTCTCGCTACTCAACACAATCATGCCGGCCTGCTGTTTAGCTTCTTCACACTACGCCTAAAGGACCCAGGATCATAGGAAGGAGGGAACACGGTAGCTGGCAAACTGTTCCACAGCTTGATGGTGCGCCAAAAATACGAGTTTTCGAACCTCTTGGTTCGGGCCGGGGTAGTAGACACCACAAAGCTGTGGCTCCGCAATCCAGTACGCGTGGTTCTGGTATGGAAGGGAGAGGATGGGATAAGATGATAAAATATGAAGATTGTATGAACTTAACCTTTTTTTATCCTGGCAAGGCAAAGTGACCACACTGCATTTTTTGGTAAACGCAGTGCCGTCCAATTAGAGTATCGAGAAGCGAGAGACAGTCTATCCCCCGCTACTCAACGCAATCATGTCGGCCTGCTCCTTCACACTACGCCATGGCCAACAAGGTAACGAAGCGGTCGAGGATCTAGTGTCAGAGTACTCATACCAAATATAATACCATTTTTTTTTTTGTCTAAACTCAGTTCGGTCATCATTAAGTCTTAATTGAAAAATTGGCCTTCTGGATTTCCAAATACGGCTATTCAACAAATGTTTTGTGGTATGATCGAGGTAAACATATGATTTTCAAGGTTTAAGGAAATCGCGACGCGGAAACCCGTACGTCAAATTACTACGCAAACATATGTTTACTCCCATTGAGAGAGTAAACTAATGTCTCGGAAAGAAGTGTTTCTTTAGGGATTCCCCAGCTTCCACACTTGTAGACTAGGGACCGTTCGATTACGCAAGCAAAAATCGGGGTCATTGCTTTGCTTATTTTTAATGACGTAGCGTTTGGATCTGTATGGTGAATACGTCAGCAATAATAATATTAATAATAAATAAATACACCCAACAGTCACACACATAGTTCTGACCTCACACTAGGTCACTGTATCGTGGGTACCAACAACTACGAGGGACTGCGGTCCCACAACATCCAGACCCGAAACAAACACCTTTCTGTCACACAAACATTTGTCTCAGTGCGGGAATAGAACCCACGGTCTCTCGTTTCTCAGCCCGCTACTCGACCTAAATATATCTAAAATAAATATTGTGACCTCAATTTTCAATCAACTTCGATTCTGTTTTCAAAAATAAATACCGGAAACGACCTTATTAAGAAAGACTTGGTTTACTAATTTCTTTGGAAACTTCAGACTAAACAGCCGTGAGGAGGCCGATGGCTGGCACATGCGTCATACTCGTGAACGGGTGCTGCTTGTGTGGACTGGTCTACCTGGATTGCTCATTGATTGTTAGTTGGGTAAAATTAAATAACAGATTGTATAGCCTCGTTTACGACTCTGCCTTGTATTGACATGTATACCGTAATTTTTTTTTGTCTCATTTAAATGTGACATGTTTAAAAATGTATTGTGTGTGATTTTTTTTTGTAATGTAATGACAAACTACAAAAGACCTACGGCTGAGTTTCTTGGTGCTTCTTCTCAGACCAGTGGGCATTTCCGAAGCACCGGTAGACTTAGATTTTAACATTACTATGACATGTAAAAAGTGCCCTTATTGGCCTAATTTGCAGAATAAATGATTTGATTTGACAGCTTTAAGTTATACTGATCATTACGTCAATTTTGAATAGATCCAGTTCACGTGCCTCCTGGAGTCTTTAAATTTTGTAGGGTTTCTTTCTGGTTTATTTGATACTAGCTGTTGCTCGCGGCTCCGCCCGCGTGGAGGTCATGTTTGAGACAAAAAGTATACACTACAAAATACCAATATTCATGTGTTTAACTTAAAAATGACGGATTTTCATACAAACTTTCATTCCTTATTTTACCCCCTTAGGGGCGGAATTTCCAAAAATCCTGAAACATATATTTTTTATTTTTAACTAAAATGCCAAATACTAATTTTCATGAATTTATCTTCAAAAATGACGGATTTTCATACAAACTTTCATCCCCTATTTTACCCCCTTAGGGGTGGTATTTCCAAAAACCCTTCCTTAGTGGATGCCTACGTGATAAAAGGTACCTACTGTCAAAATTTCTAGTCTCTAACCCCAGCCGTTTTGGCTGTGCGTTGATCGATCAGTCAGTCAGTCAGTCAGTCAGTTTCTTCTTTTATATATACAGATTTCCAACTGACAAATATATATCACCTCATTGGTCTTGTGTTCGTGGAATGAGAAAGTGGTGTGTGATGCAAATAAATGTTTGTGTTTTCAATTCGAATTTACTCATAGTTGTGGTGAATTTATGCCCGATATGGCGATGTTTATATCAGCGATAGCCTAGTTGGTTGTGGTACGGACTGTCAAGACGAAAGTCGTATGTTCGAAACCCAAGTGGCACACACCTCTGACTTTTCTAAAGTTAATTGTGTATAAATTGTTGATTATATTATCGCTTGCTTTAACGGTGAAGTTAGAAACATCGTGAGGAAACCTGTATACCTGAGAATTCTTATAAGAATTTCGAAGGTATGTGAAGTCTACCAACCCGCATTAGGCCAGTGTGGTGGACTAAGGCCTAACCCCTCTCATTAGTAGAGGAGGCCCGTGCCCAGCAGTGGGACAATGTTTAATACAGGGCTTGTACTATTATTATATTATGGCGATGTTTTGTATACAACGGACCCTTGAGTGCAGATGACTAGATACTGCGTTACGCGCCCTTTTACAGTAATTCAAACATTTAATGCCCTTTCTCAACCTCTCATGTATCACAAGGACTGTGTTCGGAAAAAAATAAGAAGTAGTGAGAAAAAATACAATCCAAAATCAACTTTATTTCCATATAATTAACGTTACAAATACGCTTCATACGCACGTCAGTAAGGCCGAGTATTGTCAGTTTGCCGTGGCCAAATATGTCCAGATGATACTTGTGTGGTTCAATGTTATTGGCTGTTTATTACACACTCATACACTCACGCCTGTAATCCCCGGGGTAGGCGGAGGTGTAACCAGTACACCCACTTTCGAATGTCGGTCCCATAATGTGATAGAGGGCGAGCTTATCGCCATACCGGGCACAGATTCCAGACTCCGGGTTAATACTGAGAATTTATAGATAGAAAAACTCAATATCACTTTACCCGACCAGGGGATTGAACCTGAGACCTCAGCACAGCAGTCGTAACGCATGTGCAATTACTACTGCGCAACCGAGGCTGTTTGTTATATATAAATAAATACACCCAACAGTCACACACATAGTTCTGATACCAGACTAGGTAAAACCTGTATCGTGGGTATCAACAACTACGAGGGACTACGATCCCACAACACCCAGTCAAAACATCTGTTGGTCAAACAAATATTTATGAATCCTTCAATACACTTAATAATACTAGCCCTGTATTAAACATTGTCCCACTGCTGGGTACGGGCCTCCTCTACTAATGAGAGGGGTTAGGCCTTATTTCACTACGATGGCCTAATGCGGGTTGGTAGGTTGGTAGACTTTACATACCTTCGAAATTTTCCTGTTGTTTTCCTTCACCGTTAAAGCAAGCGATAATTAACATTTAATACACACATACAACTTTAGAAAATTACAATACACTTGGTTATAAAACAATTTATATGACATTTAATATGACATCATAGGATATCATAATAAACACGTGGTTATTTGACTTTGATTACAAGAAATCACGCTAAGTTCGCGAGTTTGCCCTTGATTTTTCTGAGATCCCATCATCAGATCCTGACTTGGTGCCAATGGGACCACCTGGGAAGTATACCGTTTTAAACAAAAAAAGAATTTCTCGAATCGGTCCAGGCGTCTTCGAGTAATCGGGGAACATACAAAAAAAAAGATTCCGACGAAATGAGAACCTCCTCCATTTTTTTAAGTCGGTTAAAATAGTGTAACAAAAATTATGGTACCATATAACTGTTCTGTTAGATTTGATTGAAACTATTAATTTCATACTAAACTGACCAACATTAATACAAAATGATGCAAGATCCATCAGCCTTGCAGCATACCCAGAAATAACAGCGTCTTTCGATCCAATAACACTCTGACCTTTCAGTAATTGAAAATGCGAGAGTGTTTATTAGGCTTCAAGACTCAAATATTTGAGGACTTATGCCGTTGATGACTAAGCTTATCATAGATTCAAAATCTCTTCATATTAATAACATTTTAGTAGTTGATACCAGTGGTGATATGGTAGCATGAATTTTCCAATTTAAGCAGTTTGGTAGCATAATAAAATAAGGAATAACATAATTTAAAAAAATATGATGTATCCGTAATATGTCCGATAATTAAAAAGAATATGTTTGCAGTCATGGGTTCATTCTTCATGGTTCTTTTTGAAACAGCATCCATGAAGTAGTCATTTTTTTTGTTTATGATTGTTGGCAATAATTATAGAACTTCATGGGCGTGGTTATGTCAAAAGTAAAATTTCTGAGCATGATGGTCACACGAGTTCGGTGCCTTTTCCCCATCCCAAAAGTGCCCAACGTGCTTAAAGAAGTTTTCACTTCAAAAAAAAACATAGGCAGTCATGGGGACTACCGAATGAAGTGAAAACTTAGAACTTTGGAATTACTGTGTTCTGTTTTGAAACTGCGCACATGAATTAGTAACATATTTGTTTATGATTGCTTGTCAATAATCATAGAACTTCTACGAAGAGCTTATATCAAAAGTAAAATAATCTGAGTGTGACAATCACGCTAGTTCAATGCTTTTCCCCATCCCAAAAGTGCCCAACGTGCCAAAAGGAGTTTTCACTTCAATAGGGTAGTTTCCTGTGTTTATATTTTTATGTTTTGAATATAATACACAAAAGAAACTCTTCTGCGAAAACAGAATCAATTTCAATGATTTGCTTGGAAACTGAGGTCACAATATTTATTTTAAATATTGATATGAGCAAATACTCATAGGTATGAGCGAAAATAGTTGTGTATTGAGTGGAACATATTGCTATCTCCCTCGCATAACACAGTAATGGGGATTCTGAGAACCGTGACGTCACGGTACATATCATGTATACTTTTACTGTCATTTGACAATTACCCCTTCCAGCAGATTTGAATGGCGTCTAATATACTTATTTTTGTTCGGTTTCATAAAATTAATAATAGAAATCGATTCAACTACCCTAATACCGATCTAGCCTTCATACAGGCTAATAAATATAAACCAAGAAATACTTGAAATGATTAAAAGCACAACAAAATACATTTTTTACACACTAATTCACAACACAATGGGGTTCGCTAATTGACTGCGGCACCATTTTTTTTATCAAAATAGGCTTGCGTTTGACCACTATCTCGCCTGATGGTAAGTAATCCCTAGAGAAATGCCTAGAGAATCCCTAGAGAAATGCCTAGAGAAGAACGGTTGCCATCCAGCTGTGGAACAGTTTGCCTTTATTCTCTTCCTATGATCCTGGGTCCTTTAGGCGTAGTGTGAAGAAGCTATTCAGCAGGCCTGCATGGTTGTGTTGAGTAGCGAGGGATAGTTGTCTCTCGCTACTTGATACTCTAACTGGTCGGCGCTTACCATCAGGTGCAATGTGGTCACTTTGCTGTGCCGGTATAAAAAAGACACTGAATAATAAAAGATAACGTTGCTCGGCTGTACCTAAGGGCTACTTACGTCCAAAACATCATTCAAACTTTATATCACAATGTACTATGGTATAGCTCTGTGAGCGTCGCCCGGAAATAAAGAGTCGTAATTTAGAACGATAATTTGCTATGGGCAGATTTCTGTATACGTCATTGGTTCATTTTCATTTGAACCAATAACGTATACAGAAGTTTCTTTCTTTCTTTCTTTCTATTTTGGCGCCAAACTGACCAATCACATATACAGAAGTGACCGCAATCAAATAGCTGGCTTAAATGTTCTTGCATACGGTTGTTAATCTCATGATGCCCAATTTCATTGGCTGCAGTGTCTTCTGATTCATGACAGTGCATGCATACATGTGAAGGTACAAATAGATAAAGCCTTGGTTCCTACCAAGACAGATTAAAGAACTCTACGTGTTTTAACAGGCATCGTTAATTTTCATTGTACTAAGCGGATATCCGATAATTTACTATATTTAGTCGCTAGGAATTCACCTCATTCAAACACAATAAAATATTAATGAATCACATTTGATACTGGACTAATACCACGAGTTAATTCTATTCAGGAAATAGATGAAGTTAACACAGTACATGTTGTATCCATCGGTATATATATGCAAAGATATAATGAATCAATATTTTCCCATTACCCTACAATATAGTATTATAAATGCGAATGTTTGGATGGATGGATGGATGTTTATTCAATCACGCTATAACGTCTGGACGGATCTGGTTGAATTTTGGCCCAGAGACAGATAATAGTCTGGAAAAGCACATTGGCAAATTTTTATCCCGGAAAAATGTACAGTTCCCGTGGGATAGTTTAGATTTTCACAGAACTAGGGATCCACATTTTTTTTGCATAGTGGCAGTTTAGGGATCAGGAAATGACATAGGACATTTTTATCTGAATATCACGCTTCCTATTGGATAGCAAAATATAGAGAGAGAGACTCTGACTCTGGAACTCTTTGCCGGAGTCTATATTTCCCGAAAATTATAACCTGGGTATCTTCAAGTCAAGAGTGAATAGGTATCTTCTAGGCAAGCGTGCTCCACCGTAGACCACATCATCACTTACCATCAGGCGAGATAGTGGTCAAACAAAGCAAGCCTATTTCGCTAAAAAAAAGTAAGAATTAAGGGTAAATGCCACTTCTATAAATAACATAGTTTGATTGGTCTATTTTCTGGTTCGATCTGACAATAGATTGCGATTGCATATTGAAATTAGCCATTAGTGTAAAGACAGTGTGATTATCGTATTTGATGTTGTATTTAAATATAATAGTATCATCAATGTAGTTTGAATAGTTTGTAAATGTCGTGTAAGATCGGATATAGCAATGGTTTTTCCAACCGACGCGACCTTTGACAGCTCTTGTGGCTTTCAATTGTTCTCTGTTAAGCAAAAAGATCCAACTGACGTTTTAAGTATGACAGCTAATTTAAAAATACTACTATGCAGTTACTAATTGGTCATGTCATCCCTCATCATCATCATCATCATCACATAAATTTTATTTACTTATTTAACTTTTTATTACGTGACATTGGCAAAATTGTGGAGTTGTTCCTCCGCAGAGGCCATTAAAGCAAGAAGAAGAAGAAGAAGAAGAATATTGGGTATTAGAACATGACAAGTTTGTTTTGGTAAATGTCATCAAACTGCCTGGATTTTTGTGCACATATGACACTTGATTAGGAGTTTATGGCTATGTATTTAACTCGATTTCATAAATAAATTTGGTTGGAATTTTTCTGCTTAACACGGTCCAATTTTCAGGGAAAATCTAACACTTCCTTTAATTGCTAACTATAAAGTACCATCCCCAATGTCGTTCAATGTGTCAATAATAATTTGAACCCCGTTCTAATGATCACACACCCAAACAGCCAGTGTGCCGTAGTGTTGCCGTTTAAAATATGAATCTCCCTAGACTCATGTGAGAAAGTCGCTGGATTTTTAGAAAATATAGAGCGGTAACATCTAATAACGTATAATGGACATTTGTTACACTGATTTGGCTGATGGTGGCTTTTATGGACACTGGTTAGTAAGTTAAGATCAGTAAAGGATACATCAAAAGATATATTGTTGGGATTTAGTGTGATTATTTCAGTAGAAGTTTGCTTGAATATTTTTAGACGCTATATCCAATTAAAATATGTATTTTAAATTACTCAAAAATATTATACGAAAAGTCGCTTAATAATTCGAAATAATGAAATGTGACATTTTACTAAAATCTAAAGACTTGCCCCTTTTTCTATGGTGATTTTAGAAAGATATTTTCGGACGTTCAATGAGAGTAACTTAAGGATATGACTTATTTCTAATCATCATTCTATTATAACTTCTAACACTATATCAAATAAAATAAGGTGTTGAAATCTAGCACATATCCTATAAAAATCTTTTTTAATGTTATATTAGAATATAATGACATTGTGTGTAACTGTTGATGTAACGTTTTATGTAACATATGTGTAAGGGATCTGTCCGTAAAAGTAGTTAAGTAGAATTGCAAAAGTTACACGCAACATAATTTGTAACATAACTTTGTAACAATATTTGTATCTCAATGTTGTTTGTATGTTTCATGAGTGTATCAATTTTGAATGTAACATGCGAGTGCAACGTTACATGTAACGATAATATCACGTAAGGTGAACCAACTTACGGCAATATAGAATGATTGTTACGCGTAACGTTCACTCGCAACTTAACTTGTAACATTTTTTTTTGACAGCCTCCGTTGGCGAGTAGCCGGCTGTGAAGCGATAGGCAGTGGGTTCGATTCCCACACCGGGACAAATGTTTGTGTGACAGACAGATATTTGTATCCAGGGTCTGGGTGTTGTGAGACCGAAAGTCTCTTGGAGTCCCTGATACCCACAACACAAGACTCGTATCTTAGTGTGGGTTCGGGGCTATGTGTGTGACTGTTGGGTGTTATAAGTGATAAGTATAAACATGTAACATAACTTTGTATCCATGTATCGAAGATTTCCTGTTAGATAAACGCACAACACGCAACGCAACACGATCGTGTAACATACCTTCGTATCCATACAGTGTTGCGTTCTCTGTTGCGCTTTACACGTTCTGTAGAAAGTTATTGTATTCATATTATAATAGATTGTTAAAAATGCGTGTTCTATGTGAGTGATGAAAATTAGGCTATCAATCTTGGCATATAGACTGAGGTATACTGTCCCTGGCACTGGTAGAGAATTATATCTGGCAATTTCAGAGATATATATGTATTATGATTTAAATAGGGAAGCTATACTAAGCAATCCCTAAGATTAAGAAATATCAACTCTGTCATTATCGGAGAAAAATATCTCTGACATTGGTAAGAAAGATATCTCTGACAAAAGCATAGAAACGGAGTCTGGCACTGTCAGAGACAACTATGTAGAAGCTAAGCTGTGTGATTTTTTCACGATAGTAATAGTTAATTTTTTTTTCTAATAATTATAACAAAAATATATCAAATTGAACTATTTAGTGACAGTTGTTCATACATTATATATAAAATGATTTGTAAGTCTGTTAGTTAGACAATCGGCTGGGTTCGTGGTTTCGATCGGTGCTCGGTTGCTAGTTGCGATCTCCGGTCAAAGCGCTCGTTTCATTTCCCACTATATTCTTTTATGTATATGTAAACGCTGTACTGACTTTGCTAAGCATTATCGCTATAAATGTGTAGTTATAAAACAAATCTAGTATAAATGTACGTCCAATTATTTGTCGTCGAATTTATTCGATGAACTTTGCTTTTCAGTGAATATTTTGCTAAAGTTATGGGTTCTGTTTGGTTATATTCAAACATTGTCTATCTACCCTTAATTAACACTGAAATACATGTATTGTTGAAGACCATTAATATCATGTAATAAATGTATCAGAAGAATATAATTTCTCATGCAAAAATTACCACCCATTTAAGGAAAAAGAACTGCGCTTACTATGTGGTCACTTTGCCAGGATAAAAAACCTTTATAAATAAATGACTTTATAATTTCTCAGCTTAATTATGCAGCTATTAGACGAATTAAGCAGGTTTTATAATTTATAAGAAACTAAATTAGCTATTTAAATATCTACCGCCATTCTAAATAAAATAATAATAATACTAGCCCTGTATTAAACATTGTCCCACTGCTGGGCACGGGCCTCCTCTACTAATGAGAGGGGTTAGGCCTTAGTCCACCACGCTGGCCTAATGCGAGTTGGTAGACTTCACATACCTTCGAAATTATTATGCGAATTTCAGGTATGCAGGTTTCCTCACGATGTTTTCCTTTACCGTTAAAGCAAGCGATAATTAACATGGTAATGGCTCTGATATAACTATGTTACACATGCGATTCTTGGAATAGTGTTTATCAATTCATAATTTTAATTAAATAAAATGTATAAAACAAACTTAAAACGAACATGAAATGTTATTCAGTATTATTTTTGATCAGACCTTTTTTTATAGCATAGTCCGACAAACGAGCCAGTGGGTCACCTGATGTTAAGTGATCACCACCGCCCATGAACATCCACAATACCGAAAGTATCATGTATGCGCTGTCGGCCTTAAAGGACAGGAATAGGGATTAGGGAAGGGAAGGGGGAATCTGGGCCTCCGGATATCTCACTTACCATACGAAACGCGACAGTGAACTGTCACTTTACGTTGGTTTTCTGTGAGACAGTGGTACTACCCCGGTCGAGCCGGCCCATTCATGCTGTAGACAAATATGTCTACAGCGTGGCTCTACCACTTTTAATTACCTTGAATAAATAAAAAGTTTACTTAAACTTCGGAAAATTTCAGTTCTTTACAAATGAAACAGATTAATGAAATCTGATCTTACAGTTTTATTATTTGTGTACATTGAACATTTTTTTTTATCCTGGTGCATAGTGACCACACTGCACCTGATGGTAAGCACATTAAGAATTTAGCACAGAATATTCCCTAAACGGCAAAGTTCATAATTCCAACTAAACTAAGTATAAGAAAGATTTGTGTATGTAAGAATAAATCAATATAATGTACTATGGATTTTGTTTTATTTTTTCACTAGCTGTTGCTCGCGGCTCCGCCCGCGTGGATGTCATGTTTGAGACAAAAAGTATACACTACAAAATACCAATTTTCATGCTAAATGCATGCACTTCAAAAATGTCAGATTTTCATACAAACTTTCTTCCCCTATTTTACCCCCTTCGGGGTGGCATTTCCAAAAATCCTGAAATTATTATTTTTTATTTTTGACTAAAAGGCCAAATACAAATTTTCATAAACTTAACTTCAAAAATGACGGATTTTCATACAAACTATCATCCCCTATTTTACCCCCTTAAGGGTGGTATTTCCAAAAACCCTTCCTTAGTGGATGCCTACGTCATAAAAGGTACCTACTGTAAAAATTTCAAGTCTCTAACCCCAGCCGTTTTGGCTGTGCGTTGATCGATCAGTCAGTCAGTCAGTCAGTTTCTTCTTTTATATATACAGATAATATTTTTTTAGTGCCTCGATAATCAGACGGGTAGACGGGCCACCTGATGGTAAGTGGACACCGCCGCCCATAGACTTCTGCAATGCCAGAGCACAGCAAAGCCGCTGCCTACCGTTGCAACAATACAACTTGTGTGATGTCATCCAGGCAAATAGACGGTGCAAGGTTAATACTTCGACGTCATTGATATATTAATGATGTAATTTGGAGAGAAAACCATGCAAGTTCCTTGTGAAACATACTCTCACGCCTGTTATTCCCAAAGGGGTAGGCAGACTGCCTTGTTGGCGCAGTTGTAATTCCGCATGCGTTACGAGCTGTTCTGAGGTGTCGGGTTCGATCCCCGGGTCGGGTAGTGATATTAAGTTTTTCATTTTAGAAATACTCAGTATCAGCCCGGAGTCTGGTATTGTGCCTGGTATGGCGACAGGCTCGCCCCCTATCACTTTAGGGGACCGTAATAAATTCGACGAAAAGTGGGTGTACTGGTTACACCTCTGCTTATCCCTCTGTGTATGTGTGTGTGTGTAGGCAGAAGTGTGATACTGAGTATTTCGGAAAACCAAATATCACTTTCACCCGACCCGGGGACCGAACCAGAGACATCAGCACAGCAGTACAGCGTACGCAGTTCAACAGCGCCACCGAGGCAGTATTCCTTGTCATTAATAATTATAATTAAAGGTTGCCTAAAACCTGTTAGTTTTTGCCTTTTTTTGTTTTTTTATAGCATAGTCCGATAAACGAGCCAGTGGGTGCCACCTGATGTTAGGTGATCTCCACCGCCCAGGAACATCCACAATACCGAAAGTGTCATGTATGCGCTGTCGGCTTTAAAAGGACAAGAATAGGGATTAGGGAAGGGAAGGGGGAATCTGGGCCTCCGGATATCCCGATCTACCCCGATCAAGCCGGCCCATTCATGCTGTAGACAAATATGTCTACAGCGTGGCTTTACCACTTCTAAAACCTTATGTTGTTGCAGGGAAAGCGTTTTATTACTCCGCCCGGAGAGTAGCGGAATAAGAAAAAAACTGTTATGCTGGACTAGCCGGTCTTACGGCTATCCGCGCAGCCGCTGGGCCGAGTCCCTACCCCCTATGTACACCCCACCCGACACTACCAGCTAAAACCCCGCAATCTTCGGAGCTTACGGAGCGATAAGTTAGTTAACCTAACCCATGAAGCAATATTTGAATTTTCGTCGTTGATATTACAATTCATTTCATGTCATTTTCAACCTTAACAGGACTATTGGAATACGGTAATAATTACAGTAAATATTTTTTCAAATTATTTTTTCCATGAATTTCTATGAAAGTTATTTTTCTGTTATGTTATGATGACATTGTTTTTGTTGCAGTAATAATAATGCAATATTGTTATGACTAAGATTTAAGAACGTATTGAAATATCAACAATGCAACGCGTGCCTTTTTTTTCCCGCGGGGAAAATCCTTCTTACGGATACCTTCTGGTCCTCGGGGGAAGAGAGATGGTTATGCCGGACTCACCGACCTTCCGACCCAGATCGCCCGAAGGACTACTAGGTCGGGACCCTAACCAATTTTCCTACGCCGGTGTACCGACTAAAAACCCCGCGGTAGCCTGCTGCAGCACATGTGGGACGATCCCGGGGGATCCTGAGTATACTCTGGATTGCTGCCGGAACCATCCCTGCGCCATGCCTTTACGGCCCGTCTCTTCTTGGGCTAAATGCCCTCTCCAATTTACAGCAGCAGCACGATGTTTCGCGCCGCCACCCGTCTCAGGGTCGCACCATGAGAATATATAATATAAATATATAAAGGCCGCACATCCCCCGCTGTGCAGCCGCGACCCCCGTGATCCCTTTTAGTCGCCTCAACGTAAGAGACCCGTAAGTTGTCATAGTAAAACAATATTTTAAAAGTGGTAGAGCCACGCTGTAGACATATTTGTCTACAGCATGAATGGGCCGGCTCGACCGGGGTAGTACCACTGTCTCACAGAAAACCAACGTAAAGTGACAGTTACTGTCGCGTTTCGTATGGTAAGTGAGATATCCGGAGGCCCAGATTCCCCCTTCCCTTCCCTGCTGCTGTGCACGGGGCACAGCAGTGATAAAATGTTTAATACAGGGTTAGTATTATTATTATTAATGCACCCTAATGTGGTAATTCTTGTACAAAGCAAGACGATAGAGTCTATGACCTTATGAATCGAACAAGGCCATAGCTAACTATCTCTTTCTTTCACATGATAAGCGCCATCATCCGATCGAATGGCTAGCTCAGTATATATCAGCTCAGTGCTTCAGTATCTCGAAAATGAATCATAAATCTAGTGAGCTAGAGATATATTTGAAAAGCAAGTGAGTTGGTGAGAGACTACTCACGTGAACGGATTCGCTTCATTTTTATCTCTCTCTCATGAGTTACCCAAGTCTACCACGTGAACCATAATCGCTAAGGTCAACCAGGCATGGTTTAACGGTAGGTAGCGGCTTTACTGTGCCCTGGCAGAAGTCTATGGGCGGTGACTACTTACCATCAGGTGGCCCGTCTGCTAGGCTTATCGAGGCACTAAAAAAAAACACCATCGCACAGACCACGTGGCCCATCTACGCCGGCGATCTGCCGCTAGACGTGTGAACCAGGTGCGTCCATCGTGTTCGCCTGGATCCTGACTCCTATTTGCGTAACATCCTTATATGGTATAATAAAATTTTGAGGACGGGCCTCAATCGCGCCTTAGTCTTAATCATCACTGCACCTACCTATATGCGGTTAGTACGTGACGTAGATATTCACTTTTTTTTATCCTGGCACGGCAAAGTGACCGCACTGCACCTGATGGTAAGCGCAGAGCGGTCCAATTAGGTTATAGAGTAGCGAGCGACGATCTATCCCCCGCTACTCAACACAATCATGCCGGCCTGCTTCTTCACTACGCCATGGGCAAGAAGGTGGAGAAGCGGTCGAGGGTCTATTGTCAGAGTACTCAGAAGGCCGAAAAATGGCCAAACATTGTACCCCAACTCTAGACCCCCGTGAAAAACCGGATGTACACTGGCTGATAGTGGCTGGCGCATAGTGGCTATGGCGGCTATACACAATGTGTACGGTGGTCGCTATCCGAGCAGATATGAATATCCTACCATCAGCAAGAACATCCGTATCCATACTAATACTATAAATGCGAAAGTAACTCTGTTTGTTTGTTTGTTTGTTACCTCTTCACGACTAAACGGCTGAACGGATTGTAATGAAATTTGGTAAGGGAATAGATTATATCCTGGAGAAGGACATAGGCTATCTTTTTTCTCAAAAAACAACCTTGAGAGGGGTCAAATAGGAGTTCAAAATTTGTATGGGAAATCCATAATTCCTCGACTTGGGGATCTGTAAATTCATATTTAGGCTTTTGGTAGGAAATAAAGAAATACGTGTTTCAACGTTTTTGAAAAATCATCCCTAAAAGGGGCAAAGTGAGGTTAAACTTATGGGGTATTCTTTAGATGCCATCTCAAGATTCAGGCACAACACCTGAGAGGCTGGACAATCGATACAGGTGCATCAGCGCAGAAGACAACTCCTTGGATTGTATACTTCTGCTTCCGAATATAACCTTCACGCAGGCGAAGCCGCGAGCAACAGCTAGTGGTGTCATTAATGATTGATGAAATAAAATGATCTGTTTTAAAAACGACGTAAAAACCATATTGATAATACAAAGTCCAATTATCGAGAGGAAGGATAATATATTATTACTCCCATGGTGACACTCATATATACCTCGCAATGCTTGCAATTTGGCTGTTTTCTGGAATCTATTAATTGAACTATTGATAACGGGACGGCAAATGCGCAATTAGTCACGTAAAATGATATCAACGCTTCTAATAGTAATACATATACATACATACATATACATACACTCACGCCTGTAATCCCCGAACGGGTAGGCAGAGGTGTAACCAGTACACCCACTTTTCGCCGAATTTCAGTCCCATAATGTGATAGGGGGCGAGCCTATCGCCATACCGGGCACAGATTCCAGACTCCGGGCTAATACTGAGAATTTCTAGATAGAAAAACCCAATATCACTTTACCCGACCCGGGCATCGAACCCGAGACCTCAGCACAGCAGCGGTCGTAACGCATGCGCAATTACAACTGCGTCACCGAGGCAGCCTAATAGTAATATCCATAATATTACAAATGCGAATGTTTGGATGCTACTTGCGTGGGCCACTATGGCGGGTTTTACACCCTGTATCGTTTTACACCACCGTGGTCGCTAGATAGCTCTTAAACTAGAGGTTGCAAGTTTGATCCTCATGTTTGTGTGACACACATTTGGGTCTGGGTGTTGTGGGACCGTAGTCCCTCGTTGTTGATACCCACGATACAGGTTTGACCTAGTGTGGGGTCAGGACTACGTGCGATTATGTATTTTATTTATCAAATCAAATCATTTATTTCGTAAATTAGGCCACTATGGACACTTTTTAGAGTTACTCACTCACTTATTACAGTTTAATAGTATAATTATTTTGTCATAGATGAAAACAATACTAGATATAATACTCCAGTTTTACATTGGTATCAATGTACAGCGTCCAGTACATACATAATACGTACATAGCTAATAATTTACAGTATTTTTATTATTCTGACACGGCAAATTGACCACACTGCACCCTATGGTAAGATCAGTGCCGTCAAGAGTATCAAGTAGCGAGAGACAGTCTATCCCTCGCTACTCAACACAATCATGCCGGCCTGCTTTGACTCCTTCACATAACGCCATGAGGCAAGGAGGTGAAGAAGCGGTGAAGGGTCTAGTGTCAGAGCACTCAGAAGGCCGCAACACGGCCAAACATCGCACGCCAACTCTAGCCCCCTGACAAATCCGGATGTACACTGACTTACTCCGGAACGCGACACACTTGCGTGTGCCCCTATGACGGATTTTACACCCTGTATACGATGCTCGCTACCCGGGCGGATATAGAGGTCATTAGGGCCACCCGGCACCCGACCCGCACCACATCGCGTCTTGCGGTTGGTATTCTTTATAAGGAGTAAGGACCTTTATGGATTTGCGCTCACTACATCAACTCTTAATCGAGAAGTCACCTGTCGAACCTAAAAATTGCGTTGTACCGTGCTCGTTCGTTACCACCGATTTGGATTTTTTTTTATTCTGGCACGGCAAAGTGACCACACTGCATCTGATGGTAGGTGCAGTGCCGTCCAGTTAAAGAATCAAGTAGCGAGAGACAATCTATCCCTCGCTACTCAACACAATTATGCCGGCCTGCTGTGTAGCTTCTTCACACTACGCAAAAAGGACCCAGGATCAGGCTTGAGTTAACTATGGTACGTTACAGTTGAATTTGCACTTTGGTTTGTCCAAGAACATGACTCGATTGAAGGATTGTTCTAAAATTGCTCTCAAATGATTCACAGATCTATAAATAAAATGACTTATTATTATACATGGTTCAATGGAACGGATAATTATAGCTCTATTGAAATAATCTGCAGGGGATACTTTTAGTTCTTGTTAAAGTTATTTTAAGAAGTGGTATGCGTACGGTGTTTCCCTCATGCGTTTCAGTAATATTCATCAATGATTTAATGTTAATAATACACTATTTGGTATAAGTTAAATACGGACTTCACTTATTTCTGGGCCTAAGTAACTGAGTAGTTGTTTTGAAATGTTTTTTTTATCATGTCACGGCAAAGTCACCACACTGCACCTGATGGTAAGTGCAGTGCCACCCAGTTAAAGTATCAAGTAGTGAGAGAAAATCTATCCCTCAACACAGTCATGTAGCTTCTTCACACTACGCCTAAAGGACTCAGGATCATCGGAAGAAGGGAACAGGGCAGCTGGCAAACTGTTCCACGGCTTGATGGTGCGGCAAAAATACGAATTTGCGAACCTCTTGGTTCGGGCCGGGGTAGTAGACACAACGAAGCTGTGGCTCCCCATGCCAGTACGCGTGGTTCTGGTATGGAAGGAAGAGGATGGGATAAGATTAAACAATTCTTCTGAGCATTCGCCATGATACAGACGGTAGAATACGCTAAGCGAGGACATTTTAATGATTAAAGGAAGGTAGCAGAAAACGGTATTTCTTTCAATATCCGAGCAGTTTCCAGGTTAATGATTTTTAACACGAGTTATAAAATAATAAATGGCATGATCTATTTCTGTAAACGATCTGTAAATTTAGATTGAGTTGTTTATAAATGCTAGTCTTTTTTATCCTGGTCCGGCAAAGTGATCACACTGCACCTGATGGTAAGTGCAGTGCCGTCCAATTAGAGTATCGAGTAGCAAGAGACGATCTATCCCCCGCTAATCAACACTATCATGCCGGCCTGCTACCTCACACTACGCCATGGGCAAAGAGGTGAAGAAGGAGTCGAGGGTCTAGTGTTAGAGTATTCAGAAAGTTGCAAAACGGCCAAACATCGTACCCCAACAAAAACCGGATGTACACTGGCTGATCCCGGAACGCGACACACTTGCGTGTGCCACTATGGCGGGTTTTACATCCTGTGTACGGCGGTCGCTATCCGGGCGGATATGAATATCCTACCACCAGCTACTATTATATTTTTTACTATCCTGGTACTGCTGGTTAGGATTGAATTTTCATCGGTCCTTGACACGTGTACACAAAGAAAATCGTACGTCTAGAAGATGGTAAAACTACGTTGAAAGATTCCCATACATACATAGATACAGGTGAAGCTAATATAAAGCATGTAAAAAAGGAACACGCATAGAAATTATATGCATTGACATCACTTCAAACCAAAGTTTGCCGGCTCGACCGGGGTAGTACCACTGTCTCACAGAAAACCAACGTAAAGTGACAGTTTACTGTCGCGTTTCGTATGGTAAGTGAGATAACCGGAGGCCCAGATTCCCCCTTCCCTTCCCTAATCCCTATTCCTGTCCTTTAAGGCCGACAACGCATACATGATACTTTCGGTATTGTGGATGTTCATGGGCGGTGGAGATCACTTAACATCAGGTGACCCACTGGCTCGTTTTTCGGACTATGATATAAAAAAAAAAAAAAAATAGATATTGGATGTAAAACCTATGACGGTGACGAAATGAATTTACGTAACAGTTTCAGTATTTCATACGCTTATTCCTTGTATCGGACAATGTGTCATTACACTTACCGGTAATTTATATCCCAGGTTTTCTGGTTGGAAAAAAGATTATTTAATATTATTCATCATACTAATTCAATAAGGAGGTAGTCAGTTATTATATGAAATACAAACGTCATTCATTTCATGCTCACGGTAGGCAGCGGCTTTGCTGTGCCCGGGCATTGCAGAATTCAATGTGCGGCGGTGACTACTTACCATCAGGTGGCCCGTCTGCTCGTCTGCCTATCAAGGCACTAAAAAAAATGCTCCCAGAACAAATGTAAGGAAAAAAATCATTAGTCAAATAGATTTTTTATTGACATATTGGTCATTATGATGACACACATATGTATATTATCGCACCTTTATCCTATAGAGGTATGCAGAGACTATAGATTTCCACTTTGTACGATCCTGAAACACATTAGCTTCATTCTTCATTAGCAAGTAGCCGTCTGTGAAACGAGAGGCCGTGGGTTCGATTTCCGCACCGAGACACCGTTGACATGCATGTATTTATTAATTATTATCTCACATTTAGTCGTAACCCCACACTAGGCCAAACCTGTATTGTTGGTATCAAGAACTACGGGGAACTACGGTCCCACAACACCCATACCCGAAACAAATATATGCCTATCGCACAAACATTTGTCTCGCTGCGGGAATCGAATACACGACCTTTCGTTTCACAACCGACTACTCGCCCGCTGCACCACAAAGGCTGTCAATATAATAGAAGTACATTTTTATTCAATGATATATGTAGGTAATTTAAGTATTACGAATTGAAATAAAGCAGATGCACCGTGATTTTGCATATATTTTTTTAATACTATGCAAGTATTACGCATTGAAATAGAACAAATTTTACGAATTTTGTCTTGGTTTTATTTTACTTTTTGTTTACAGCAGGGAAACCCAAATTATTTTGGGCAAGGGGGAGTCCAAGGGGGATTTTTCCAAAATGAACTGATATCTCAGACCCATAGCCAAATTACTTTAAAAATCCTATCTCTAGTTTTTTCTAGTATCTTGCACGCTTATCGACTTGTTGAGGTCTATATAAAAAGCACACCGACTTCAATAAAAAACAAATTATGCGTCTCTATAAAATTTGAAGGTTTCCCTCGATTTTTCTGAGATGCCATCATCAGATCCTGACTTGGTGCCCATGGGACTACCTGGGAAGTATACCCTTTTAAACAAAAAATAATTTCCTGAATCGGTCCAGGCGTCTTCGAGTAATCGTGGAACATATACAAAAAAATATTCCAACGAATTGAGAACATCCTCCTATTTTTTGAAGTCTGTTAAAAAGTACAACAATGATACTTCCTACTAATATATTAATCATTCTTATAACAAGTTAGTACATCACAACTTATACAGTATCATGGAAAGTTTCAAATAAGAACCTGTTGTTATTAATAGGAGTCGATTTTTAGACCTCGTCGACCACCAAAACCAGTTCTCGTTTATGTCGACCCCTGGGAAACCGATATCGAGCCCTAGGGGTCCCTGATTTAGAATTATGAAATCTTTGTAACCTTCATGGTCACGGGGCGGACTGAGTTGTATGTGGTCACGAAAGTATAGTGCAATGTTTACACTACCATATAGTTGATTTTATTAATTGTGGTCCGATCTGCGTAGAAGGAGCTCACAGTGTCTTGCGGTCTGGCAGCTGGGGTTCCGATTTAATTAAATGTTTAATTCGAGACGGTCCTGGTCCTTTAGGCGTAGTGCGAAGAAGACACACAGCAGGACGTCCTGATTGTGTTGAGTAGCGAGGGATAAATTGTATTTATTATACAATTGCTACTTGATACTTTAATTGGACGGCACTGCGCTTACCATCAGGTGCAGTGTGGTCACTTTGCCGTGCCAGGATAAAAAAATACATAGGCAGTCATGGGGACTACCGACAGAAGTGAAAACTTAAAACTTTGGAATTACTGAAATAAATTACTTTTTGAAACAGCATCCATGAAGTATTAAATTTTTGTGTTTATGATTGCTTGTTAATAGTTATAGAACTTCATAGGCGTGCTTATATCAAAAGTAAAATAATCTGAGCGTGACGGTCACAGGAGTTCAGTGATTTTCCCATCACAAAAGTGCCCAAGGTGCCTAAGAAGTTTTCACTTCAAAGATTCCGATCGATTGAGAACCTCCTCCTTTTTTGAAGTCGGTTAAAAACGGTACTAACGTCGGGATTAGTAAAAATAAACCGCGATACAATATGTTGTAGTTTGTTTGCCACCATCGTGGTATAAAATGTTTTTTTTAATATCGTTTAAATGCATTTTTGTATACATTCATTGTACCTATGAATGTCTCGGCAGTCGGTTCCAGACATCGATCGAAGTCGTTGATACCGATAATAATTCGATTAAGGATATAAAAATTACAAAATAATTTTTCAAATTATTTAATTAATACTTGTTACTGAGTATTACATCTACGTCAAAGGGAAATATTTACCTGAAAACTGTTACTAACAGATATTATGGTTTCGCATTTACCAACGGTAGGCAGCGGCTCTGCTGTGCTCTGGCATTGCAGAAGTCTATGGGCGGCGGTGACTACTTACCATCAGGTGGCCCGTCTGCTCGTCTGCCTATCCAGGCACTAAAAAAAAAAACCTAAAGGTGGAAGCATTATTCGTTTATAAAAAGAAAGTTAGTCAGAAAGAGTGTACTAACCTAGCCAACTTAAAGTATTGCAGATACTGATTTCTACCTTAAATATGTCATCTCATAAAAATATAGGCAGCCATGCTGCTGGCAGAAGTGAAAACTTCTTTAGGCACGTTGGGCACTATTGGGATGGAGAAAAAGCACTGAAATCGGGTGACCGCCACGCTCAGATTATTTTTAACCGACTTCAAAAAAAGGAGGTGGTTCTCAATTCGTCGGATTTTTTTTTTATGTATGTTCCCTGATTACTCAAAGACGCCTAGACCGATACGAGAAATTCTTTTTTTGTTTAAAAGGGTATACTTCCCAGGTGGTCCCATTGGCACCAAGTCAGGATCTGATGATGGGATCTCAGAAAAATCGAGGGCAACCCTCAAATTTTATAGGGACGCATTATTTGTTTTTTATTGAAGTCGGTGTACTTTTTATGAATTAAAAAACTTTTATGATTTACTTTTATTATACTTTTGACATATAAGCACGCCTATGAAGTTCTATAATAATTGACAAGCAATCAACAAAAAAAGTTACTAAAAAGAACACAGGAATTCCAAAGTTGTGATTTTTCACTTCTGTCGGTAGTTCCCATTGCCTATGTGTTTTATTAAATACCTCTTATTGAGTAGGTAACACATGTACGTCAACGGAAAATATTTACCTGATTACTATAACTAACAGATATTTTCGTTTCGCTTTTACCTGAAGGAGGAAGCATTATTCATATATAAACAAAGTAGGTACACTAGGTGTGGCCAATCTGAAGTAATTCAGATACTGATTTCTACCTCAAATATGTCATCTCATAATAAGTAAAAGTTTTTTAATTCATAAAAAGTACCTCTGCCTATTCCTTCGGGGATTACAGGCGTGAGTGTATATATATGTAATAAAATAAACTTCTTAATCCAAGTCTACAAATGTTTAACTCAAGTATTTTTACTCTTATTTCGAATTATATCTTTCAAATCGACATTATTTTATGCTTCAAGTAATGACGTCATATTCTCATTCCAAGAAAGTCTTTCTCTTGGTTTGAGATATTTGGGTCGTATAGAACCAATGTCGGAAAAATAGGTAGTTGGGCAAAAAATAGATAAATATATGGCAATATAATATAATAATAATACAAGCCCTGTATTAAACATTATCCCACTGCTGGGCACGGGCCTCCTCTACTAATGAGAGGGGTTAGGCCTTAGTCCACCACGCTGGCCTAATGCGGGTTGGTAGACTTCAAATACCTTCGAAATTCGTATAAGAATTCTCAGATATGCAGGTTTCCTCACGATGTTTTCCTTCACCGTTAAGCAAGCGATAATTAACATTTAATACACACATAACTTTAGAAAAGTCAGAGGTGTATGCCACTTGGGTTTCGAACATACGACTTTAAGTTAAGTTTAATTTTTATCATTATTGTTGTCACTGATTAAATTAAATATCTCCTAAGATTAAAATAAAATTGTCTTTCGACTTAAATTATCAGTTTTTGTTTATTTCCAAAAAGCAAGTCTATACTACGCAATACGTTCTTGCATGGAGAGATTGTTAAGATAATTTATATGTTTTTTTTGCTTTGATAGTTTCCCAATAATCTAATTTCACGAAAAATTATCTATAGTCAGAAATGTATGTATTTTTTTTATAGCTTAGTCCGACAATCGAGCCAGTGGTGACCCACTGGCTCGATTGTGACCCTGATGACCCTGATGTTAAGTGATCTTCACCGCCCATGAACATCCACAATACCGAAAGTGTCATGTATGCGCTGTCGGCCTTAAAGGACAGGAATAGGGATTAGGGAAGGGAAGGGGGAATCTAGGCCTCCGGATATCTCACTTACCATACGAAACGCGACAGTAAACTGTCACTTTACGTTGGTTTTCTGTGAGACAGTGGTACTACCCCGGTCGAGCCGGCCCATTCATGCTGTAGACAAATATGTCTACAGCATGAATGTTTTTCTTCGTATGAATTGTTTTGGTTCAAGTAAATATTACTTGAATGCAATGGACTTTATTTTCTGTGTACAAATTTATGAGTTACTAGCTGTTGCTCGCGGCTCCGCCCGCGTGGAGGTCATGTTTGAGACAAAAGGTATACACTACAAAATACCAATTTTCATGCATTTAACATCAAAAATGAATAAAATGACTGTAAAATGACAGATTTTCATACAAACTTTCTTACCCTATTTAACCCCCTTAGGGGTGGAATTTCCAAAAACCCTGAAATATGTGTTTTTAATTTTTAACTGTAAGGCCAAATACCAAATTTCATGCGTTTAACTGTAAAAATGACAGATTTTCATACAAACTTTCTTCCCCTATTTTACCCCCTTCGGGGTGGAATTTCCAAAAATCCTGTAATATATATTTTTTATTTTTGACTAAAAAGCCAAATACAAATTTTCGTAAACTTAACTTCAAAAATGACGGATTTTCATACAAACTATCATCCCCTATTTTACCCCCTTAGGGGTGGTATTTCCAAAAACCCTTCCTTAGTGGATGCCTACGTCATAAAAGGTACCTACTGTCAAAATTTCAAGTCTCTAACCCCAGCTGTTTTGGCTGTGCGTTGATCGATCAGTCAGTCAGTCAGTTTCTTCTTTTATATATACAGATGAATTACCTTATCGGTTCGAAAACACCACGAGTATGCTACAATTAATTCATAATTTAATTATAAATTCATTGGAAATAATGACAAATTACACTTTGATTGATACGTAACGGCTTACGTCACATGATGCCGTCATAAAGGTGATTTTGACATATAGGCTTTCGCTAAGTTAAATGCATATGTAGAAGGAAAACATGGCCAATGAAATATAAGGGGAAATATTATATATGCATTTGTGGTGCCGTTGTATTTGCGTACGCGATAAAGCTGTACCGACAGCAGAGTCTTAACTGTGCTGGGGTCACAGGTTCGACCCCCAGATCAGGTTTTTTATTGAAATGTGACCACACGGCACCTGATAGCCTAGTGCCGTTCAGTTAGAGTATCAAGTAGCGCGAAACACTCTATCCCTCGCTACTCGACACACAATTTAACGGTAGGCAGCGGCTTTGCTGTGCCCTGGTATTGCAGAAGTCTATGGGCGGTGGTGACTACTTACAATCAGGTGGCCCGTCTGCTCGTCTGCCTATTGAGGCACTAAAAAAAAAAAAAAAAAAAATCATGCCGGCCTGCTGTGTAGCTTTTTTCACACTACGCCATGGGGCAAGGAGGTGAAGAAGCGGTCGAGAGTCTTAGTGTCAGAGTACTCAGAAGTCCGCAACACGGCCTAACATCGTACCCCAACTCTATACCTCCGACAAAAACCGGATGTACACTGGCTGATCCCGGAACGCAACATGTGCCACTATGGGGGGCTTTACACGGGAATTTTAGGACTAACTGGTATACGAAAAGCGACCAAAGCGGAGGTATTGGGCTTGTTTTCGACCCTTTCTATTTAAATTGTTTATTAACTTTTGGTAATTGTGTGTCATATTTTCCATACATTTTTTTTAAGCTAAATAGGCTTGCGTTTGACCACTATCTCGCCTGATGGAAAGTGATGATGTGGTCTACGGTGGAGCACGCTTGCCTAGAAGATACCTATTCACTCTTGACTTGAACATACCCAGGTCATAATTTTCGGGAAATATAGACTCCGGCAAAGAGTTCCACTCTCTAGCGGTGCGCATGATAAATGTACTAGCAAAACGCTTCGTGCACACTGGTGGAATATCAACCATGTATCGATGACGCTTCGCCGAGTCTCTATATATTCTATATTACGGGGACACACTTACTTGATACTCTGACTGGACGGTACTGGCGCTTACCATCAGGTGCAGTGTGGTCACTTTGCCGAGTCTGGATAAGAAAAGGTCATTTCCACCGGCCATAAATCCAATCCAGCAGATCATGGGTAGATCATCTTTTTATAAATATAAATAAAAAAAATAAAATATGAAATACAAATTTGATAGTGACGCAAATTTGTTTTTTATTGCAGTCGATGTACTTTTTATGAATTAAAAAACTTTTATAGAATTATTCAATATTTCATTTAATAACTTTAAATAATTATGTTGCTGTATTGACTTATTGGAAAGTAAAATGAAGGGAGGGGCACCGTCATTAAATTGTACAAAAAGTGAGCATTAGTGATTAGGCGGCTTTCGTGTCATTACCCTTTCAACAGAGTAAGAGATAAAAGCAATAAAACATACAATCAAGAATCAGATATTTCAATGAAACTCAGCAGGATTTTAAAGAAATGTGTTATTTCTTTCCCAAAGCTTTTATGATAGATATTAATAAAAATATTGATCACGCATTTTTATTGACAAATAAAACAGGTTGGGTCAAAGCGACAAAAGATGACGTATGACATTACGATGAACGCACGGTCATGTCATCACAACACTTATCTGTCAAAATAGTTATAATTCAATAACATAATTAATGAGCCATTGATTAAAAACACTAAACAAATAATTTACATTATCCTGCGTTAATTCCAGATGACACCATTCTTGATTATTTGATGGTTTGAAAAAATATTATAGTATTTATTTTTCGATTGAATACATAAAAATCGATGTCCGTATGTATGTTCCATGGACTTCAAAACGGCTGGAGCGATTCTGATTAAGTTTTCTGGCGAAATGGTGAAATTAAATTTTTACGTGTGGGATATTCATATACGCTTGGATAGCGACCACCGTACACTGGGTGGAAAACCCGCCATAGTGGCACACGCAAGTGTTTCGCGTTCCGGGATCAGCCCGTGTACATCCGGTTTTTGCCGGGGGGTCAGGAGTTGGGGTACGATGTTTGGCCGTTTTGCGGCCTTCTGAATACTCTGACACTAGACCCTCGACTGCCTTTTCACCATGCCCATGGCGTAGTGTGAAGAAGCAGGCCGGCATGACAGTGCTGAGTGGCGGGGATAGATCGTCTCTCGCTACTTGATACTCAAAATGGACGGCACTACGCTTACTCAGGCGCAGTGTTTCACTTTGCCGTACCAGGATAAAAAAAAAAAACAAAAAATTAAAACAAAAGGCAATCTTCGTGAAATTCGGTAGCTAGCACTAGAGTTGCCAACCGTCCTGTTTTCCCAGGACATGTCCTGGTTTTTAGTGTCCTGGGGTGTCCTGGATAGTTTTTAAGCAGCGTCCTGGGTTTTTAAAGTTTTTAAGGTCCTGTATTTAAAAATTCGCTCACCACTTTTACAATCATTACTTTAGTGGCAGTGTGCGTCTCGGCTCGCAAGTGTTTACGCTATTTTAAAACAAAGATGCGTCCTGTGTTTAAACTTTATTGTCCTGGTTTTTCTAACCTATAATCCTTTTTTTTTTTTTGTCGCGGGGAAAGCGTTTTATTACTGCCGCCCGCTCCGGGGGGAAGCGGAATAAGAATAAAACGGTTATGCTGGACTAGCCGGTCTTACGACCCAGCATCCCCCTCGCACGGATGATGGCTATCCGTGCTGCCGCTGGGCCGAGTCCCTACCCCCTATGTACACCCCACCCGACACTACCAGCTAAAACCCCGCGGTGGCCTTCTTCGGCGCTTACGGAGCGATCCCGGGGTATTCTAAGGAGTGCTAGAATTGCTGCCGGAACCGCCCCTGCGCGGTGCCTTGTACGGGCCCATCTCCATGTGGGGCTTAGGAGCCCCTGCGCACCGAACAATGACAGCTAACGAGGCCTTACCACCCGCGCTGCCGTCCATCTCGGCGTCGCACGATGCACCGAAATTAGAATGCATCGATATGGGCTAACAGCCCCCCGCTGCGCGCCCGCGACCCCCGATGGCCCCAATTAGTCGCCTCGTACGACAGGCAGGGGTTACCGTGGTGAAATTCTCAAACGCCCCCATTCCACAGGGCGGAACCTATAATCCTAGTATTTGAATTCCGGGGTTGGTAACCCTAAGCTAGCCAGATATATTTTGGCTTTTTGGCGTCATATTTCCCTAAAAATTGATTAATTGAAATTGAATTGAATTTTAATTTTTTTCTAAACATTTTTATAATTAAGAATTAACAGCGGCGGGACGCTTGTTTTAAATGTTATCTCATCGTGGTTTTACCATTAGTGTTATGTATCACTTCTGCTCACTTGATAAATGGTAGGAAGGTACTTCTAGTCGCATTTCGGAAATCTCACAAATATTAATATATCTTTAGGAATAAAAAATATCTCATACGACCAATTTCAATAAATGACCTCAATTCGAAACAAGAGAATTTTCCGACAAATAGCCCGTAAGAATTGGCTATTTGACTCATTTTCGATAATGATTTAAAACTTTTCTTTATTACATAATAAGCACACTACATTGATATTTCAGGAAAATATACAGTATTTTTAATAAAAATCAATGTTAAAGTATAAATCTCCAAAACCGCGGCAAAAACGCTATTTCTGTAATGGCGCTGGTGTGACGTCACATGCAAGTAAACAAGCTAATAACTAGGGATGTTGATATTTTAAAAAATTACGGATTCTCGATATATCGATACTTTTAAATATATCAATATCGGAGTGTGATTAATCGAAACAAAATATCGATATTTTATCAACATACCTACTAATAAACCTCCGAAAACGTTAAGTGAATGTCAGATTTTCTTCTAAATTAATTAGATAGCAAATCAAATAAAATCTCTCGAAACAGCTATGTTTTAGGGATGTGAAAAATAATCGATTTTTATATTAATTATTGTTATATTTGTGTAATGTTTTGTTTCTATTGTAAATGAATATAAGTGGTGAAATAAGTCACCCACACATACTCTTGCACAACCTCGAGAATGGCATCACCCACGACGATGTCGGGAAACTCGTCTGTATGGTGGCGAGTTAGTCTGGCACGCGAATCTTCCCCGTTCTGGGCCACAGGTGGACTTGATTTTTGAGTATACAAGTACCCATAATACCTTTCGACCTCTGCGAGTATCTCTGGCATAGAAGTGACGGTGGTGGTTTGTGATGTTCTGAGCTTTGTCAGGTGACAACTAGAGGTAAGTGGCTTGGCGAAAACTCTGATACCCTTGTTCTGCGTAATAGCATTTTCAATGTCCAGAGTATTTGGGCGTCTTATATCGCACCGTATTAGCTTCTTTATCTCTTTGTTAAAGTTAAAGTTGGTCGGAGAGTCGACTTCATTAAGCGCGCTCGGTCAATTTTAACTTTTATATTCAGAGTGCCTCTTACCAGTCGGTGATCACTACCGGTGTTAAACCTACTGATCACAGAGACATCTCTGAATATTTGGCGCTTATCAGTCATAATGAAGTCGATCTCATTCCTGGTGACATTATTGGGGCTTCGCCAAGTCCACTTCCTCTGGAAAAATTAATTCATCAAAAAGAGGCCCCGGGTCTCGAAAAAGTTGACTAGCATTTGCCTCCTGTGATTCCTGCACCCATAGCCGAATGATCCTACCCTCGATTCGCCGTGTCCTTGTACTATTGTACATTGGCATTGAAGGCACCCATTACAATCCCCGGGCTACGGTAGGGTACCACAAAAAGCTATTTTTGGCGACGTAAAACGGACGCTCTCTGCGGTTGGACGAGCACATCGCTGAGTTGGAAGAAGAGGTAAGTCACATTAACTATTAACTGGCATAGCGTAGGGCTATCCGATATCCGAAGACAGGGGGAGGAGAAGATGGCCCTAGATTCTGGTCACTTACTCTACTTCCGAGAAGGACACCAACCATCCCAAGGTGGCGTCGGATTTATTATCCACAAGTCACTAAAAAGCAACGCTGTGGAAGTTGGCAGCGTATCAGCTTGAGTGGCGTACCTTATCTTAAAAATATACTCTGAAGGTTATATAAGTGTACGCCCCAACGTACGAAACATAGGGAAAGCTATGTCTCGTACCAAGGTTTCTTACAGCGGTGAAATGGGTGACTTTAATGCCAAACTGAAGACTCCTAATAAATTGTTAATATTAATTTCTTACTACAGAGAAAAACATATTACGCACAATTTTAAGAAAAAAATCGATTATTTTTCTTATAAAAAATCGATTTTAGAAAATCGATTATTATTCATGTGAGAAAAATCGTTTTTTTTCACTCAATGTCACATCCCTACTATGTTTACTTGCGTGTGACGTCACCAGAGTTGCAACCAATCACAGAGCGTTCACATCACAGATAAAATTTTAAATAAATGTTGTATTTTATTTCATTTAAATTGCAAAAAATATACATTATTTTGTTTAAAATTAAGTAAAATATGGTTTTTTAAGCTATTGTCTAACAGGATGACCACAATTTGCAGTGTATTTTCAATGTTGTCAAATAGCCAATTAAGTTTGAATCCCACGCCTTCTAATGACATAGTTTGTTTGGTCTATTTTATGGTTCGATCTGTAAATTCGGATTGAGATTGCACATTGAAATTGGCCATTAGTCAAAAATCAAAATCAAATATTTATTGAATCCATGAAATGTTATACATCATTTAGATTCAGTCAATTTTTTACTCTACCGCCGTGTGTAAGCGCGTCGTTTGAGATCGACTGGACAGATTTGGCTATATTTAAATGTTCTTCATAGTCGTTTATAGATAAAGATAATTGGAAAAAATCGGGAAAAACTGAACATGCTTCAATTTGAATGCATTATTTTGAATGTGATTGTAGGAAGAATTTATATGTAATAATAACATACAATACTACCAGCCCTGTATTATGCATTATTCCACTGCTGGGCACGGGCCTTCTCTACTAATGAGAGGGGTTAGGCCGTAGTCCACCACGCTGGCCTAATGCGGGTTGGTAGACTTCACATACCTTTGAAATTATTGTAAAAATTTCAAGTATGCATGTTTTCTCACGATGTTTTCCTTCACCGTTTAAGCAAGTGATAATTTGCATTAATATACTTGTAACTATAGAAAAGTCAGAGATGCCATTTGGGCTGGTTTCGAACTTCCGACTGTCGTATCGACAGTTACAATTACCAACTAGGCTATCACGGCTTGCTATTTATTTGTTGTTAGCTTTTGCCCGCGGCTCCGCCCGCGTTGTAGTATTTTTTGGAAGAAAAGGTAGAAAATCCATGAGGTCATCTTAAGCTATTACATGTCAAGGTTACATTAGAAAAGTTTCTATAACTACTCGTTAAGTTTTCGTATACTTTTTATGCATCCAAAACTCGAGCAACATGTCTAAAGAAGTTCCGAAAATCTCCAACAATTTGATTATCAGAAAGTTTCTACACTAACTTCAAATCTGAACTCGAACTATGAGAATCCATTTGATTGAGGAAATAGGAACTAATAACATTGTTATTGAAAGCCTTTATTCTCTGTTAAATTAGCTTTGTTTTCATTGTGTTTTGAAATAGGTTGTACGGCGAATTCATTTATGTTTACGCGAATATTACACACTAGCTGTTGCCCGCGGCTCCGCCCGCGTAGAGTTTGTTTTTGGGAGAAAAAGTATACAATCCAAGGAGTTGTCTCGTGCACTGTCGCACCTGTACAGATCGTCGTACCACTCAGGTGTTGTGTCTGAATCATAGAGAGAGGCAAACGTGCAGCCGATCCTCTGGAACTATGTCCGGTCAGACAATATACAATTATCGCCCAATCGCCTTTACGCAGCGCACGCATTCCCCGTTTTTGCAACATTTTTTATTGATGCTCCGCTCCTATTGGTTATAAGGTGATGTTATATTATAGCCTTCCCCGATCATATATCCAACATCCAACACTAAAATATTATTTCAATTCGAACCAGTAGTTCCCGAGATTAACGCGTTCAAACAAACAAACTCTTCTGCTTTAGGTCATGTTTGGGAGAAAATGTATACAATACAAAATACCAATTTTCATTCTTCCAAAATGACTTCGTATGAATTGTTTTGGTTCAAGTAAATATTACTTGAATGAAATGGACTTTATTTTCTGTGTACAAATTTATGAGTTATGAATTACCTTATCGGTTCAAAAACACCACGAGTATGCTACAATTAATTCATAATTTAATTATAAATTCATTGGAAATAAAGACAAATTACACTTTGATTGATACGTAACGGCTTACGTCACATGATGCCGTCATAAAGGTGATTTTGACATATAGGCTTTCGCTAAGTTAAATGCATATGTAGAAGGAAAACATGGCCAATGAAATATAAGGGGAAATATTATATATGCATTTGTGGTGCCGTTGTATTTGCGTACGCGATACAGCTGTACCGACAGCAGAGTCGTAACTGTGCTGGGGTCACAGGTTCGACCCCCAGGTCAGGTTTTTTTATTTAAATGTGACCACACTGCACCTGATAGCCTAGTGCCGTTCAGTTAGAGTATGAAGTAGCGAGAAACACTCTATCCCTCGCTACTCAACACAATCATGCCGGCCTGCTGTGTAGCTTCTTCACACTACGCCATGGGGCAAGGAGGTGAAGAAGCAGTCGAAGGTCCTAGTGTCAGAGTACTCAGAAGTCCGCAACACGGCCAAACATCGTACCCCAACTCTATACCTCCGACAAAAACCGGATGTACACTGGCTGATCCCGGAACGCAACATGTGCCACTATGGGGGGCTTTACACGGGAATTTTAGGACTAACTGGTATACGAAAAGCGACCAAAGCGGAGGTATTGGGCTTGTTTTCGACCCTTTCTATTTAAGTTGTTTATTTACTTTTGGTAATTGTGTTTCATATTTTCCATACATTCTATATTACGGGGACACACTTACTTGATACTCTAGACTGGACGGTACTGCGCTTACCATCAGGTGCAGTGTGGTCACTTTGCCGAGTCTGGATAAGAAAAGGTCACTTCCACCGGCCATAAATCCAATCAAGTAGATCATCTTTTTATAAATAAAAATAAAATAAATAAAATATGAAATACAAATTTGATAGTGACGCAAATTTGTTTTTTATTGCAGTCGATGTACTTTTTATGAATTAAAAAACTTTTATAGAATTATTCAATATTTCATTTAATAACTTTAAATAATTATGTTGCTGTATTGACTTATTGGAAAGTAAAATGAAGGGAGGGGCACCGTCATTAAATTGTATAAAAAGTGAGCATTAGTGATTAGGCGGCTTTCGTGTCATTACCCTTTCAACAGAGTAAGAGATAAAAGCAATAAAACATACAATCAAGAATCAGATATTTCAATGAAACTCAGCAGGATTTTAAAGAAATGTGTTATTTCTTTCCCAAAGCTTTTATGATAGATATTAATAAAAATATTGATCACGCATTTCTATTGACAAATAAAACAGGTTGGGTCAAAGCGACAAAAGATGACGTATGACATTACGATGAACGCACGGTCATGTCATCACAACACTTATCTGTCAAAATAGTTATAATTCAATAACATAATTAATGAGCCATTGATTAAAAACACTAAACAAATAATTTACATTATCCTGCGTTAATTCCAGATGACACCATTCTTGATTATTTGATGGTTTGAAAAAATACTATAGTATTTATTTTTCGATTGAATACATAAAAATCGATGTCCGTATGTATGTTCCATGGACTTCAAAACGGCTGGAGCGATTCTGATGATATTTTCAGGCAAAATGAAGAAATGAAATTTTTACTGGTGGTAGGATATTCATATCCGACCGGATAGCCACCACCGTACACAGGGTGGAAAACCCGCCATAGTGGCACACGCAAGTGTGTCGCGTTCCGGGATCAGTCAGTATACACCCGGTTTCTGTCGGGGGTATAGAGTTAGAGTACGGTGTTTGGCCGTTTTGCGACCTTCTGAATACTCTGACACTAGACCCTGGACTGCTTCTTCACCTTCTTGCCTATTGTGTAGTGTGAAGAAGCAGGCCGGCATGATAGTGTGGAGTAGCGGGGGATAGATCGTCGCTCGCTACTTAATACTCTAATTGGACGGCACTGCGCTTACCATCAGGTGCAGTGTGGCCACTTTGCCGTGCCAGGATAAAAAAGGCAATCTTCAGATTACCCCGCAGGTGATCCTGTGAAGTGTGGTAGCTAGCCAGTTTTGGCTGTTTTTTGGCTTTTTAGCGTATATTCATATTTCCCTAGAAATTGATAGATTATTATTAAATTTTTCTAAACATTTTTATAATTTACAATTAAGAGCGTTTAATTTATATCAAGGCGGGACGCTAGTTTTAAATGTTATATGTTGTTATACATAACACTAATGGTAAAACCATTAGTGTTATGTATAATTGTATCACTTCTGCTTACTTGGTAAATGGTAGGTACTTCTACTCGCATTTCGGAAATCTCACAAATAGTAATATATCATTAGAAATAAAAAAAAAATCTCTTAGTAAGCGCTTCGCTTGAGATCGACTGGGCAGATTTGGCTATATTTAAATGTTATGTTACTAGCTTTTGCCCGTGGCTCCGCCCGCGTTGTAGCATTTTTTGGCAGAAAAGGTAGAAAATCGTTGAGGTCATCTTAAGCTATTACATGTTAAGGTTACATTAGAAATGTTTCTATAGTCGTTAAGTTTTCTAATTTACCGCGCAACTTTCTTAATTTTTTCTTTCATAAGAACCTTCTCCTGATAATAACAAATACAACAAAAAAAGAATTAGCGAATCGGTCCAGACTATCACGCGTTATGCCGTGACCAAAGGAAATACAACGGTAGGCACCGGCTTTGCTGTGCCCTGGCATTACAGAAGTCTATGGGCGGCGGTGACTACTTACCATCAGGTGGCCCGTCTGCTCGTCTGCCTATCCAGGCACAAAAAAAGGTTTTTTTTTAATATATAGATAGATTATTTATAGCTACAGACATATTGGTATTACAGCATGCTTGCGACTTCATACACGCTACATGTCATACTTATAACCACAGATACTGTTAAAATGTAATATGTCCTTGATGCGAACTTATTCTTTATGCATCCAAAACCCTTCCATACCAGAACCACGCGTACTGGCTTGCGGAGCCACAGCTTCGTGGTGTCTACTACTCCGGCCCGAACCAAGAGGTTCGCAAATTCGTATTTTTGCCGCACCTTCAAGCTGTGGAACAGTTTTCCAGCTACCGTGTTCCCTCCCTCCTATGATCCTGGATCCTTTAGGCGTAATGTGAAGAAGCTAAACAGCAGGCCGGCATGATTGTGTTGAGTAGCGGGGGATAGACTGCCTCTCGCTACTTGATACTCTATCTTGATGGCACTGCGCTTACCATCAGGTGCAGTGTGGTCATTACACCGCGCCAAAATAAAAAAAAAACTCGAGCAATGTGTCTAAAGTTCTCACTTCAAAAATCTCCATCAATTTTACTATCAGAAAGTTACTACACTAACTTAAATCTGATTTCGAAGTATGAGAATCCATTTCATTAAGGAAATAGGAACTAATAACATTGTTTATTGAAAGCCTTTATTCTCTGTTAAATTAGCTTTGTTTTCATTGTGTTTTGAAATAGGTTGTACGGCGAATTCATTTAGTAATATGTTTACGCGCATATTACACACTAGCTATTGCGCGCGGCTCCGCCCGCGTAGAGTTTGTTTTTGGGAGAAAAAGTATACAATTCAAGGAGTTGTCTCCTGCACTGTCGCACCTGTACCGATCGTCCTTTTTTTTTTTTTTTTTTTTGTTGTCGCGGGTAAATCGTTTTATTACTACCGCCCGCTCCGGGGGGAAGCGGAATAAGAATAAAACGGTTATGCTGGACTAGCCGGTCTTACGACCCAGCATCCCCCTCGCCCGGATGATGGCTATCCGGGCAGCCGCTGGGCCGAGTCCCTACCCCCTATGTACACCCCACCCGACACTACCAGCTAAAACCCCGCGGTGGCCTTCTTCGGCGCTTACGGAGCGATCCCGGGGTATTCTAAGGAGTGCTAGAATTGCTGCCGGAACCGCCCCTGCGCGGTGCTGCGTAGCAGCCCATCTCCATGGGAGGGCTTAGGAGCCCCCGCGCACCGAACAACGACAGCGAACGAGGCCTTACCACACGCGCTGCCGTCCATCTCGGGGTCGCACGATGCTCCGAAACTGGGAGTGCATCGATTCGGGCTGACAGCCCCCCGCTGCGAGCCCGCGACCCCCGATGGCCCCAATTAGTCGCCTCGTACGACAGGCAGGGGTTACCGTAGTGGAATTCAATTTTTTATTAACTAAAATCTCAAATACAAAATTTCATGAATTTAACTTAAAAAAATGACGGATTTTCATACGAACTTTCATCCCCTATTTTACCCCCTTAGGCGTGGTATTTCCAAAAACACCTTCCTTAATGGATGTCTACGTCATAAAAGGTACCTACTGTCAAAATTTCAAGTCTCTAACCCTATCAGTTTAGGCTGGGCGTTGATATGTCAGTCAGACAGTTTCTTCTTTTATATATATAGATTATTTATTTAATGACAGTATAATAATAAATTAAAGATCCAAACCTAACGACAGATTTATGTAGGCACTGCAATTCAGCTTCTGAAACAATTCAGCATATTACAGGCGCGTGCAAGTCTCTAGCACAAACCGACTATAAACACCGGCATGATCAGGTAGCTGCAATTATACACCAACACATCGCTCATCAACACAACTTTATTCAAAAGAAGGTCCCATACTACAAATATAAACCAGAAGCTGTGCACGAGAATAAGCAGTGTAAAATATATTGGGACCGAACAGTTATTACCGACAAAACCATACATTACAATAGGCCAGACATTACTGTGCACGATAAAAATAGCAACACCATTTATTTAATTGATATAGCTATACCCAACACACACAACATACTAACAACGATTTCAGATAAACTTACAAAATACCAAGATCTCGCAATAGAATTAAGAACACAATGGGCAGCACAAACAGTACACATAATACCAATAGTCCTTTCTTCCACTGGTATAGTTCCAAAAACCCTGACTCAAAGCCTTGAAATATTAAACATGCCAACATATATACTATACCTCATCCAAAAGGCTATAATCTTAAACACATGCCGAATCACTCGGAAGTTCCTATCGTCATCGTCACTTTCATCGACATTTACAATATAACCTGTTGCGCTTAGCCAAGGCCCGCACTGCAGGTAACTTACCCCTTAGTAGGGAGATATAAAAAAAAGATAAAATAATAATAATACTAGCCCTGTATTAAACATTGTCCCACTACTGGGCACGGACCTTTTTTTTTGTGCCTGGATAGGCACAGGCTGCATACCTTCTCCAGTTATGAGAGGGGTTAGGCCTCAGTCCACCACGCTGGCCTGATGCGGGTTGGTAGACTTCACATACCTTCGAAATTCTTATAAGGAGAAGGTATGCAGGTTTCCTCACGATGTTTTCCTTCACCGTTAAAGCAAGCGATAATTAACATTTAATACTTACATAACTTTAGAAAAGTCAGAGGTGTATGCCACTTGGTGTTTCGAATATACGACTTTAGTCTTGGCAGTCCGTACCACAACCAACTATGTTGCTAACTATCGCTGCTATTTTAACAAATATATAAGAAATTACTGCCTCATTGGCGCAGTAATTGCGTACTTCTGTGCTGAGATCAATCCTCGTGTTGAGTATAAAATTGGGTTTCTCTACCACGAATTACTCAGTATCAGCCCGGAGTCTGATAGCGAGGTAAGGCCATAGGCTCGTCCTCTATCCCACTATGGGACGGTTATAAGCTTGGCAAAATGTTGGTGTACTGGTTACACCTCTGCTTACGCCTTCGGGGATTACAGGCGTGATTGCGTATGTGTTATAGTGAGAGCCACGCTGTAGACATATTTGTCTACAGCATGAATGGGCCGGCTCGACCGGCGTAGTACCACTGTCTCACAGAAAACCAACGTAAAGTGACAGTTTACTGTCGCGTTTCTTATGGTAAGTGAGATATCCGGAGGCCCAGATTCCCCCATCCCTTCCCTAATCCCTATTCCTGTCCTTTAAGGCCGACAGCGCATACATGATACTTTCGGTATTGTGGTTGTTCATGGGCGGTGGAGATCACTTAACATCAGGTGACCCACATGCTCGTTTGTCGGACTATGAAAAAAAAAAAAGACAAAAAAGTGTGAATAAGAATTTAATCAGCCCGCCAGCGTGTTTTCTTAGAAAATAATCTATCGAGGTCATCTGCAAAGGTCGTTTGCGCTGCTACAATTGGTTCCGCCTTGCAGTGCGACGATCAATGGGCGGTGCCTTTAAGAGCTCGCCAATCAAACACATGGTACTTTAAATATTCTTAACCGTCCATCTTGTAATATATATTTTCCGGTAGGCAGCGGCTTTGCTGTGCCCTGTCATTGCAGAAGTCTATGGGCGGCGGTGCCTACTTACCATCAGGTGGCCCGTCTGCTCGACTGCCTATCCATGCAGTAAAAAAATGTATATGTTGTCTTTAAAGTTTCTTCTTTTGACTCGTTAGGGAAAAATTATCAGAGTGATTTTTTACGATGCGCGCGCAGTGACATGAAAAGACCATAAAGTTAGTCAATAAATCTCTATAGTATGAAGTAATATTTATATTCAAGATATTTATTCCGATATCTATATACACAAAGCGTGTCTTGTATCGATGAAAATAAAAACTATTTATGTGTTTTTAATTATTTTGACAGCTTCCGTGGCGCAGTAGGCAAGTAGCCGGCTGTGAAACGAGAGGCCGTGGGTTCGATTCCCACACCGGGACAAATGTTTGTGTGCCAGACAGATATTTGTGTCCGGGTGTTCTGAGACCGAGCGTCTCTCATAGTCCCACAACACAAGACTCGTATCTTAGTGTGGGGTCGGGGCTATGTGTATGAATTTTGGGTGTTATTTATTAATAAAATTTATTTATTTATTTTCCTTGATATAAAATTGAAATGAAATGAAATCGTTTATTTAATCATGTAGGCAATTACATAGCTCTTTTGACAGGTCAGTACATTAATGAAAGAAATATAATTTACATAGCATACATCGCATCATCAATACTTAATTAATAAAAAAGTTAGAAAGTTATTGAGCTTCTATTTTCAAAAAGTATATTTCTACTAGCGGATGTAGCAGACGTCGTCCTGCCTGAAGAACTGCCACACGGACAGCAGCGCCACCTACCAGGTCGAATTGTGTTCTCAAACATCCAAGAACCTATTGAAATAAACACACAAAATTTCACCCAAATCGGTCCAGCCTTTGGGGGGAGTTAGGTGACAAACACACGTACAAATTATATATAATGTCACCTGAGAATGGCATTAGCGAAAGTTATGGTATTTCGGTATTTCACAAGGATAAAACGGTAAACAACGGATATGGTATTTAATTTAATAAAACTTATATTTGTGACAAATTGTATTTAAAACTTTCTATTCCTCCATATAAACTTGAACTATGCTAAATCTCACAATCCGTGTGCATAATATTCTTAAGGTACAAAGTTTCCTCTTCACGTATTCTTGACTGCCTCGGTGGCGCAGTTGTAGTTGCGCATGCGTTACTTCTGCTGTGCTGAGGTCTCGGGATCGATCCCCGGGTCGGGTAAAGTGATATTGGGTTTTTCTATCTAGAAATTCCTCAGTATTAGCCTGGAGTCTGGAATCTGTGCCCGGTATGGCGATAGGCTCGCCCCCTATCACATTATGGGACCGAAATTCGGCGAAAAGGGGGTGTACTAGTTACACCTCTGCCTACCCTTTCGGGGATTACAGGCGTGAGTGTATGTGTATTCTTGGCGGTGCCCTGAAAATTTTACTCTTTACTATTCTTATCTCTCTTTAAGTATTGTATCCCAGTTCAATGACCATGGCAATTTGAATTCCGCCACATACAAGAAGTGGCTGAAGAAAGGGTCCGGTCTCAGGAGATGCAGCTTTTTTATATGTTTTAACAGACTTCAAAAAAAGGAGAAGGTTCTCAATTCGTCGGAATTATTCGAGAAATTCTTTTTTTGTTTAAAAACTTCTCAGGTTGTCCCATTGGCACCAAGTCAGGATCTGATGATGGGATCTCAGAAAAATCTAGGGCAACCCTCAAACTTTATAGGGACGCATAATTTCTTTTTTATTGAAGTCTTTTTATGAATTAATTGAAGTCAAAACTTCTTTGGGCACATTTTAATAAAAATACAATGAAGCATATAATAAAACGGTTTTCCAAAAACAGTCAAATAGCCTATTCTAAAAATAAACACAAAGGCGGCTCGCGTGAAAAAACCGAAATTATTTTATTCTGCTGACTTGTTATAATAATACAAGCTCTGTATTAAACATTGTCCCACAGCTGGGCACGGGCCTCCTCTATTAATGAGAGGGGTTAGGCCTTAGTCCACCACGCTGGCCTAATGCGGGTTGGTAGACTTCACATACCTTCGAAATTCGTATAAGAATTCGCATATGACTTGTTATAAAACTATTCAATTGCAGACACAACAAATATTGTTCAAATTTAAGTCATAATATGTTGTGACTTTCAGACATTTATTGCGGGTTAGTTGAATTTTCTAATAAATATTTATAAAAAGAAACATTTAATCGTCATGATTTCTTGAGTTCATTACAATTATTTATACCAGGATCGTATTTGGTTGTACGAAAGAAGAAATAATAATAATATAAAAAGCACCCAACAGTCACACACATAGCCCCAATCCCACACTAAGATACGAGTCTTGTGTTGTGGCTATCAGGGACTACGAGAGACGCACGGTCTCACAACTCCCAGATCCCGGACATGAATATCTGTCTGTCACACAAACATTTGTCCCGGTGTGGGAATCGAACCCACGGCCTCTCGTTTCACAGCCAGCTACTCGCCTTCTGCGACACTGAGGCTGTCGAATTAATGTATTTTAGACTCATTTAATATATTTCAATTATATAATAAGATACTCCGAAAGGTGTAACTTTTCGAGAGACTATACCGCCCACACACCCGCCATTGTAACTCCTGTTTAGCCAGGATCGACAATGTCAAGCGCACATATTCGCTGGGAATGCTTAACTGTCTTTTATTCAACGAAATCTGTTTATATAAAAGAAGAAGCTGACTGACTGACTGACTGACTGACTGACGATCAACGCACAGCCAAAACGGCTGGGGTTAGAGACTTGAAATTTTGACAGTAGGTACCTTTTATGACGTAGGCATCCACTAAGGAAGGGTTTTTGGAAATTCCACCCCTAGGGGGGTAAAATAGGGGATGATAGTTTGTATGCAAATCCGTCATTTTAGAATTTAAATTCATGAAAATTGGTATTTTGTATTGTATACTTTTTCTCCCAAATATGACCTCCACGCGGGCGGAGCCGCGAACAACAGCTAGTCAAATATAAATATAGGGAGTAGTAGTAGATGGGGTAGGCAGTGTGGTCACTTTGCCGTGCAAGCATTAAAAAAAAAGGTTGGAAATACTAACTTTTTAGGAGAAACTTGTGCTATCACAGGCTGCCGAGCTTATGTTCATAGAAAAAGAAAGAGAAATGTGAAAAGAATCCACGGAAAGAGGAATGTGAGGGAGACCTCTACTACGATTTAAAGACTACGCCAAGAGAGATATGATATCATTCGGAATTGATCATAGGATGTGGGAAGAGTTGGCTGAAGATCGAAATACGTGGAGAAAACGCGTGCTGAATGGGCGTGAAGCTCACGACAACAACTGGTTTAGAACACTGGCGGACAAAAGACGAACACGTCACCAGGCCTACGATGATCTACCAGTCGGTAACTTCTTCTGGAGAGTGTGCGGTAAAAGCTGTCGCTCTAGAATTGGCTTATATAGCCACGAAAAAAAAAGTGTATGTCAATGAGACAATGATTAAATCGTCTGAAATAGACGTATAAGGCCAATATATACATATATATTATGTTCATATAACTATGTAAGTGGAGTCTCTTGCGATATCGGACACAAATTCTAATCGTGTGGAAATTTTTGTCTGTTTTACCACATATATGTTATCTGGATGGATTAAATCAAAAACCTAAACAGTCTCAGCCTGGTAACTTTTAAAGCACAATCAAATATTAGTGATGTACTACGACCACATCGCGGTGCATCAAATGATTTTTTTATTTATCATGGCACTGTAAAGTGACCACACTGCTCCTCATGGTAAGTGCAGTGCGGTCCAATCTCTTATCGAGTAGCGAGAGACAATCTATCCCCCGCTACTCAACACAATCATACCGGCCTGCTTCATCACACTACGCCATGGGCAAGAAGGTGAAGAAGCGGTCGAGGGTCTAGCGTCAGAGTACTCAGAAGGCCGCAAAATGGCCAAACATCGTAACCGAACAAAAACCGTATGTACACTGGCTGATCCCGAAACGCGACACACTTGCGTGTGCCACTATGGCGGGTTTTATACCCTGTACGGTGGTCGCTATCCTTGCGGATATGAATATCCTACCACCAGCAATACTGGATCGTACAGCAGTACTGTACGATCTTAGTTTACGCAAAGCATTATGTTATTAATTTTTTTATTCCATCTTTATCATTTCATCTTGTTTCCAAAACATATATCCGAAAACCACTTATGGCAAATGCTTAAGGCACCACACGTTCGGCTTTTTCTGACTTCTGCATGCTTTTAATAGTCCGCTAGCCTGGATACTGATAAATGTACGGTAAATCTAAGCGCTACATACATGTTACTACAAGTTTTTCACTAGAGTGCAGTCCTGGCAGACACGATTTTTAATATAATCGCTCGAATCATTTAAAGAAGCTTCAGTTCGTGCTTGCCATTGACTCGAAACGCATTTCAAGTGATTTTGTCAAACTTATTTTGTGAAACTGTAATTTTCGAATCCATTAATAAGTGGCTTTAAGGAAAATTATTTGTGATTTGTGCGACTATAATTGTGTTCTAACTGGACTGAGGATTCATTCGCGATTTACCGTCCAGCCAGTAAAGTCAACTAAAACGAGGTTTAATGCCTTGTCAGTTGAGTGTTTCATCTACATCCTTAATTGGGACAGGAATTTCAGTGTTGGGTTAAATATGTGTTTCAAGGAGTTAGCTGTGTGTGTGATTGGTGTTTTATTGTTGGGCGTTGCTGTCAACGGGTTTACCGACGAACGTATAAACAGTGAGTTTTCATCATATCGATTCCCGTACTATAGCTTAACTATGAGTTTAAAAAGTAAGGATAGGCCAATGAAGTCCGTAGCGTTGTTTATCTATCGAATGTTTCTTATAGTAATAAATTTAGTATCCCACGTAACCACTAGAGGCGCTGGTTATTTCGTCATATAAATATTTTAAGTTGTCGCTAGCGATATGTGAGAAATACTCAGGAGCTAATAAAATAGTATAATTTATGTTTACATTTCAAAATGGACGGGGAAACTTAAAGCGTAGCATGACATGTTGCTGTGTGCTATTATGTAAACAGATTTTAATGCAAATTATATTGCCCTTTTCCAACCATTTTTTTTGCTAAATATCGCATGATTTCAGTTGTAATCAAATTGATCTATCTATACAACAAGTAACATGATTAATGCACACTCTGAAAGTAGTTTGTTCAGAATAAGCGACTGAATCGATATCAACAATTTTTTAACAGACGATTTTTTTGTCCAAAAATAATTAACACTCAGGTAAATAATAGTCACCCTTTAATTTAACGTTCAAGACAAACGAGACTGAAAAATAAATCGATGCGATAAAGTTTTTTCTAAATGCAATAATAAACGAACACTTTAAAAAATGAAATAATTAAAATTACGAACATTATGTCGAAAATTAGTACAACTAATTTCATAAGAAACAATATTTATATCCATCGCAGTTTAATTTCAATGCATGAATTATGATTGTAATAATATTTTTGTTTGAGGATGTGCGTTATTCCTGTTACACGTAGTATATATGAAAATTGATTGTATGTTCCTTATGCACATCAAAAAGGCTGGAGCGATTTTGGTGAAATTTTCAGGCAATCAGGGATCACCCATTAAGTTTGATAGCGATCGGGTGGATTATTATTATTATTAGCTTTATATTCAACAATATATAAGTGTAGAGCAAACCAGCTATGATATATTACTACTATATGAGTCATCATGGAGTAGGTAAGGCGGGCGGGGTATTACCAAATGTATATTTATTTTCTGCTGCCTTGGTGGCGCAGTTGTAATTGCGCAAGCGTTACAACCGCTGTGCTGAGGTCTCGGGTTCGATCCCCGGGTCGGGTAAAGTGATATTGGGTTTTTCTATCTAGAAATTCTCAGTATTAGCCCGGAGTCTGGAACCTGTGCCCGATATGGCGATAGGCTCGCCCCCTATCACATTATGGGACCGAAATTCGGCGAAAAGTGGGTGTACTGGTTACACCTCTGCCTACCCCTTCGGGGATTATAGGCGTGAGTGTATATGTATGTATATTTATTTTCTGATTACAATTGACACCTTAGTTATTTATTTCGGATTACCAATGGTACATTTAACAATAGTCAGTACCATTATTATATTTAAATATTCGTTATGCAGCGTAACGTAGCAGCGATAGCCTAGTTGGTTTCGGTACGGACTGTGAAGATGAAAGTCGTAGGTTCAAAACCCAAGTGGCATACACCTCTGACTTTTCTAAAGTTATGTGTGTATTAAATGTTAATTATCGCTTGCTTTAATGATGAAGGAAAAAAAATTGAGGAAACCTGCATACCTGAGAATTTCGAAGGTATGTGAAGTCTACCAACCCGCATTAGGCCAGCGTGGTTGACTAAGGCCTAACCCCTCTCATTAGTAGAGGAGGCCCGTGCCCAGCTGTGGGACAATGTTTCATACAGGGCTAGTATTATTATAATTCGTTATGAAATAGATTTGATATAAGACTAATTCAAGGTATCTTATGAAAGCCAAATCGAAGGAGGCAAAAACATTTCGTTTAGTTACAAGAGTTAATTAAGATTTTATATTTATATTGTAACATGGAGTGATGGGTTGGGATGTCCATATTAAATACAAACCCATAAATACAATATATATATATATATATTAGTTGCATCTCTTATGTATTCAATACATACAATATATACAACAATGAGGAAAAGCATAATATAATATAAAATTTATATTATAAAATATTAAGGAAATTTACAAATAATTATAAACAATCAAACAAAAATTATTCAACCAAACAAACAATAGAGTTTATCACCTGTTTATCTTTTTATAGTGTTGAGTATATTAATTATTGTTTTATTTAGTTGTTTAAAGAATAACTAATAAAAATATTAGTTATAAAGCATTAAATATATTTATATTAATAAAAATATTTTCTGAGTCAAGACATCCAATGTCAGGGTTAAAATCTGCAACTACTGATTCGATTTTTAAAATTTTGATTTTGGATGTCAGGGTTAAAATCTGCAACTACTGATTCGATTTTTAAAATTTTGAGTTTGGATGTCAGGGTTAAAATCTGCAACTACTGATTCGATTTTTAAATTTTTGAGTTTGGATGTCAGGGTTAAAATCTGCAACTACTGATTCAATTTTGAAAATTCGTTCGCCAATAGGAAGCTACATTATAGTCTATAGTCATTATAGTATTTAAAACTGGTAGAGTGAGTAGTAGAGTGGCCGGCTCGACCGGGGTAGTACCACTGTCTCACAGAAAGCCAACGTAAAGTGACAGTTTAGTGTCACGTTTCGTATGGTAAGTGAGATATCCGGTGGTCCAGATTCCCCCTTCCCTTCCCTAATACCTATTCCTGTCCTTTAAGGCCGACATACATGACACTCGCTATTGTGGATGTTCATGGGCGGTGGAGATCACTTAACATCAGGTGACCCACTGGCTCGTTTGTCGGACAATGACATGAAAAAAAAAATAGTTATAAAGTATTAACTATATTTATATTAATAAAAATATTTTGTGACTTTGGATGTCAGGGTTAAAATCTGCAACTAGTGATTCGATTTAAAAATTTGTTCGCCAATAGGAAGCTACATTATAGTCTTAACAAAAATTTTAAGCATTAAGGTTGTTTGAAAAACTACTATATATACTACATCGATATAATGAGAATAATAATAAGAATTTCGAAGATGTGTGCAGTGTTACAATCGGTATTAGGATAGTGTGTTGGACTTAATACAGAAGGCTTATTATACATAGGGCATCAGATTAGGGTTCTTCAAATGAAATTAAGATTTTCTGATAAATAATTTTAGTTTAGGCATCATAAAAGAACGAAAGTAATAGATTTTTTTTAAATTCTCTCTTTTTTATATCAAAAAGAAAAGGTTCCACCGTGCAGCCTTGTCTTTACCTATTGTTTAAAAGTAATAAGTTTTGATTATTATTTTTTTCACCTTGTCGCGACATGAAAACTGTGCATAGGAAAATAATGACAAATAGATATTAACAAAAAAATTAAATTTCCAGATCACCGATGCGGGGTAGAAGCCAGTTCAAATTTAATCCACCACAATCCGTGGATGGTGTACTTGGAGTACTACCGGCATGAGAACCCTTTGGACGTCCGGTGCGGCGGAACACTTATTGGCCCAAAACATGTTGTCACAGCTGCGCATTGCGTCATGAAGATCAAATCCACGAAGTGAGAATATTTCTTAAATAACGACTATATAGTTTTGTCTACAGCATGGATGGGTCAGCTCGACTGGGGTATTACGACTGTCTTACAGAACACTAAGATAAAGTTGTGAATTTCCATTCTTAACCCTCTGTAACTCAAAACCTTCAAACTATATAGTTTTCATGGAATCGAATAGGTTTAATAATTTAAAAAAAAACGTATTTTTTTAAATTTTATTATTGTATAATAATTAAACATAATATTACAAAAAAGGGAGCGTAGCTCACAGGCAACAATAAGTTACAATGACAAAGAAAATAAGACAAAATTGAGAAGAATTAAAATTGGTTACAGCAGATGGAAGTTCCTGAACCAATTTTTGTTTTTGATATAGCATAATGCTACGCCGCACTTGTCACACACCGTATGAGTGAATCCACTTTGGGTATTTACCACGGATTTTTTCTGCCCATTGAGGCCAGTGACTACTACTACGTTCGAAGAAGCTCCTAAATCGGGCTCGTCGGCTTGAACTACATACTCTTTGCCAGGTTCAATCTCTGTCGTATAGGGGAAACTGGAAACACCACTCAAAACATATAATTTGTAACCCCATTTATGAGGTTTCTTGGGGTGGTATCTTTCAGCATATACCGCGCTTTTGTAGAGGACATTTACTCATCTACGCAAAGTGGTTTTTCTAATGGAACTTTGGCGTATGCTTCGTTCAAGGCATCAGTGACTGGGCGAATTTTGAAGATCCTATCTGCATCAGGGTGGCTCCTAGGAAGACATTTAGAGTTTTCATTAAAATGCAGATATTGTCTAATCTTTTCAAATTTATTAGAAGACTTGGTATGTTGAATTAGAGTTGTGCCTAGAAGGGAACTCCAATGTTTGGTCACTCTGGGTAGCTGATTCTGTGACATGATATATACCACACCTATAAATTGACGGATTTATGTCTCAGATAAACGAAAAATGTTGTTCGGATCTTCTGTACCAAATAGAGGTTTGTCTCTTCCGTTTTTTTTCATAAGTTCTGGTGGAAATTAGTAAAGTAATAACTGTATAGGAGTTTCAAGATCCAAGATTTTACTGGCAACGAGTCATTGAGATCAGAACTCGTAAAAACCAGCTGCTGTGCATTCAGCTCTAGATTATTTTTTTCCACCATAATGTTAGCTTTCAGGGTTTCAGGGGGCCGAGGTACCTGGAATGTCTGAACTAGACGGGGTCGGTTCTACTTCTACCTCAGGGTTGGAGCTACGGTCCTCATCATTCAAGTAGTCTACTAATGCGACCATTTCAAATTCAGCCCCCAAAGACTCTTCAACCAACTCTCCAAAATCAGGATCCACTACACTATCCCACTACTAAGTCGAGACCCTCTTCACTTGCAGAATCACCTTGCATTGCGCAGGCGATCTCGTTTTCATGAAGGCAAAGTCGGTCAGCCATCCTAAAACAAAATAATATCTCATGTAAATATTCGCAGTGTTCATACAAGGTAGTTACCCTTTCCGGATAATGTAGCCTACAAGACACAAACACTAAATGTCACCTAATACATAAATAACGATAAAATATTTAAAAAAAATACAGTGATATAGTAAACTTTGAACACTTACCTTATATATTTTCACAAAAACAAGCACCAACAAACGTAATAACTATTTTTTATTGTTTTTTATCTTTTATCACGCACCGACTATATGAAATTATTCACTTCACTACCGGCAACTCGTCGTTTAAAACAAATAGTGATATCTAGTTTAATTTGCTTGTACTTGATTGATAGAACGGAGTGTAGATGACGTTCTACAATGCTTTACAAGACGAACTAATAGTTACTAGGGGAATTTAGGAGGGTGAAACGCTATGTTGCCTGTAGTCTACCATACGTTATAGAGGGTTAAATAGCTACTCTACAGTTTTGTCTACAGCATGGATGGGTCAGCTCGACTGGGGTATTAAGACTGTCTTACAGAAAACTGAGATAAAGTTGTGAATTTCGATTCTTAAATAGCTACTGTACAGTTTTGTCTATAGCATGGATGGGTCAGCTCGACTGGGGTATTACGACTGTCTTACAGAAAACTGAGATAAAGTTGTGAATTTCCATTCTTAAATAGCTACTGTACAGTTTTGTCTACAGCATGGATGGGTCAGCTCGACTGGGGTATTACGACTGTCTTACAGAAAACTGATATAAAGTTGTGAATTTCCATTCTTAAATAGCTACTGTACAGTTTTGTCTATAGCATGGATGGGTCAGCTCGACTGGGGTATTACGACTGTCTTACAGAAAACTGAGATAAAGTTGTGAATTTCCATTCTTAAATAGCTACTGTACAGTTTTGTCTATAGCATGGATGGGTCAGCTCGACTGGGGTATTACGACTGTCTTACAGAAAACTGAGATAAAGTTGTGAATTTCCATTCTTAAATAGCTACTGTACAGTTTTGTCTACAGCATGGATGGGTCAGCTCGACTGGGGTATTACGACTGTCTTACAGAAAACTGATATAAAGTTGTGAATTTCCATTCTTAAATAGCTACTGTACAGTTTTGTCTATAGCATGGATGGGTCAGCTCGACTGGGGTATTACGACTGTCTTACAGAAAACTGAGATAAAGTTGTGAATTTCCATTCTTAAATAGCTACTGTACAGTTTTGTCTATAGCATGGATGGGTCAGCTCGACTGGGGTATTACGACTGTCTTACAGAAAACTGAGATAAAGTTGTGAATTTCCATTCTTAAATAGCTACTGTACAGTTTTGTCTATAGCATGGATGGGCCAGCTCGACTGGGGTATTACGACTGTCTTACAGAAAACTGAGATAAAGTTGTGAATTTCCATTCTTAAATAGCTACTGTACAGTTTTGTCTATAGCATGGATGGGTCAGCTCGACTGGGGTATTACGACTGTCTTACAGAAAACTGAGATAAAGTTGTGAATTTCCATTCTTAAATAGCTACTGTACAGTTTTGTCTATAGCATGGATGGGTCAGCTCGACTGGGGTATTACGACTGTCTTACAGAAAACTGAGATAAAGTTGTGAATTTCTATTCTTAAATAGCTACTGTACAGTTTTGTCTATAGCATGGATGGGCCAGCTCGACTGGGGTATTATGACTGTCTTACAGAAAACTGAGATAAAGTTGTGAATTTCCATTCTTAAATAGCTACTGTACAGTTTTGTCTATAGCATGGATGGGTCAGCTCGACTGGGGTATTACGACTGTCTTACAGAAAACTGATATAAATGGTTTCTTATATTTACGCGAATATTATACATTGATATAAAACGTATTTTACGGATTATATCGCGGTTTATTTTACTTTTTTAACCCGACGTTTCGAAGGCTTTACAGCCTTCGTGGTCACGTCGGGTTAAAAAAGTAAAATAAACTGCGATATAATCCGTAAAATTCGTTTTATTTCAACTGATATAAAGTTGTGAATTTCCAGTCTTAAATAGCTACTGTAAAGTTAAGGCTCTAGCATGAATGGGTCAGCCCGACGAACTCTATCTGTCCTCAACCCTGGTCAATGGACGGACAGATAGATTTATTTCAATGTGTAGTATTCGCGTAAACATATTTTTTTGTTCAAGGCCTACGGGTTTTTGTATTCGTTTGTCGAGGTACAATGTTTGGCCGTTTTGCAGCCTTCTGAGTACTCTGATACTAGACCCTCAACCGCTTCCTCACCTTCTTGCCCATGGTGTAGTGTGAAGAAGCAGACCGGCATGATCGTGTTTAGTAGCGAGGGATAGATTGTTTCTCGCTTCCGATACTCTAATTGGACGGCACTGCGCTTTCCATCAGGTGCAGTGTCGCTTTACCGTGCCAGGATAAAAAAAACATTAATCATTAAGTTCACTTACATACACTCACGCCTGTAATCCTCGAAGGGTTAGGCATAGGTGTAACCAGTACACCCACTTTTCGCCGAATTTCGGTCCCATAATGTGATAGGGGGCGAGCCTATCGCCATACGGGGCACAGATTCCAGACACCGGGCTAATACTGAGGAATTTCTAGATAGAAAAAAACAATATCACTTTACCGAAATCGAACCCGAGACCTCAGCACAGCAGTCATAACGCATGCGCAATTACAACTGCGCCATTCAGATCATTAAGATTTTAATTTTTAATCTGATATTTTCAGCGTCGCCGCTCGTTTAGGGGAGTACGATTTGAGAAGTGAACGGGACTGTGTGCAGGGAGTCTGCGCCGATCCAGTGATCCGGATTCAAGTGGAAGAAATCCACGTCCATCCAGATTACAATGAAGACGGCACGGAGCACGATATAGCCGTTCTGCGGTTGAAAGAAGATGCTCCTTATACAGGTAAATAGCAACGTTACTTGAAACTCTATCTGGAAGGCACTGCGCTTACCATCAGGCGCAGTGTGGTCACTATGTCGCGCCAGAATAATAAAAAAAAAACGTCATCACACTGATAATTTATTTATTAAAATCCACAGCCCTTAATACTAGAGTGATACAATCTGATTTACATTTTATTAACACAATTAAATATAGTTAGTCAAATGTGAAATAGTATTTTTGGAGAGCGTGTGTATGTGTGTGTGCATGGGTGTATGTGCATATGTTTTTATATATATATTTATACATTGTCTTCGTGAAGGATTTTTGAAACATCACATTTAAATTTAATATCACGAAACATTAGAAGTCAAATTAGTTGGTATTGATGGACATCTTTAAATTTGTATCTAATATACGTATATGTAAAGTAGCTCGCGACGAATTTCACTTTTATGATATTTGTGTACTATAAAAAAATATGTGTCTTTCTTTAAACGAGGCTTAAGAAGAGTAGCCCTTAAACTGTACGCAGCGGCTCTGCTTTGCCGTGGCATAGCAGTAGTTTATGGGCGACGGTGACTACTTACCATCAGGTGGCCCGTGTGCTTGTCTATTCAGGCATTAAAAAAAAATACGGTCGGGAATGTGAAAGTTGGGCGGATTAGCCGGCTGTGAAACTAGAGGCCGTGGGTTCGATTCCCGCATCGAGTCAAATGTTTGTGTGACAGACATATATTTGTTTCGGGTCTTAGTGTTGTGGGACCGTAGTCCCTCGTAGTTCTTAATACCAGCGATACAGGTTTTACCCAGTGTGGGGTCAGAACTACTGACTGTTGGGTGTATTTATTTATTATCATGCAAATAATTTAAAGCTAGTGTATATAAAAATCTACAACATACAAATTTTCCTAAACCATAGCAAAAGTATGTGCAGTCAATAGTGACTCAGTTTTACGGTAAACCACACGTATTGGCACACGCGCGATATATTTCTAGCTAGTATGGATGACGTTTCACTATGATTTGTCAAAAGGGAATTTGCTCTGTATCAGTATTTCGCTCTGGCATGCGTCAAAGAAATAAGTTTAAAACTAAAACGTATAACATACATTGCTGTTTGTCATTTTAATATCCTGATTTATATAAAATAATAATAATTATACTCCTGTATTAACATTGTTCCACTGCTGGGCACGGGCCTCTTCTACTAATTAATGGGGGTTATGCCTTAGTCCACCACGCTGGCCCAATGCGGGCTGGTATACTTCACCTTTGAAATTCATACGAAAATTCTCAAGTACGCAGGTTTCCTCCCGATGTTTTCCTTCACTGTTAAAGCTAACGATAATTAACTATGAATACGTAACTTTTAGAAAAGTCAGAGGTGTATGCCATTAGCGCTAGTTTCGAACATACGACTTTCGTATTGTGAGTCCGTACCGCAAGCAATTAGGCTATCGCTCTTTATATTAAAAATATTAATTAATTGAAGGTTGACCTTCTACACTACATTAATTAGTGACGAAATGTGTGACCCACAGATATTTGTTTTCTGTTGGTGAGACCAAAATCTTACGTAGCTCCCACAAAACTTGAATCTTTTTGAGTCAGGACCTATGTGTGTTCTTCTTCTTCAGGTGCATCTCCAATTACTGGAGGTTGGCCATCAACTCCGAATATTTATCTCTGTCCCTTGCAAGGCGGAACAACTCTGCAGCACTCTTGACTCCAGTCCACTCCCGAATATTCTTGAGCCAAGACCTTTTTCTTCGGCCCACACCTCGTTTCCCAGCTACTTTGCCCATCATGATAATTTGCAGTAGGTCGTACCTCTCATGTCGAAAAACATGTCCAAGGTAGCCAACCTTCCTGTGTATGACGGTCTGCATGAGCTTGCGGTCTTGGCCAACTCGCCTCAAAACCTCGATATTAGTGACCTTTTGGGTCCGGCTAATAGATAGCATGCGCCGGTATACCCACATTTCAAAAGTGTGTGTTACTATTGCGTATTATTTAATTACTATTTGCGAACTTTGACTGTCTTGGTGCCGTAGTTGTAAATGTGCATGCGTTACGATTTCTGTGCTGATGTCTCGGGTTCAATCCCCGGGTCGGGTCACGTGATATCGGGTTTATCTCTTTAGAAATACTCAGTCTCGGAGTATGCAGTGCTCGGTATGGCGACGGGCTCGCCCCTATCACATTATAGAACCGTAATAAATTCGGCGAAAAGTGGGTGTACTGGTTTATGATTATAACCTTAGAATTTCTTGTTTCAGACTTCATTCGGCCAGTGTGCCTGCCATCGGGCCATTTGGAAGATCAAGTTTTATTCTCTGCAGCTGGTTTCGGAGAGATTCCATCACTTGGCACCTATACCGATGTGAAAAAGGTCCTACCTCTGCCCAATTGGGACATCGGCGAATGCAGAGCAGCCTACAAATCAAGTTTACCCCAAAAAATCATTTGCGCTGGCGGTAAAGAAGGAATCGACACTTGCAGGGGGGATTCTGGGGGCCCACTAGTTTGGTTTCGTCAAAGGGCTGAGCTATGGGGGGTTACGAGTTTCGGGAATACCCGCTGCGGTGCAAAAGGATACCCAGGAATCTACACCAGTGTCCTGGATTATAAAGACTGGATTGAGGCAATTACTAAAATTTAGACTGGGAAAATCTATAAGACTTTGGCGCGTTTTTATGTAACCGAATGTAAGACCATGCCGAATATATAATGCCTACTTAATTTGTACCATTTTCAGGGATAAGAAAGTCTCAAGTGCTTATTTAACCATTCTCGAATCACAATTCGAAAAGGTAATAAGTAGAGTGTGTCCAAAATCAATTTTATTTCCATAATATTAAAGTTAAAAATAGCATGTTGCAGAACGGCCGTGTTGTCCGTATTTTTGGTATGCCGGCATGCCATTGATACGTGACTGGTTAGTAGCATTTAAATATTCGGGCGTGAGATCGTTGAGTCATTGTTTAAATGCATTTATTGTTTGTGTTCCAAATATAAATTTTATTGAATGTTTATGTTTATTTTCAATATTGTGTCATCTGTTACGAGTAGCCACTGGTGAAAGACCTTAAAGTTCCCACGGATCTGCACCATCAGCAGAATCCTGAGTTATGAATCACCTTGATGACCACCCGCAACGTGGGACCGCCACTGCTTGGCAGCAACGCTTTCACTCTTCGATCGTCGTCGAGGGAAGACGCGACAATCAGATTTATAAGTGCCGATTCATTGTACCTAGTTAAGTTATACTAAATATACATTTGTCAAATTTAATTGCGTTTTTAAAAACCTCCTTCCGAAGGCGACTAACGTAATTGGCGCAGTCGGTAGGATAGTCGAGTCAGTGCGTGTATACACACATCGTTACCGCGCTGATAGTCGTATCGTCGACGCGTCGACTATCTGAACAAACGAGAAGCCATTCAGAGGAGCAGGACAATCGAAGATCCAGACGCAGATTAAGGACTCTTCGGGTGAGACATCCAGACATCGACGTCTATCACTACGAGAACAATGTATGTTGCAGAATTTATACTGTGAGTTGCACAATTTTATAGATTTGGTTGTCATTCCTAGATATATTTCCTTAGCATACCAGAATTGATCCTAATTCTTAGAATTTATGTGATTTACCCACAATCAAGTAGGGCGAATTTAGATATATTTCCTTAGTTATATCAGAATTGATCCTAATTCTTAGAATTTATGTAATTCATCCACGATCAAGTAGGACGAATTTCGTAATATTTTTTTTTATTATATAATTTATAGAGGAATTTATCCTAATTCCTACAACTTTTATGTTCCACCGACGATCAAGTAGGGAGAACTTAGTTAACAGGAGAAACGCTCTTCGCATCGAGCAGAGAGACGCACATCGTAATTTAAGTAGTATAATAGAACATTCTAGCGAAATGGAGAATACACACCAGACAGCCGAGCAGGTCCACCAAAAACCAGGTAACATTACCGATCAAATTTATAGGGCCTTACGCCTAGTGCCAGAATTTAACGGTGATAGCAATGTACTCATTAGATTTCTTAATATATGTGACCAACTAGTTATAGCTTACATTGACCCTTCACCCGGCCATGAACTTCAAAATTATTCAATGCTCAATGGTATCCTCAATAAAATCGTAGGACCAGCTGCGCGATCACTAGCCACCAATGGTACCCCTAGTGATTGGAACGGTATCAGGAGTACGTTAATAAATAATTTCTCAGATCATAGAGATGAGTCATCGTTATATACCGATCTTTCTATGTTAAAGCAAGATAATGATACCCCAAGTGTTTTTTATGAACGTGTCCAAAACCTTCTTAGTATTATTATAACATATGTCCAGCTGCACGAGACTATAGATACAACTACAGAGGCCAAAAGGCAACTCTACAAAAAACTAGCGTTACAAACTTACTTAAAAGGATTACGAGAGCCCCTAGGCTCACGTATTCGCTGCATGCGACCCGAAACCATAGAGCTTGCTCTCGAATACGCTCAAGAGGAACTCAATGTTTTGTACATGCAAAATAAAGAAGTAGGTTCATATAGCAATAACAGAAATAGAAAATCATATATACCTCTCAACCCCTTTTCAGTACCAGAGAACTCACTACCCTTAAACTTACCACCCTTACACGGTAATCCTAGACCAACACAGGATCAACCCCCTCTTCAAGGACAAACTATTCAACACAACACACGACAGTTAGGACCATCTAGAACTCAACAAATGTTCAGATCTTTGCCACGGTCCAATATGACCACAGGATTTAGAATCCCACCCAGATCCCAACCCCATACCAATAATTACCCTCAGCCAATGAGTGGCATCAGTCATCCTGTAGCACGTCCCTTGCCTCCGACAGGACATGATTGGAGAGTACATGGTAACCAACCGCCTAACAACTATTCAAGAACAAGAGAAATTAATATTAATAACTTTAATGATCCCCTCGGACCCTGTACCAGCGAACTCTATGACTATAACAACCAGGAATATGAATTAAATGAACAGTACCCACCTCTAGAGTACGGACTTTATGAGGATAATTTCCCCACCCAAACCGACCCACAAGAATACATCCCTGAAACTTCAAATTTTCATTTGGATTCGAAGCCAAATGCCCCAGAATAGAACTGAATACACACAACCAAAGACATTTACCATACATACAGATTCAAAACCCCCCCCTAAAACTTCTGATTGACACGGGAGCTAATCAGTCCTTTATAAGCCCTGAAGCCATACAGAATTATTTTTCATATATACCCCTAAGTCTTGACCCATTCGAAGTTACGAATGTGCACGCAACGACTAGGAATAACTATTCCATTACAATGCCATGTTTCCCTGAATTTAGATCCACAGAATACATCAAATTATATGTATATAGATACCATAATTATTTTGACGGACTTATTGGACAAGACTTACTAAAGAAATGGGAAGCTAAAATCGACCTTAAACACTTTGTGCTAAGGACTAAATTCGCGAATAACCAGATCAGACAATACACATCTCAGAATGCCACCCATTTTGAGGAGACTATACCCGCGCGAAAAACAAAATTATTATACGTTCCTTTGCATGCACCTGATGGAGACATCCTAGTAAAGGAACAAGTGATTCACAACTGTGTCATTCCTGAATGTATAACCTCAGTAATTAACTGTCAATGTATAATAGAAATAGGAAACCCCACCTGTAATGATATCTTATTTTCTATAGACGGACAAACAATTAAGACAGACAGTAGTGGACTCGACGCATCAATTTCTAAGAATCAGACACACATTTACAACGAACAATTTGCACCTGTGACTAATTCCTCGAATGAGCGCACGCGACAAGTCTTATCAAAGTTGCGCACAGATCATTTAAATGCAGAGGAGACAGCAAATTTATTGAATTTGTGCAAAGAATATTCAGATGTATTTTACGTAGAGGATGAACCCCTTTCTTTCACTAATAAGATAAAACACCAAATCAGAACAACTGACGAACACCCCGTATTTAGTAAAAGTTACAAGTACCCATACATACATAAACAAGAAGTCCAGAACCAGATAGCAAAAATGCTAGAACAGGGAATCATTCGACCGTCAACATCCGCTTGGAGTGCTCCCATCTGGATTGTGCCAAAAAAAGCGGATGCATCAGGGAAAATTAAGTGGAGACTAGTAGTCGACTTTCGTAAACTTAACGACAAAACCATAGACGACAAATATCCCATACCTAATATAACAGACATTTTAGATAAATTAGGCAAGTGCCAATACTTCACAACCCTAGATTTGGCTAGTGGATTTCATCAGGTGGAAATGGAACAGTCAGACGTCCATAAGACAGCATTTAATGTTGACCATGGACATTACGAATTTCTTCGTATGCCTATGGGTTTAAAAAACTCCCCATCTACCTTCCAAAGGGTAATGGATAACGTGCTGAGAGATCTTCAGAATGTAATTTGTGTAGTCTATTTGGACGACATTTTAGTGTTCTCGACATCACTACAAGAACACACAATAAACCTAAAAAAGATATTCCATAGACTACGCGAATCGAATTTTAAAATTCAGATGGATAAATCTGAATTCTTAAAGCATGAAACCCCATACCTGGGACACGTTATAACCCCGCAAGGCGTGAAACCCAATCCAGATAAAATAAATGCAATTCTGAAATATCCCATTCCAAGGACCACTAAACAAATCAAAGGTTTCTTAGGACTATTAGGCTATTACCGGAGATTTATACCAGATTTTGCTCGATTAACTAAACCCCTGACTAAATGCTTAAAAAAAGGCGCTAAGATCAACTTGACCTCCGAATACGTTAAATGCTTTGAAGACTGTAAAGTATTACTGACCAATGACCCCATATTACAGTATCCCGACTTCACAAAGGACTTTATACTAACCACAGACGCTTCTAACGTTGCCATTGGAGCTATTTTGTCACAAGGACCCATAGGTTCCGACCGACCCATTGCATACGCATCAAGAACTCTTAACGACAGTGAATTAAACTATTCCACTATAGAAAAGGAGCTCCTGGCCATAGTTTGGGCCACTAAATACTTTAGACATTATCTTTTTGGACGAAAATTTAAAGTAGTAACAGACCATAAGCCTTTACTTTGGCTAATGAATTTAAAAGAACCAAACTCAAGGCTCACTAGGTGGAAACTAAAGCTATCCGAATTTAATTTCACAGTTATATATAAGAAAGGCAAACATAATTGTAACGCAGATGCCCTTTCACGCATAGAAATTCATAATGAAGAAGCAGAATCAATTAAAGTCAACCTGTCTGACTCTCACAGCTCTTCTACTGTCACAGCACCTGACGACAGACCACTGATAAGTGCATCATCTACTGACACTGCACCTAGTTTAAGACCACTAAGTAGTCCACTGCCTCATGATCCAGCACAAGAGAATCCGCTATGCACAACCTCTACAATACATACCAGCGTAGAAAATCCGGTACTCGAAATACCTATAACGGATGATCCCTTGAATAAGTACAAAAGACAGATCATTTTCAACATTGTACCTCATTCAGTTAGCCCTAGACCAAAAATCACAAAGCCTTTCGAAACATACAATAAAATAACACTGGACGTTTCTGAAGGAAATTTAGAACAGGACATAATTAATGCTATTAAAAGGTACGTAGACCCTAAAAATCGAACAGCAATTTTAGTACAACCCTTAGACAAAATGTACTGTATTGTCCCAATAATTCAAAAAACCTTCATAAGTTCATCCATAAATCTTATCTTAGTAAAACGCGATCTAGAGAACATCAATCAATTTCTAGATCAACAGAATATTATAAAAAATTACCACGAAGGAAAGACAAACCATCGAGGTATCAATGAAACTTTCCTATCGCTTGCACAGCGCTATTTCTGGCCTAGAATGAAGGATACTATTTCTCAATACATAAAAAAGTGTATAATTTGTGGCTGTGGAAAATACGACCGGAACCCCTTAAATCAGGAATTTCGAATAATACCACCACCGTCAAAGCCATTTGCATTATTACACGCTGATACTTTAACTATAGAACACGATAAATATCTGACAATTATAGATTCATTCTCTAAATACGCACAAGCCTATAAAATCTCTGACTGTACTGCCCCGAACATTCTTAGATCACTTTTAAAATTTTGCACTCACCATGGATTCCCTTTGACGCTAACAACCGACCAAGGTACAGAATTTACAAACCAAGTTATAACAGAATTCCTAAAATTGCATAAAATACAACACCATACTACAGCTGCACATGCTCCCAACGAAAATGGGATGATTGAACGTTTTCATGGCATATTACTGGAGCATCTTAGACTGCTCAAACTACAATATAAAGACGAAATCACCCCAAACCTAATTCCATATGCACTAATTGCTTACAATAGTTCTATACATAGTTTAACTAAGTGCAGACCTTTTGAACTTATTACTGGACATTTTGACCCTAGGGACCCAACAGATATAAATTTAACAGAACGACTACTACAACAATACTTACAGGATCACCGTAGTAAAATGGAAATAATATATAATATAATCCACGAGTCATCTCAATCGAATCACGAAGTGATTATGACTCAACGCAATGCTAATCGGGACCCTGTAATCGAATATAAACAGGGCGATGAAATTTATATTAAAAACCCTATAGCTAATCGAAATAAGTTAGCAGCCAGATTCACTCATGATAAAGTTACAACTAATCTACCAATACATATATATACTTCCAAGAAACGAGGCCGCATTGCAAAACATAGAATTAAAAGACCTTTTAAAACTAATAACCCTAACGTATTACAGGATCCAAATAGGCCTGACATCCCTGGGCCAAGCACAAGATATCCGACTTGACAGTCTTCGTGACGGACCTGGAATATTACCCTTCGAATTAGGACCCAAACATTTATTTGATAAACTTAATAAGCTATCTCGCCAACTTGACTCTTTGGAACCAGTACGAATTAATAGGGGACTAATAAATCCTCTCGGAACCTTTATAAAAAGCATAACGGGTAACTTTGATCACGATGACGCATTAAGATTTGAACACTCTCTTAAAATTTTACAGAATAATGACCATAAACTATCAAAATCCTACAATACACATATAAGCTTATTTAAGGAAATGACCATAAAGCAATCCCAAGTTCTTAGTAATTTAACTATGAATCAACAGAAAATAATCAAGGCATTGAATTATGTTATAAATTTTACAAGTACGGGCAACGATCGAATCCCATTTTACGCTCAACTATCTCAGCTGTTTCTTACTATAAGCGAAAATGTCGAAGATCTGTCTGATGAAATTATTAGATTAGAAAACATATTAGCCTTTAGCATTAGTAGCACCATGCACCATTCTATTTTAGATGTAAGTGAAATAAAAAGTATGATACGCACATTACAGAATATTTATAGCACAAATCAAATTTTAGACTTAGACATAAGGTATTATTATAATATGATTAGAATGGGCACTTACTTTATAGATTCAAAAATCGTAGTAGTCTTAAAATTTCCCATCACTTCTCCGTCTACATATAATTTATAGACTTTGTCCCGTTCCCAATAAAAATCACAACGTTATTCTATCCCCATTCCCATATATGGCAACCAATCTTAATGAATATGTGTATATAGAGGCGGAATGCCCGAAGATAGATACATGGTATCTATGCGAAGAGAAAGTAAATCATCAAATGAGGACTCAAAGAGATTGCGTCCACCGCCTAATCATTTCACAGGAGATAGATGAAACGTGTCACCCCACGCCTATCTCTCTGTACAAGGAGGCTCTAATCGAGCTAGATAACCAACATTATATTACAGTGTAAACTCCATGTAACGTCACTCTATTTAACGACAAACTCTCTTAAGCGTCGAAATCAATTGGCTTTGGTTGGTTTAGCTTGTTTTTCATACAATGTTTCACTCTATATAGCATTACACCCACTCTCAATAACGACAACAATTAAGTTGCTAAAATTAGTAAAAACTGCGCAGCTGTGTACGATCTATTGTCGCTTTATTATCCTAGCCCGCAATAAACTCGACTGTCGGCATCATGCATACCGAACTTTCTAAGAAATTCATTCTTTTGTTTACAAATTGGGATTGCTTGCACGTGTAGACTGTTATTGACCATGATTCATAACTAGGAGTCATGGATTATCTATACCTTATCATATTCTTAGTTGCTCACAAACTTGCAAACTGTAAACATGGCTACTAAAAGAAAATCACTGTGTATTGACGAAAAAGTTTTACTGATACGCGCAATAGAAACGGGAGAGAAGATAAGTGATGTTGGCAAACGCTTTGGATTTAGTCGCTCTACCGTGTCCACAATATGGAAAAATAAAGAAAAAATCCTCCACGCTGCGGGCGAGGGAAAATCTTCCAAAAAATTAAAGAAACCTATATACGAAGATTTGGATAAAGCTGTACTATCATGGTTTCATCGACAGCGCCAGAATAATATGCCTATCTCGGGGCCGCTCGTGAAAGCTAAGGCGGAGAATTTTGCTGCTGAACTTGGTTTAACTTCTTTCAAAGCATCAGAAGGATGGCTCGGAAAATTCAAGCAGCGTCATCATATCAACTATGGTAAAATAAGTGGGGAAGCACGAAGTGTTGTTGTTTTATCTAAAGCCTGGGAAGAAGTGACACCCACAACTATACAGCACTCTTTTCGACATGCTGGACTTTGTACCAATTCTACGAGTGATGAGGTGGAAACAGAATCTGAGTTTGAAAGCGACGACGACCTTCCATTAACTGAGTGGATTCAACAATTCAACATGGCAGGAAATACGGTAAATCTTCAAACCTACATTGAAGTGGACGACCGCCTGCTTACAACGGCTTCACTCACAGACGAAGAAATTTTGGATTCAGTGAGAAAAACTGAGGATCAAGAACAAGGTGATGAAGAAGATGAGACGGATGAGCCTGAGCTTCCGCCGAGCATTAAAGAAGCTCTGGAAGCAGCAAAATTATTGGAAAAATATTTCCTTTATAACCAAGATGCCTCAGTATTGCTAGATATTAATAAAATAACTAAAAAAATACAACAAAATTACTGGTGCAGCAAAAGACGTCAGACAAAAATAACAGACTATACTCAATAGCGTTCAAATAACATTCTTTTTTATGCACATAACTACTAACAATAGTCAGAAATAAACTTTTTATTTTTCTAATTCTGATGTTTCTTCTCTCCATTTAACGACAACTCTCTATAACGCCATAAAATGCACAGTCCCTTCAGTGTCGCTATATAGAGTTTACACTGTATATCATTCCCAAGACCTACTAAAGTTCAAACATTATGTAGTCAAGAACAACATCAATTCATGGAAGGAAGTTTCCTAGCCACTATTCCACAAAACTGCAAGATTAGAACTTCTGAGTTCACCTTGGCTAATATTAATAACCAGCTGCGTGGGAAACCAATGAAAATAATGTCGCTTCCAGATGTACCGATTTCTCAGAATAATGGACCCCGATATAATCTCACAACAATCGATTTGAACAAATTACATGACATACAGAATCAAATTTCCATGGAAGTTCCAGTGATGCCAGATGCTATTGACTCATCAAGCATTCATCACATTACAATTCCAATATACACTTTTGTAATACTGAGCATCATATTAGGTGTTACATTTTACATTCGCAGAAGATATATGAAACCAGAAACCGCATCACATGCTAACGACGAAAATGTTCCCACAACCACCACCGAGATACCACTTCAAGATAGAAGAACCGCAACTTTTGCATTAAACATTGGCAAATAGTTGTCAGTCTAGGAGGGGAGGTGTTACGAGTAGCCACTGGTGAAAGACCTTAAAGTTCCCACGGATCTGCACCATCAGCAGAATCCTGAGTTATGAATCACCTTGATGACCACCCGCAACGTGGGACCGCCACTGCTTGGCAGCAACGCTTTCACTCTTCGATCGTCGTCGAGGGAAGACGCGACAATCAGATTTATAAGTGCCGATTCATTGTACCTAGTTAAGTTATACTAAATATACATTTGTCAAATTTAATTGCGTTTTTAAAAACCTCCTTCCGAAGGCGACTAACGTAATTCATCCATACTAATACTATAAATGTGAAAGTAACTCTGTTTGTTTGTTTGTTACCTTTTCACGACTAAACGGCTCACTGGATTGTGATGAAATTTGGCAAGGGGATAGATCATATCCTAGAGAAGGACATAGGCTATCTTTTTTCTCAAAAATCAATTTTGAACCCCTTTCAACATTGTTTTGTTCAATTATAAGTTCAAAATTTGTATGGGAAATCCATAATTCCTCAAGTTAGGGATCTGAAAATTAATATTTAGGGTTTTGGTAGGAAATAAAGAAATAAGTGTTTCGCATTTTTTGAAAAATCATCTCTATAGTTATAGCCACACTAATCCATATTCATACTAATACTATAATTGCGAAAGTAACTCTGTTTCTAAGTAAGTGTCAGTTGAGGGGTCTGAGAATAACATAGACTTTTTATCCCGGAAAATGCACGGTTCCTATGGGATAGCAAAAAATAGAAAGATGTAATAACTAAAGATGTCTCCATGGATTTTATACCTCTTCTTACAAAAATAACTACCACGCGGGCGAAACCGCGGGCAAAAGCTAGTATTTTATAATTTTTCTAATGCCCGCAGTACACATTGGGCTAAGGGGCTGGGCCAGCATGTTGGACCAACGTAGGGGTAGGGGTTTTAACAGGCGATATAATAATAATACTAGCCCTGTATTAAACATTGTCCCACTGCTGGGCACGGGCCTCCTCTACTAATGAGAGGGGTTAGGCCTTAGTTCACCACGCTGGCCTAATGCGGGTTGGTAGACTTCACATACCTTTGAAATTCTTATAAGAATTCTCAGGTATGCAGGTTTCCTCACGATGTTTTTTTACTTCACCTTCTGCAAGCGATAATTAACATTTATTACCTACACACTTAACTTTAGAAAACTTTAACTTTGGCGCTGTTGTCGAGATCTGAATTTCTTATTTTTTTTAACGAAAATTCAGTCCAGAGATAAGGCGGCTTATGGCAGGACAACGTCTGCCAAGACCACTAGTAACTAATATAGATAGAAAAATATGATCTAGACTGATCGATAGAGAAAAACGGCTTTTTTACGTTGTATATACAACATTATTTTAGTACACTATAAAGCCGAAAGTAGTTTGTTGAGAATCAGTAGCACAATCTATTGCACTATTTTTTAACGTGTTATATTGGTATCCCAAAACCATATAAAAAATTTCGTTAGCTTGGTTACCTTGTTTATTACTTAATAAAAATGCGGCGCGTGTCGGTCGTTCACCTATACCTACATAATACTTTGGCGGGAAACGAACAGTAGCGCGCGGCGCGCGTATGCCCATGCAACGTTCAAGAAACGGGATAAATTATTTTTGCATGTCATGGCGTGAGTTTTCCTTATTATTATTATGTCATATATTTATCTCATATTTTATACCAAAATCTAATTTAGTTGTTTCGGCTTTATGGTATACAAAAACTAATCTTGTATATAACACAAATTTGTCCAAATGGCATTTAAAGGCTTTTCACTAAACAGACAGCTGTGATTTATAAATTTTATGGTCGGCTTTATTAAATGGTAAATACTATTTTCATCAATATCCTGAATTTGATTTTATTTATTCAACTTCAAAAATGTTTACTGGAAAATCACAAACCTTAACCGACTTTAAAAAAAGGAGAAGGTTCTCAATTCGTCGCAATCTTTTTTTATATATGTTCCCCGATTACGCGAATACGCCAGAACCGATTCGAGAAATTCTTTTATTGTTTAAAAGGATATACTTACCAGGTACTCCCATTGGCCCAGTAGTCCCATATGTTGATGGGATCTCAGAAAAATTTAGGGCAATCCTCAAATTTTAACATTAAAATAGACTTATGTTATACTACCGACCTGTTCGTACTATGTTGGTACGGCAAAGTGACCAAACTGCGCATGATTAGAGTACCAGGTAGCGAGACACAACTATACATCATGCCGGCCTGCTAAGTAGCTTCTTCACACTACGCCTAAATGACCCAGGATTATTAGGAAGGAGGGAACACGGTAGCTGGTAAACTATTCCACAGCTTGGTGGTGCGGGAAAGATACGAATTTGCGAACGTCTAGGTTCGGGTCGGGGTAGTAGACACCACGAAGCCGTGGCTCCGCAAGCCAGAACGCGTGGTTCTGGTGAGGTGTGTTGATCCGAAAGCTACCAAATTTCACAGGGTTACCCGTTGGGATAATATGCAGACTGCTTGAAAATTTCATCAAAATTGGTCCAGCCGTTTTGGAATCCACAGGGACCATACATACACACATAATTTTTTATGATGGTCATAACCGTTTCAGAATCCGTTGCGTGATTTTTCTTTATTTTGGCACGGCAAAGTGAAGACACCGCACCTGATAGTGAGCGCAGTGCCGTCCAATAAAATTCTAGTATCAAGTAGCGAGATACAACCTATCCCTTGCTTTTCAACATAATCATGCCGGCCTGTAGCTTCTGCACGCTACACCATGGGGCAAGAAGGCGAAGAAGCGGTCGAGAGTCTAGTGTCGGAGTACTCAGAAGGCCGCAAAACGGCCAAAAATCGTAACCCAATTCTAAACCACTGACAGAAACCGGATGTACACTGGCTTATACACGATACACTTGCGTGTACCACTATGGCGGGTTTTACATCCTGTGTACGGTAGTCGCTATCCGGGCGGATACGAATATCCTACCACCAGCATGATTATAAATGGTTTAGTAGGAGTAAGCGGATAAACAGACATATATACGCGGGTGGCGACTTCCTTTTATACCATAAATAGAAGATATCCTATAAGTAATCTTAATGTTAGACAATAGTCCCTAGTGTGGAGTCAGGACTACCTATGTGTGTGACTGTTAGATGTATTTTTTTTATATCATAGTCCGACAAACGAGCCAGTGGGTCACCTGATGTTAAGTGATCTCCACCGCCCATGAACATCCACAATACCGAGAGTATCATGTATGTCGGCCTTAAAGGACAGGAATAGGTATTAGGGAAGGGAAGGGGGAATATGGGCCTCCGGATATCTCACTTACCATACGAAACGCGACAGTGAACTGTCACTTTACGTTGGTTTTCTGTGAGACAGTGGTACTACCCCGGTCGAGCCGTCCCATTCATGCTGTAGACAAATATGTACCACTTTTAAGTACTTTACTGACTACTACTACTACTTTACTTCTACTTTGACTGCCTCGGTGGCACAGTTGTAATTGTGCATGCGTTACGACTGCTGTGCTGAGGTCTCGGGGTTGATCCCCGGGTCGAATAAAGTGATATTGGGTTTTCTATCTTGAAATTCTCAGTTCTAGCCAGGAGTCTGAAACCTGTGCCCGGTATGGCGATAGGCTCGCCCCGTACCACATTATGGGACCGAAATTCGGCGAAAAGTGGGTGTACCTATAACTTCCAAATAGTTCTTAGTAAAATGATATCGGTTGTTCCACGGGGAGTGCTCCGAGGAACTGTTTAAAATGGTGCCTACATCACCATTTTATCATCGCACCACCCGACACCGCAACAGAGTTCATCCCTACCACCTGGAAACGATTCCGTCTAGCACGGTTCGTTTTCAGCGTTCATTCTTACCACGTACGTGCAAGCTCTGGAATGAACTCCCTGCAGCGGTGTTCCCTGAGCGCTATGACATGTCCTTCTTTAAACGAGGCTTAAGAAGAGTAGTCATTAAACGGTAGGGAGCGGCTCTGCTGTGCTCTGGCATTGCAGAAGTCTATGGGCGGCGGTGACTACTTACCATCAGGTGGCCCGTCTGCTCGTCTGCCTATCCGGGCACTAAAAAAAAAAAAAAAAAATGCATAGATGGCATTAGTTGGCGGACAAGGTTTTTGGAACATCTTTTTTCTTTGACAGTTCGTGTCTATAGAATATAAGTCAATGGTTGAAACGGACACCGGTAGGTATTTGATACTTTTGGCGTATTTAAAAATGGAATCATACCTTTTGACACCGATGACTGGATAGTTTACAAAGTCCCACATATCTCAATAATTGTTCATAATGTTCACCATCTCGCGCAACGAATAAGTTCACGTTTGCACAAATTGTCTTTAACACGATTAAGAACGAAAGAATCACTTTAACCTTTATCAAAGACAGTCGTAAATCTTGTTTTTACTCGTCCCTCATTCTCGTCCCGCAGTATTTCAAGTACGCTTGTGGGTAGTTTGAATTACGGGATTTGTTATTGTAGGTAGGGTTCTCTTCCTTGTTCTTGGGTATGCGTTGGTACAGTAAACTGTCCAAATTCACGTAAACATTGATTGACACCAAGCATTACGTTGTAAGTAGACACTCGACAATTTGAAAACGTCGTTCGATACAAATTTATTGCACTTCGCACGTCGTCATTTGCACGAGTTTTCATATCTCCCAATATTCTTCGTTTGAATAAGAATTTTGCCATTCAATGATCGCTTTATAAGATTACAACGGCTATTCGCGAAACCCGAAAAAAATTAAGAAGTTACGTAATGACGGGCGCCGGCGAGGATGGAGAATAACGGGTGTGGTGGGGGCGCAAGTACGCGGCGAAGGGGGGTACTCTCTTGCTGTGTGACTCGTTTGTAAATTTTTACTACGCGCTACTTGCTTTCGAGTGTCCCCAAACATTGTTTTTAGTAGATAATTAGGTTAAATATTAAGTACATTTTTGAAGTTATACTTCTTTAGGCGCGTTATGAAAAAATGATTACAGTGAAATTTTAAGATGCGCGCGCATACCGTGACGCAAAAGTAAAATTGTGCTTATATACATTTTCAAGTGCTCCAATATAATAGGGTAGTTTCCTGTGTTTAATATTGTACATTATTATCTACGCAATCGAATATATTACGCAAAAGAAACTCTTTTGCGAAAACAGAATCGAAATTGCTTGAAAACGAGGTCACAATATTTATTTTAAATATTGATATGAGCAAATTCTCACAGGCATAAGTGAAAACGGTGGCGTATTGGGAACATATCGCTATCCCCCTCGCACAACGGTACTGTACAGGCGCTTCATAGTACCGTGACGTCACGGTATCAGATATGCATCCTTGTACTGTTATATGACAACTACCCCTTCCAGCAGATTTGAGTGGTGTCTAATTTACTTATTTTTGTTCGGATTCATAAAATTCTTTCAATAATAGGTTTTAGGTAATGTAACATGTTGATTAAATTAATAAAAAAAATCGAGTCAACTACCCTATTGAGGTTAACTATCCGTATGTATTATTTATTGATATAAATTAAAATATTAATTATGAAAATGAAATGCATGCAATTAAAAAATATTTTTTAATGATGCCAACGAGGTATAACTTCTCACGCGCGTACAAAGTACACGCACACATTTTTTTTTACATACTTAGTACGACAATCGAGTACTGAGTACCCTGTATCAGTATGTCTTTTGTCTTACCAGTCACCCGGTATAATACAAAATAAAACTGAAAGAACTTCTCTATGGCATTACTGCAGTACCGATAAATGTTCACACATCAAAAGCTGCGTTTAAAGATGATTTAGCGTAATTGTCAGTGTATTGATGATTGCAAAGCTTTAAGCATTGAGTGAAAAAGCTACTCGGCAGGTCTGCATGATTGTGTCGATCAGTAAGGTACCTATGGTTGTCCCTCGCTACTTGATACTCTAACCGGACGGCACTGCGCTTACCATCAGGTGCAGTGTGGTCAATTTGCAGTGCCAGACTAAAAAAACATTAAAACAACTTTACAATCCTTACTACTCCTTCAGGGATTACAGGCGTGAGTGTATTTATAAGTGTTAAATGATTTTTATTTTATAGTGGAGAAGTTCAATAACACAGCATTCAAGAACGCCTGATGTCGACGTCTTCGCAATATTTTTCATCTTTTCTTTATTTTTATTCTGGCAGGGCAAAGTGACCACACAGCCCCTGGTGGTAAGCGCAGTGCTGTCCAATTAGAGTATCAAGTAGCTAGAGATAATTTATCCCTCGCTACTCAACAAAATCATGCTGGCCTGTAGCTTTTTCACACTACGCCATGGGGCAAGAAGGTGAAGAAGCGGTCGAGGGTCTAGTGTCAGAGTACTCAGAAGGCAGCAACATGGCCAAACACCGTACCCAACTCTAGATCCAAATCCATAATCCAACCCCTCTCTTTCCAATGATGTCCGTTTTTGCATGTATGCTCCAGTTTTTATTTCTTTTCTACTGTAACTTGTAGCTAAACTATTGATTAAACTAGCGATCCCAGTGTATCCTAACGTAGACTAAAATTGCTGCCGGAACCGCTCTTGCACGGTGCCACTTAGCAGCCCATGGTCATGAGGGAAGCTTATGAGCCCCCGCGCACCCAATCAAGCCTTCAAGAACGAGGCCTTACCACCCGTGCTGCCGTCCATCTCAGGGTCGCACGATACACTGAAATATTATTATTATTCTATTTAAATCCTACTGAATTGTCAGAAGTCCTTGTCCGCACATATATATTTTCCATAAACTTAATATTATACATATACTATAGTACAATACAATAAATATACGATAACTATACTTACACATATACATATAATATATATATCGGAGTGTGAAGAAAATAAATTAAATTAAATTGACTACAAAACGCCATCTATTGAAAATAAATATCAATTGACATGTGACAGCCCGCCATTTTTAACAACACAATGTATAAATATTATTAATGGAGGGTTGGTTATTTTTGTTAATTATTGGACTGAATAAGTAAAATATGTAATTGTGAACTGATGTTAATCGTGATATGTTTTTTAAAAGAGCAACCATAGGTTTTATTGCCGGGTTCTTTCCTAGTGGATAATTGCATTCCGAACCGGTGTAGCTTAATAAACTCTAAAGTGATTAACGTGTGTTATTTCTACTGAACTATCGTACGATGTGCATTCTACTATATCTGAAGAGCAAAGAGGGATGAAACACCCTCATAGACATGACCTATGATGAAGTCAACTCAACCATCTGACCACAACACACAGTCACTCGGATATATACATTATTTATTGGTACCTAATTATAGAGATTGTTTGCACTGGCCTACCTTTGCCCTTGGTAAACTGTTAGGTTAGGTTAGTTATTTAATTGTTTTGTGTCTGTACATTGTTATTTATTTTGTATATACTTCGTCGGCACGCCGGGCGACCCCGGGATGAACGGCAGCACGGGTGGTTGGCCTCGTTGCTGCCGTGGACGCCGAGGGCGTCCTTCGGTGCGCGGGGGCTTCTGAGTCCCCCCCACATGGAGACGGGCCGCAAGGCGGCACAGGAGCGGTTCCGGTCGAAAATGGGGCGCTTTTCGTCCCGTGAGCCCGGGACCGTCTCTTATGCGCCGAAGAGGGCCACCGCGGGGTTTTTAGTTGGTATGCCGGTGTAGGTAATTTGTTAGGGACTCGGCCCGGCGGTCGTCCGGATGTCAACATCTCTCCCGGACGGCTAAACGCTGGGTCGTAAGGCCGGCGAGCCCAACATAACCGTCCTGCCTACCCCCCGACGGGGCGGTAGTGATAAATCGCTTTTCCCCGCGAAAAAAAAAAAGTTATTTAATTGTACTGGTTTATTTAATTACAAACCAACTCCTTTTTAGTGTATTTTTTACATTAATCGAAACTTTAGGCGTGATTCAACACGGTAAACACGTTTTTCATTTAGAACAAGTTTGAATTTTAAGGTGCGATATGCAACTTTAAAAAGTCAGATGCCAGTGGGCTAGTTTTTTTTTATGCCGACACGGCAAATAGCCCACACTGCATCTAATCACAGTGCCGTCCAATTAGAGTATCGAGTAGCGAGAGAGAATATATCTCTCGCTACTCAACACAAGCATGCCTGTACCTTCTTCACACTACGCCATGGGCAAGAAGGTGAAGAAGCGGTCGAGGGTCTAGTGTCAGAGTACTCAACTCTAGACCCCCGACAAAAACCGGATGTACACTGGCTGATCCCGGAACGCGACACACTTGCGTGTGCCACTATGGCAGGTTTTATACCCTGTGTACGGTGGTCGCTATCCGGGCGGATACGAAAATCCTACCAGCAGAAACCTGTACCTAATAAAGTATAAATAAAATGTCTCATTGTTACATCATCAAAACATAAACACGAGCTAAAAATTCTTGCGCGCGTGCCATTGACGTCATATACAGCAACTGGATTTACCATGTAGTCGTGTAACAGGTTACAAAACTTGAAATATTTTGCACACGGGCGGACTATTGAGTCACTTCGTTTATTGACTACTTCGGCAGCAAACCTTGCCTAATATAATCACTGGTGTTGAAATAAAACAAATTGACTATTTACAGGTAGATTTTTTTATTTTCTTATACTCAAAGGTATACACTCACGCCTGTAATCTCCGAAGGGGTAGGCAGAGGTGTTGCACAGATTCCAGACTCCGGGCTAATACTGAGAATTTTTAAATAGAAAATCCCAATATCACTTTACTCGACCTAGGGATCGAACCCGAGACCTCAGCACAGCAGCAGTCGTAACGCTTGCGCAATTACAACTGCGCCACCGAGGAAGTCAGAGGTGTATGACATTTGGGTTTCGATAATACGACTTTGAGCTACCGTGGCGCAGTTGGCGAGTAGCCGGCTGTGAAACGAGAGGCCGTGGGTTCGATTCCCACACTGGGACAAATGTTTGTGTGACAGAAAGATATTTGTGTCGGGGGTCTGGGTGTTGTGAGACCGTGCGTCTCTCTAGGTCCCTGATACCCACAACACAAGACTGGTATCTAAGTGTGGGTCGGGGCTATGTGTGTGACTGTTGGGTGTTAATAAAAAAAAAAGGTCTATCAAGCTAGCAGTGAAAAGTTAGCAGAAACATTTCAAACTTATTTAGGAATTAGTTGCTAATTAGTTGCTAATTAGTTGCTGCTATTTCGATTTTGTTGCTCAAGCCAGTTCCTCAGAAATCGAGTCACTGCTATCTTTCACATAAGCTAGCAGTAAAATAATGAAGTGAGCACATATTGAGTCGGTTATTGGGTCTGAATTTGTTGCTAATTTGTTGCTGTAAGATAGTATAAAAATATTGAAAAAATATTATATATTTAAAAAAAATTTTTTTTTTTTTAAATTTTTTATTTCGATTTTTTCCTCTTATGACAGCGGTTGTTTTTGTTGCTGGGTGGCACAATATCTACGAAGGTGCACCGGACCAGCAACTAATTAGCAACAAAAATTCTGCTGAACATTTAACCCGTTATCAAGGTCATTAAGGAAAAATGTCATTTTTTCCGATTGAGACAGCGGTGGATTTTGTTGCTGGGCGGCACAATATCTATGAAGGTGCACCGGACCAGCAACTAATTAGCAACAAAAATTCTGCTGAACATTTAACCCGTTATCAAGGTCATTAAGGAAAAATTAAATTTTTCCGATTATGACAGCGATGGATTTTGTTGCTGGGCGGCACAATATCTATGAAGGTGCACCCGACCAGCAACTAATTAGCAACAAAAATTCTGCTGAATACCTAACCCGTAATCAAGGTCATTATCGAAAAATTTCATTTTTTCCGGATCTGACAGCGGTGGATTTTGTTGCTGGGCGGCACAATATCTATGAAGGTGCATCGGACCAGCAACTAATTAGCAACAAAAATTCTGCTGAATACCTAACCCGTAATCAAGGTCATTATCGAAAAATTTCATTTTTTCCGATTATGACAGCGGTGGATTTTGTTGCTGGGCGGCACAATATCTACGAAGGTGCACCGGACCAGCAACTAATTAGCAACAAAAATTCTGCTGAACATTTAAGCCGTTATCAAGGTCATTAAAGAAAAATGAATTTTTTTCCGATTAAGACAGCGGTGGATTTTGTTGCTGGGCGGCACAATATCTATGAAGGTGCACCGGACCAGCAACTAATTAGCAACAAAAATTCTGCTGAATATTTAACCCGTTATCAAGGTCATTAAGGAAAAATTTCATTTTTTCCGATTATGACAGCAGTGGATTTTGTTGCTGGGCGGCACAATATCTACGAAGGTGCACCAGACCAGCAACTAATTAGCAACAAAAATTCTGCTGAATACCTAACCCGTAATCAAGGTCATTATCGAAAAATGACATTTTTTCCGGATATGAAAGCGGTGGATTTTGTTGCTGGGCGGCACAATATCTATGAAGGTGCATCGGACCAGCAACTAATTAGCAACAAAAATTCTGCTGAATACCTAACCCGTAATCAAGGTCATTATCGAAAAATGTCATTTTTTCCGGATATGACAGCGATGGATTTTGTTGCTGGGCGGCACAATATCTATGAAGGTGCACCCGACCAGCAACTAATTAGCAACAAAAATTCTGCTGAATACCTAACCCGTAATCAAGGTCATTATCGAAAAATTTCATTTTTTCCGGATCTGACAGCGGTGGATTTTGTTGCTGGGCGGCAAAATATCTACGAAGGTGCACTGGACCAGCAACTAATTAGCAACAAAAATTCTGCTGAACATTTAACCCGTTATCAAGGTCATTAAGGAAAAATGAATTTTTTCCGATTATGACAGCGATGGATTTTGTTGCTGGGCGGCACAATATCTATGAAGGTGCACCGGACCAGCAACTAATTAGCAACAAAAATTCTGCTGAATACCTAACCCGTAATCAAGGTCATTATCGAAAAATTTCATTTTTTCCGGATCTGACAGCGGTGGATTTTGTTGCTGGGCGGCACAATATCTATGAAGGTGCACCGGACCAGCAACTAATTAGCAACAAAAATTCTGCTGAATACCTAACCCGTAATCAAGGTCATTATCGAAAAATTACATTTTTTCCGGATATGACAGCGGTGGATTTTGTTGCTGGGCGGCAAAATATCTACGAAGGTGCACTGGACCAGCAACTAATTAGCAACAAAAATTCTGCTGAACATTTAACCCGTTATCAAGGTCATTAAGGAAAAATGAATTTTTTCCGATTATGACAGCGATGGATTTTGTTGCTGGGCGGCACAATATCTATGAAGGTGCACCGGACCAGCAACTAATTAGCAACAAAAATTCTGCTGAATACCTAACCCGTAATCAAGGTCATTATCGAAAAATTTCATTTTTTCCGGATCTGACAGCGGTGGATTTTGTTGCTGGGCGGCACAATATCTACGAAGGTGCACCGGACCAGCAACTAATTAGCAACAAAAATTCTGCTGAACATTTAAGCCGTTATCAAGGTCATTAAAGAAAAATGAATTTTTTCCCGATTAAGACAGCGGTGGATTTTGTTGCTGGGGCGGCACAATATCTATGAAGGTGCACCGGACCAGCAACTAATTAGCAACAAAAATTCTGCTGAATATTTAACCCGTTATCAAGGTCATTAAGGAAAAATTTCATTTTTTCCGATTATGACAGCGGTGGATTTTGTTGCTGGGCGGCACAATATCTACGAAGGTGCACCAGACCAGCAACTAATTAGCAACAAAAATTCTGCTGAACATTTAAGCCGTTATCAAGGTCATTAAGGAAAAATGATTTTTTTTTCCGATTAAGACAGCGGTGGATTTTGTTGCTGGGCGGCACAATATCTATGAAGGTAAACTAATTAGTCAACTAATGTCATTTTTCCTTAATGACCTTGATAACGGGTTAAATGTTCAGCAGAATTTTTGTTGCTAATAAGTTGCTGGTCCGGTGCACCTTCGTAGATATTGTGCCGCCCAGCAACAAAATCCACCGCTGTCATATCCGGAAAAAATGTCATTTTTCGATAATGACCTTGATTACGGGTTAGGTATTCAGCAGAATTTTTGTTGCTAATTAGTTGCTGGTCCGGTGCACCTTCGTAGATATTGTGCCGCCCAGCAACAAAATCCACCGCTTTCATATCCGGAAAAAATGTCATTTTTCGATAATGACCTTGATTACGGGTTAGGTATTCAGCAGAATTTTTGTTGCTAATTAGTTGCTGGTCCGGTGCACCTTCGTAGATATTGTGCCGCCCAGCAACAAAAACAACCGCTGTCATAAGAGGAAAAAATGAAATTTTTCCTTAATGACCTTGATAACGGGTTAAATATTCAGCAGAATTTTTGTTGCTAATTAGTTGCTGGTCCGGTGCACCTTCATAGATATTGTGCCGCCCAGCAACAAAATCCACCGCTGTCTTAATCGGAAAAAAATTCATTTTTCGATAATGACCTTGATTACGGGTTAGGTATTCAGCAGAATTTTTGTTGCTAATTAGTTGCTGGTCCGATGCACCTTCGTAGATATTGTGCCGCTCAGCAACAAAATCCACCGCTTTCATATCCGGAAAAAATGTCATTTTTCGATAATGACCTTGATTACGGGTTAGGTATTCAGCAGAATTTTTGTTTCTAATTAGTTGCTGGTCTGGTGCACCTTCGTAGATATTGTGCCGCCCAGCAACAAAATCCACCGCTGTCTTAATCGGAAAAAATGTCATTTTTCCTTAATGACCTTGATAACGGGTTAAATGTTAAGCAGAATTTTTGTTGCTAATTAGTTGCTGGTCCGGTGCACCTTCATAGATATTGTGCCGCCCAGCAACAAAATCCACCGCTGTCTTAATCGGAAAAAAATTCATTTTTCTTTAATGACCTTGATAACGGGTTAAATATTCAGCAGAATTTTTGTTGCTAATTAGTTGCTGGTCCGGTGCACCTTCATAGATATTGTGCCGCCCAGCAACAAAATCCACCGCTGTCTTAATCGGAAAAAATGTCATTTTTCCTTAATGACCTTGATAACGGGTTAAATGTTAAGCAGAATTTTTGTTGCTAATTAGTTGCTGGTCCGGTGCACCTTCATAGATATTGTGCCGCCCAGCAACAAAATCCACCGCTGTCATAATCGGAAAAAATTACATTTTTCCTTAATGACCTTGATAACGAGTTAAATGATCAGCAGAATTTTTGTTGCTAATTAGTTGCTGTTCCAGTGCACCTTCGTTGATATTTTGCCGCCCAGCAACAAAATCCACCGCTGTCAGATCCGGAAAAAATGAAATTTTTCGATAATGACCTTGATTACGGGTTAGGTATTTAGCAGAATTTTTGTTGCTAATTAGTTGCTGGTCGGGTGCACCTTCATAGATATTGTGCCGCCCAGCAACAAAATCCATCGCTGTCTCAATCGGAAAAAATGTCATTTTTCCTTAATGACCTTGATAACGGGTTAAATGTTCAGCAGAATTTTTGTTGCTAATTAGTTGCTGGTCCGGTGCACCTTTGTAGATATTGTGCCACCCAGCAACAAAAACAACCGCTGTCATAAGAGGAAAAAATCGAAATAAAAAATTAAAAAAAAAATTTTTTTTTTTAAATATATAATATTTTTTCAATATTTTTATACTATCTTACAGCAACAAATTAGCAACAAATTCAGACCCAATAACCGACTCAATATGTGCTCACTTCATTATTTTACTGCTAGCTTATGTGAAAGATAGCAGTGACTCGATTTCTGAGGAACTGGCTTGAGCAACAAAATCGAAATAGCAGCAACTAATTAGCAACTAATTAGCAACTAATTCCTAAATAAGTTTCAAATGTTTCTGCTAACTTTTCACTGCTAGCTTGATAGACCTAAAAAAAAAAGTGCTAGGCGCAGTGCGTTGTAATCACTTTAGATGCACTGATGTTTCACTTTTTTATGGTTGTATATAAACCCGGTTGTATATAGCAGCGATAGCCTAGTTGGTTGCGGTACGGACTGTCAAGACGAAAGTCTTATGTTCGAAACCCAAGTGGCATACACCTCTGACTTTTCTAAAGTTACGTGTGTATTAAATGTTAATTATCGCTTGCTTTAACGGTGAAGGAAAACATCGTGAGGAAACCTGCATACCTGAGAATTCTTATAAGAATTTCGAAGGTATGTGAAGTCTACCAACCCGCATTAGGCCAGCATGGTGGACTAAGGCCTAACCCCTCTCATTAGTAGAGGAGGCCCGTGCCCAGCAGTGGGACAATGTTTAATACAGTGCTAGTATTATTATATATATTTTATAAACCCGGCCAATTATCAGATTTAAATAAAGAGAAAACATAAAAAAAACTTAAGCCTTTTACCTTATTCCTTTTAGGGTTATCGCACACTCGCGCAGAGCCGAAGCGTCGCATCGCGTCATGTCGCTTATAGCATATTCATCTCTATTTTCCCTTCATTAACGTACAAAGTGTTATGCAAGTATGGAATCGCGCGTCGACGCACGACCGACGAACATATACATATATATTTTTTTTCATCGGGTCAGTATACTTATCAGGAATTTCTTGGAACACGTAATTTTCAGTATTTGTGATACTAACGGCATTAATTGGCAATTATAGCAAATGTTAAATATTAACAAACTTTATGACGTATTTGCATACGCACATCGCGGACGTAATACAACAAAATCTATATCTAATATATAAAATTCTCGTGTCACAGTTTTCGTTGCCATACTCCTCCGAAACGGCTTGACCGATTTTGTTGAAATTTTTTGTGCTTATCCGGTATCTATGAGAATCGGCCAACATCTATTTTTCATCCCCCTAAATGTTAGGGGTAGTCCAACCCTAATTTTTTTTTTATTTTTTAGACAAAATTTTTAATTTCTATTTTTTATGATACAACATACAAAAATACATACAATACTCAATTTTCACCCTTCTACGATCAACCCTTATTTTTTAATAGCCATTTTAGTAATTTAATCATTTTTCCTCTTCTATTATACCTACAGATGTGCCAATTCAATTCAAACGTATTCAGTTTCCGATTAGATTGGCATTTGCAATGACTATCAACAAATCCCAAGGTCAAACGATGTCTGTTTGTGGATAAGATTTGAGAACACCATGTTTTTCACACGGACAATTATACGTGGCATGCTCTCGAGTGGGTAAACCATCCAGTTTGTTTGTGTTAGCTAAAGATGGACTAACAAAAAATATTGTTCACGCTATAGCATTAAGAGATTGATATTGTTTAATAGTGTTACTGTCGTAATTGTTTAATTAATGATATATAATTTTAAGGAATAAATTATAATAACTTAAAAATAATGTTTGCCTTTTGTTATTTTTATATTCCCTCATCGTTCACAGCGCTCCATGCTTATTTCACGCATATACCACATTCTTACATACATACAATATACACATTCTAACATACATACATACTTACAATAAGTAAGCTATTTTTTGTCTACACTAGAAATTACTAGGAAATTATTTATATGGCAAAACAACGTTAATAAATGTTATGTTGGTTTGTGTATGCTTCAAATACTCAAAAAGTCCTGAAAAGATTGTGCTTAAATTTTAACACGATAAACAAACCCGCTTCGAAGATTGTTTTTATCCTTTTTTTTAGTGCCTCGATAGGCAGACGAGCAGACGGGTCACCTGATGGTAAGTAGTCACCGCCGCCCATAGACTTCTGCAATACCAGGGCACAGCAAAGCCGCTGCCTACCGTTGAACCTCGATAGACAGACGAGCAGACGGGCCACCTGATGGTAAGTAGTCACCGCCGCCCATAGACTTCTGCAATGCCAGGGCACAGCAGAGCCGCTGCCTACCGTTGAACCTCGATAGACAGACGAGCAGACGGGCCACCTGATGGTAAGTAGTCACCGCCGCCCATAGACTTCTGCAATGCCAGGGCACAGCAGAGCCGCTGCCTACCGTTGAACCTCGATAGACAGACGAGCAGACGGGCCACCTGATGGTAAGTAGTCACCGCCGCCCATAGACTTCTGCAATACCAGGGCACAGCAAAGCCGCTGCTTACCGTTATCTATTTTTAACCCTGACGCAAGCGGATAGGGGGTGGAAGAGGGGATGAATGATCGAATAATTTCGAATATACCCAGGTGGGCTATCAAATAAAAAAACGTCAACATTACAAAACTGTAAGTTATATGAACATCATCCGTTTAAAAGTTGTTAACCCCTTTATCAGGAGTTTATCAATCCTACTTCTTATCTTGCTGATATTATAAATGCGAATGTTTGGATGGATGGATGGATGAATGATGGAATGATGATGATGGAAATCACGGCCGAACGACTGAATGGATCTGGTTGGCATTTTTCAGAGATAGCATATTGTCTGGAATAGCACATTTTTGTATCCTGGCACGGCAAAGTGACCACACATTATGGTATGATTATTAGAGATGTTATGGATTTGAAATTTCGGATCTGGATGTGGATACGGATATGGGAATAATATTATATCGGTTTCGGATACGGTTACGGATATTAAATTATTTCGGATTATCCGTTAGTTTCGGTTATGGATATTAGGTTTTGAAGAAATTGTAAAAGTAAAAACAAATAGCTTTATTTCCAGTTTATCATTTGGTACTATTTTATGTAAGAAATTGTAATCCCACAAGAGTAAATGACTGACAGGCTATGTCTAAGCAATAGAAATAAATATAATAAATGAATTGATATACGCGCGCGGCTCGTGTGTCGGTTCGGCCAGGCAAAAACAAAATCCAGTCCTAACGTGTCTCAATTAGAAAATCCGAAATTATTTGAAACTTTTATATCAGATTCGGTTACGGTTACGGATAGAATTTTATTTCGGATATCCGATAGTTTCAGTTACGGTTATGGAGCTCCATAACATCCCTGATGATTATATATATCATATCATAATATGATGAAGATACATTTGATCATGCATTAATAAAATAATATAAGGAATTCATTATAATAAAAAATAATATCTCCACTTGAACTCATCTTTTTTCGTGTCAGTCAAAATCAGACTTTAAATTAAGCTATTATCATTGTCGCCTAACACATGGAAAATACTACTCAATTTAGTCGGTTTATTCGAAACGAACATGAAGTCGCCCGTAACTAGCTTCAGGCTGGACAATTTAAATCGAGCGTATTATACAGCCGCATAAATAGTCCGGTTAGTTAGCTTACAAACCCACTTGTTTGCGAAAACTTAAGCTTTAATAAACATTAAACACTCGATGAAAAAGGGACGGACGTACGCAAGATATTCCTTGCTGGATATATAAGCAAGTTTCATGTGGCGACAATCATCTTTGATCTTCACTTATGTCGTCGGAATTTTAGCCATAGAAAATCAAGGTATGTTGTTCTTTTTTCAAAATATGTTTTCTTGTGCAGCCTGTTTCAAACTAAACTTTTATTTTTACTAAATTGGCAACTTTTTCCTAGCTGATGTCATTTATACTGTATTTAAATTATATTAGTAACAAATAATGATATAAAAAATGTATAAATCCAAATATAATAATGCAATTAGTTAAAACTTACATTCATTTTACAGTTTCAATCAATATTATCATGTCGTAAAAACTTTAATTATTTCTTAAACTAATCGCAATTAACCTTTCAACACAAAATAATAGCCTAATACCAATGAATTTTATTGTATTGAATATATCATTATTAATTATTTTCATTAAATATTACATATAACTAATTATAAATATAATTTAACCAATTTTATCCATTTTATATTTTTCTAAGCTTTCAAAGCTTTCATTTGACTTTAATAAATTGAAGTTTAATAAAAATGCTTAAATTACATATAAATATATGAATTTATTTAAATTAGCTAAAAATTATATATGATACACAATATTATCAATAATGATGACTGAACTTTAAATATGAATGAAAGGCGTGAATAATTACATTATAACATAACGATTTTGATTAAAAAATAATTATTATTATAATTTTAATCTTTAAATAATTCAGTTTAAATCGAAGTTTGTGTTTACTCAGTTTTATCGATAGTTTGACAGGTTTTGAAATTATTTGTCGTCTTGGTACTTTCTTAGCTTTGGGGACATAAAGCTCTAATGATCTGCCAAAATAAAAATAGATAGTAATTGTTTTTAATTTATTTATGCATAGCCATGGATACATGTCTTTTAGCCAAATGTAAATGTAGATTGCCACACATATATTTTTTTCATAATTTCATATGTGACGACACAATCTTCCGAATAAAAAAATTTCGAGAACTAGATTTTGCTGGGTTTTTCCTATTTTTTATAAGTTCACATTGATAATCGCACGCGCGCAAACCTATTAGGTATTTTATAAGCTATTTTCCTCCTATGGACTTTATTTTCCTTATAGATACTATATAATTCATTGGATAAAAAAGTTTTTTTATTCATAAAAAGTACACCGACTTCAATAAAAAACAAATTATGCTTCACTATAAAATTTTAGGGTTGCCCTTGATTTTTCTGAGATCCCATCATCAGATCCTAACTTGGTGCCAATGGGACCACCTGGGATGTATACCCTTTTAAACAAAAAAAGAATTTCTCGAATCGGTCCAGGCGTCTTCGAGTAATCGAGGAATATACATAAAAAAAAAGATTCCGACGAATTGTTAATTGTAATTTACCCATTCTACATTGGCTGCAAGCTGTCATTTAATTATATGCTTTTGACAGCTTGAATTCGTTAAGCGCAAGTGAAGAACTTGCAAGATTAATACAATTGTAATTTGGAATAGAGATCTGCCATATTTTTTTAAAGTTGCCATTTACTCTAAGTTCCGTTTGTGACGCGTTCTTTTAAATTGAGGAAAATATCTTAAATAACATTGTTAACGCTGGGTATTTCCTGTCTTATGATTGGTTTCTATGGGAAATCCTTTTGCGTTTCTGGTTTACCTATACACTTGTTTTGTGGTATTGTGAATTTTGTTTCACGGCTTCTATTTTTAACCGACTTCAAAAAAGGAGAAGGTTAACCAGGTTATTCGTCGGAATCTTTTTTTTATGTATGTTACCCGATTACTCGAAGACGCCTGGACCGATTCGAGAAATTATTTTTTTGTTATAAGGGTATACTTCCCAGGTGGTCCCATTGGCACCAAGTCAGGATCTGATGATGGGATCTCAGAAAAATCAAGGAAAATCAAATTTTATAGTGACGCTTAATTTGTTTTTTATTGAAGTCGGTGTACTTTTTTACATCCAACTATTTACCAGATATAATAATAATAAAGAAAGAAATAACACCCAACAGTCACACACATAGCCCCGACCCCACACTACCAGTCTTGTGTTGTGGGTATCAGGGACTACGAGAGACTTTCGGTCTCACAACACCCAGACCCTGGACACAAATATCTGTCTGTCACACAAACATTTGTCCCGGTATGGTAATCGAACCCACGGCCTCTCGTTTCACAGCCGGCTACTCGCCTACAGCGCGACGGAGGCTGCCAAATGAAATACCGAGAATGTTTAATAATGGGCGAGTTAGCGCCATCTAACCAGTTTTTGAATGGAACAACGCTTGTTTCTCGCCCGTTCTTCTCAATCGAAACTACATTCCGAACTGACCGTAGAGTAAAAAATATTGACGTAATCTATATATTTACGAATGTATGTATTTGACCGCCTCCGTGGCGCAGCGGGCGAGTAGTCGGCTGTGAAAAACATCGTGGGTTCGATTCCCGCACCGAGAGAAATGTTTCTGTGACAGATAATTGTTTCCGATCTTGTTGTGGGACCAACCTTGGAAAAACTTTCCATGGCCCAATGGGTGACTATCCGTGGGTTCGATTCCCGCGCCAAGGGACATGTTTGTGCGACCCACAAAATACTTATTTCGAGTGTAGGAAAGACCGAAAGTCGAAGAGTCGCAATTCCTGATACTCACAACACAAGATTTGTATGTTAGTGTGGGGTCAGGACCATGTGTGTGACTATTGGGTGAATTTGATACTATTATATCCCTGCATCGTGGGTATCAAGAACTACGAGGGACTACGGTCTTACAACACCCAGACTCTAAACTAATATCTGTCTGTCATACAAACATTTGTCTCGGTGCGGGAATCGAACCCACGGCCTATCGTTTCACCTTTTAGCTGCACCAAAAGCTGTCAAAGCCAGATTGAAAGTAACGTCAATAACTTTTTATAAGGTTCACAAAACAGGTTATATACAGAATTATCATGATTATAAAATAAATGACAATATTAATAATAAGGTACAAGAGTGTACCATCTTCTTGTAATAAATACAACATGCATATAAAATCAACATCGGCTAAATTACATCATGTCAATTAAAAAAACTAAAACACACAAAATCAATTATACATAAAATAAAATAAGAAACAAACTTTAAAAAGTTTAAAAAAAATTGTGATGCATATTTTGATATATCAAAACACATTTGATACATCATACAGGTTCAAAAATATTTATGTAAATTCAACACTTGTTTTATGACGTCAAAAGGTTTTCCCGTGGAATTTCCGGTAGGTATCGACTTGTTACAAAAATGATGCTTAAGGTAAAATTTATTGTAAATAATTAGTGATTTATTACATAAAGTAATATGTTCTATTAAATAATACGACTTTATTATATACCTACTAGTGGTTTCGGGCAGATGTTGTCCTGCCATAAACCACCTTCTCTGTGGACCGAATTTTCGTTGAAAATTAAGAAATTCAGATCTCGACAACAGCGCCATCTATCGGATCTAAAACTATCCTATCTTTTATGTTGGACCCAACCACACACATACACAAAATTTTATTGAAATCGGTTGAGTGGTTTTAATGTCTATAGCGGACATAGGTAGAAACAATTTTTGTATTTTATATACATATAAAAGATATGACTTAACTTATACAAACTTCACAGCTTCATGGTCCAATTAGAGTGTCGAGTAGCCAGAGACAATCTATCCCCGCTACTCGCCACAACCCTATCAGCCTATTTCTTCACACTAGGCCATGGGCAAGAAGGTGAAGAAGCGGTCAAGGGTTTAGTGTCAGAGTAATCAGAAGGCCGCAAAGCGGCCAAACATCGTACCCCAACTCTAGACCCCGACAAAAACCGGATGTATACTGGTTGATCCCTGAACGCGACATTTGCGTGTGCCACTATGGCGGGTTTTATACCCTGTGTATGGTGGTCGCTATCCATATATAAACATCCTACCACCAGCTCTTTGTTCCAAATGTTCCTTTCGTTTGTCAACAGAAAAGCCCTGTGGTGTGGAAGCAAGTTCCAACCTCATTCACCACAATCCTTGGTTGGTGTTCATCGAGATCTACAGACACAAGCGGCTGACAGAAATCAGGTGTGCAGGAACCCTCATCGGACCGAGGCACGTGGTCACCGCCGCCCATTGTGTGAAGAAGACCAGGTTTTCGCAGTAAGTAATAAATAAATAACAGCCAACAGTCACACACATAGCCCTGAAGCCATACTAAGATACTTAGTGTCTTGTGTTCTGTCTTGTGTTGTGGGTATCAGGGACTACGAGAGACGCACGGTCTCTCAACACCCAGACCCCGGACACAAATATCTGTTTGTCACACAAACATTTGTCACAGATAATTGTTTCGGAATTACGGGGAGGGAATCGAACCCACGGTCTCTTGTTTCACTGGCTACTTGCCAACTCCACTACGGAGGCTGTCGATATTCGCTATATTAAATCCAACAGCCCAGACGATTCGATCGTGGGTCCAGGAACGATAAGTCTTTTAGTCTAGCACTACACCCAGACCCAAATATTTCTGGATCATGCAAACTTTGTCCCGCGGCTTCTTAACAGCCGGTTCTTCACTGACTACGCTACGGCGGCTGTCAATTATTTAATGAAGAATATATGTTTCGAAGCTGAAAGTTTTGAGACCAAAGTCTAGCTCCTGATGCTCACAACTCAAATTATCTTAGTCTTTGAGTATATCTTTTTTCAATATCAGGCAATATGCATCAAAAACTTATTCTTGATCCGTTGAACTGGGGTTTACTCAGTTTAGACGGGGTCTGCCCATAGATTATCAATTTTTGGAAATTTGATGCCCAATAAAATAATGTTCAAAGTATTTCGATCTAGAATGGGTACAAAAATGTCACATTTGGCATATAAACCAATTGTGTATAGAAATGCATTTGAAAAAAGATCGAAAGTTGATGTAAAATAGAACTCATTTTTAATTGGCACACATAAAGTAGTTAAAATCTTTTTAGCAGCCAGTATCTACCCACTGCTTCGTGGCGAGATTTTTCTCTTCCACTCAGTAGGGATCCCGCAATTATATGGGGACTTATGTAGCTATATGGTATTGCCACCTCATTACTCCTCCATACAATTACTATACATTCACTAAAGACTAGGATTGCCCTTTAATATTTTGTATACAAATTCCACTTGTTCAAGCTACATTATTTTACAGCTTAGTGGCACGTCTCGGAGAATATGACACGACGACCAAGGTTGACTGTTTACGAGGGGTGTGTGCTGACCCGCTCAGAAGGGTAGCTGTTTCCAAGATCATCGCTCATCCTGGCTACGACGGAAAGGAGCACGACATCGCCATCGTAGTCTTGGCTGAAGATGCTCCTTACTCGGGTAAGACTAATACTACTAAATATATTTATCTTCATTGCTAGCTTGTGATTATGCTGCAGCAGTAAGTCCATTGTAGACCAGAATATAATTCCTTAGTATTGAATCTCTCGATAAGCCAGTAGTAGATCTGCTGGAAGACTACGAAAAGAAGCTCATAAATTTATCAAAAGCTCTGCTTATTCACTTTAATATGTACGCCATCCAGTTGGTGCCATCAATGCATCAACTTTATTGTAATATGACTGTCAGGAATAAAATTAAAAGCAATAAAGCTAATAGCAATTATAATTTGTGAAATGGAAAATTTCTCGAGCAGTTCTGAACATTATTTCTAAAATCAAAATCTAGTTTACCTCTAAGTAAATTATTTTTTACTCTTTTACTAGCTTGTAAATGTAAAACAAGAAATGGTTCTTAATTTGAATTTTGTTTACAGATTTCATCCGGCCAGTATGCTTGCCATCAGGAGCTCTAGACCCCAACGCCACCTTTACAGCATCAGGATGGGGCCTGATTCAATCAAAGGGGTACTACAGTCACACAAAGAAAATCTTACTCCTCCCCAATTGGGGTGTGGCAGAATGCAAGGCAGCTTACCCGAACATCGAATTACCTGACAAAATCATCTGCGCTGGTGGGGAAGAAGATGTTGACACTTGCAATGGAGATTCCGGAGGGCCCCTGGTTTGGATTCGGAATAAAGTTGAATTATGGGGAGTGACCAGTTCGGGAAATACACATTGTGGGACTAAAGGTTCCCCTGGTATCTACACTAAAGTGGTAGATTATCTGGACTGGATCAATCTGGCAACCGGTGGGGTTGCATAATGCGATTAGATGGATTATGTAGATACTGGATACGGCCAACTGCTGGATATGACCGACTGCTGGATATGACCGACTGCTGGATATGACCGACTGCTGGATATGACCGACTGCTGGATACGACCGACTGCTGGATATGACCGACTGCTGGATATGACCGACTGCTGGATATGACCAACTGCGGGACATGGCCAACTGCGGGACATGGCCTACTGCGGGACATGGCCTACTGCTGGATATGGCCAACTTCTGGATAATGATATGAGGTCGTACTTTAGAGAAATATAGTCTAATATTTATGTTGTAGGATTTTAGAGAAATATTTGAAATATAGACAGGCATTCGTTTTAGAGAGCCAGTTCTAAACTTCACAGTTCTGTGCCAAAGATTAAAAGTGGGATTAAATTATTTTATAATCTATTTTCGATGAACGGGTTTACTATTTATTGAAAGTTTTTAAGTAACCCAGTGTCAAGACCATTGTAATACTCGTAATTATTTTTTATTAGTTCAATACTGCTTTGCAGGCATATAAAACGTAGCTTTGGCTTTCTTTCATGTCATGAAAATTTATTAGAATTCTGTTGAGTTTGAAGTTGTGTAATACTAAGGAGTGTGGAGCCAAAAAAATATATAAAATAGAAAAACAAAAAATATTTTTAATGATTTTTCTATATAAGATAATTTTACATAAATACTGAGAGTATAGCATTTACTTTATTTTTATAAATATTTCGAATTTTGTTTAGATATAATTGCATGCAAATGATGAACACTAAAACGTTGGATTGTATCATCCAAAAAAAAAACAAAGTAAAAAATGTATAAAAAAATGTTTTAGTATTTTTCCATTTTATAGTTTACATTGTATCCATTTTATTTTGTTTAAAATAATTGCATGCAAATATCTGTAAGACTCAAACTTTGGAATATATGTGCCAAAGCCAAAAATATACAAAAAAAAATAATTGTTAACATTTATTTCCTTATTGGGAATTAAAAAGATATTTATAGAAAAATCTTTTTTTATTTTCAACCTTAATTCCAATTGAATAACACCTAGAAGATGTACCCTAAAACATTTCATGTAGTATCATAACTTAGTTAGAAGCAGCGATAGCCTAGTTGGTTGCGGTACGGACTGTCAAGACGAAAGTCGTATGTTCGAAACCCAAGTGGCATACACCTCTGAATTTTCTAAAGTTGTGTATTAAATGTATATTATCGCTTGCTTTAACGGTGAAGGAAAAAATCGAGAGGAAATCTGCATACCTGAGAATTTCGAAGGTATGTGAAGTCTACCAACCCGCATTAGGCCAGCGTGGTGGATTAAGGCCTAACCCCTCTCATTAGTAGAGGAAGCCCGTGCCCAGCAGTGGGACAATGTTTAATACAGGGCTAGTATTATTATCATAACTTATGAGGACTTTAATTCTTTCTAGCAATTTTATACAATTTATTCAGTTTATCATTTCTGGCTATCAATAAAACACGTTTGTTTGTCTAACATTTATTAGTTATTAAATATCTAGATCAAAATTGTATAGAACGAAACAATTAAAGGATAAATCAGTCTTTCGTGTAGATATAACATATTCCTACTTACATTAGAACTTGGACTTAAGAACCTTAATTAAATGGAAACGGAATCAAATGATAATAAAAGAATCACTTTTAATTATATACATAGTATATTAATATAATTTCAGCAGCTCAACGATGAATTTATGTAAAAACTAGATGTTGCTCGTGGCTCTGCCCGCGTGGAGGTTACCTTTCTATATTTTGCTATCCCATAGGATGCATGCATTTTTTATCCTGGCATGGCAAAGTGATCACACAGCACCTGATAGTAAGCGCAGTGCCTTACAATTAGAGTATCGAGTAGCGATAGATAATTTACCCTTCACACTACGCCATGGGCAAGAAGGTGAAGAAGCGGTCGAGGGTCTATTTTCAGAGTACTCAGAAGGCCGCAAAACGGCCAAACATCGTACCACAACTCTAGACCACCGACAAAAACCGGATGTACACTGGCTGATCCCGGAACGCGACACACTTGCGTGTGCCACTATGGCGGGTTTTACACCCTGTGCTATCCGGGCGGATATGAATATCTTACCACCACCTAAGACTAGAAGAAACATTATAGGCAAATTTTTAAATGTATAATAACATAGTACCTAACAGATAATGGTATCAAATGCTCACAGGCCGAATTAACAATTAAATAATTGATTCCGATTCCATATTACATGTTATAAGTTTTAAACATTAAAATGTATTTTACAATAATAATATTTACATAGCCAGCGTATTGGCGTTACGAATATTTACAATATTTATAAACAAAAACCGAATTAAATTCGTTAAATATAGTAAATCAATCACAATGAATTCTAATTAATAATCAATATATATTATTCGGAAAGTATTTAATTATTTTACAATTAAAAATGCGAACATAAACAGTTCAGAATAAAATTTAATTTTTATTGCCCAAAAAATAACTAAAATTAATAAATTATTTACGAGAAAATAAGTCGAAGGCTAGGCTAATTATACATCACTATTATTGATAACTTTTGCGTTTGTTTTTAAAAATAAATAAATTTCAATATTTATGGTTAGTCCGAGTGACGAATGACGTAATAACTGACGTTTTGTAATCACACAATACAATTTTAAAACATGTTTATGCGGTTTCGTTGTTTCTTTCGTCATTGGGTTACATACATGCAACTTCTTGTTTTTATGAGTTGGCAATCTGTATATGTAAAAGAAGAAACTGACTGACTGATCGATCAACGCACAGCCAAAATGGCTGGGGTTAGAGACTTGAAATTTTGACAGTAGGTACCTTTTATGACGTAGGCATCCACTAAGGAAGGGTTTTTGGAAAATCCATCCCTAAAGGGGCAAAATAGGGGATGAAAGTTTGTATGGAAATCTGTCATTTTTGAAGTAAAACGCATGTAAATGAATATATGGCCTTTTAGTTAAAAATGAAAAATACATATTTCAGGATTTTTGGAAATTCCACCCCTAAGGGGGTAAAATAGGGGATAAAAGTTTGTATGTAGATATAAAAAGTTGAAGTTAACGCATGAAAATTGGTATTACGTATTGTATACCTTTTCTCACAAACATGTGCTCCACGCGGGCGGAGCCGCAAGCAACAGCTAGTTGAATATATATTTGAAGTCAATTTTACAGAATTACCAGGACAGTTTAACAATAAGTTGTCCAGTTTCATCATTGAGTCAATAGCTGTGAGTCAATTTTCAAAATAGGTAATTTAATAATCATTTGAATTCAGTAAATAACATAATAAGTATAAAAGTATGCCTAACCCCTCTCATTAGTAGAGGAGGCCCGTGCCCAGCAGTGGGACAATGTTTAATACAGGGCTAGTATTATTATATATTTAAAAGTATGCAACGTGGCTAAAGAAGTTTTCACTTCAAAACGTTTGGGGACAGACAAGTATTTAACATTTAGATTTCTTGTTGTTAAAGGACATTGCTCAGCGCCCATACAAAGTTCGCCTAAGAACCAACTGCCTTAGAAAAAATACTTTCGGGTTCTAAAGAACACCTATAAATCCATAAAAGTTGATTTAAACAACGGACACTTCTAAGAGTTAATTTATTAATAAAAATGTTTTCTATTTTAGGTTATATTCTTAATGTCAACATGCCTTCAATACAGTGGCACAATACCAACATTAGAGCTAATTCGGTTTTATTCGACATTTATGTTCTAACTACTGAATAATTACCTAATAATAAGCAAAAATAATATGTATATCATAATTATATCAATGACAATGATTTCACGAAGTAAGAAGCTAATATATTTTTTACGGTTTTACCTGCCTTATCAAAGTACATATGTTAGTTTAGCATTATAGGATATATAGCATAACTACCTACATTACAACTGTTATTTACCTACATCGTTTTAAAAGATAAACACAACAAAAACGATCCACTGAACAACAAGCAAATGACTTAAAAACAATAAACATGACCACAGAACACTATTTACTTATTACTCTGACGAACATGACAAGTGACAACTGACACAAGGGGTTAAATCAAACAAATATTTGCGCTATTTCCGTTTACTTTCAGCGAATTAAGCGCCTTAGCCTTTTTTCTAGCATTACGGACGATTTATAGATCAAGCGCTTAAATTAGAATTTGATTATTTTTTGAGGATCCAAGTAACATCGCGAAATCAATAAAATGCCCATTTATTTTTTAATATGAAGTGTCCGTTAATTTCTAGTATTTGGAATAAAGAGCATAAAATAAGCCAATAATTATGGTATAAGTTAAATCTCTGTTGATTCATAGGTGACTTTGGACAATGTCCTTTAATGGTGATTTAATCGAGACTGTGTTGCCTAACCTCTATTTACGCTGTGATATAAAGCGCGAAATATTATAGCAGAGATTCAGTGTTAGGAAAACGAAATCCGTTATATAAAATTGATATTTATGTCATATGAAATAGGGGTTTTTACAAATACAGTTTCAAATACGTCAGCAATAAAGTTGATCACAGTATAATGTGAGTGTATGTGAGTCGTACAGAACCAAAGTAGGCAAAGTAAGGCCGACTAATTTTTTGGAAAATTAAAAAAAACTGATAAAAGTCTATTAAAAAAACCAACAACATTTAACTAACTAAAAAAATAAAATTTACTTTGACATAAGCACGCCTATGAAGTTCTAAAATTATTTACAAGCAATCATAAACAAAAAAGTTTGTCTGTTTAACTTTTGTTTAAGTCGAAAGACAATTTTATATTTCATTTAATCAATGACAACAGCAATGGTAAAAAATTAAGCTTAACCCTGAAAACGCCTATTTCATTTTCTAGAATGTCGAATTTGATACCCACTAAGGCAAGTACAGTACCGCCTTTGGCACTGTACTACTTTTAAAAGTGGTAGAGCCACGCTGTAGACATATTTGTCTACAGCATGAATGGGCCGGCTCGACCGGGGTAGTACCACTGTCTCACAGAAAACCAACGTAAAATGACAGTTTACTGTCGCGTTTCGTATGGTAAGTGAGATATCCGGAGGCCCAGATTCCCCCTTCCCTTCCCTAATCCCTATTCCTGTCCTTTAAGGCCGACAGCGCATACATGATACTTTCGGTATTGTGGATGTTCATGGGCGGTGGCGATCACTTAACATCAGGTGACCCACTGGCTCGTTTGTCGGACTATGATATAAAAAAAAATAACTACCAAGTTTGTAATTTTTGATTGGTCGTTGACTTCATTATAAACAGGATTGTTGACTTGATAGCTTCTGAGTGGTTGATAGTGAAAGATTGCCTTCTTTGGTTCTAAAGCACTATTGTTATGTGTTTGAGAAGGGTTTATATCTGTTTTTAGTTATAAAACATTGGAACAGTCGTAGATTTTAGTTTCCTATATTGCCATATATTTTTTTCATTTTTGCCCAACTACCTACTTTGACAACTTTGGTTTTATACGACTCGGTTATTAGGTCGGCCGTATTCGATCGCAGTCACATTGGTAGACCTAGTATAAGTTTATTTTCACTATATTCGGGTCATATTAATCATCATTCATAACAGACTTGAGGAAACTGTCGACATCGGGGTAAAACCTAAGGTAGCTGACGCATTCGGTCACTGAACTAATGTAAACACATCAAAATAACTCAAGTAAATAATTAGTAATTGTGTGTTATTCCATTTTTACAATTGTGTTTAATTCATTTTGAATAAAAATAAAAACAGTGACAGTAACATGACAGTGCACTGCGTTCGTCATTAAACGAAAGATGTTAATACTTATAGGCCCGTATCACAAAACGATACTCAGTCATGAAGCTAGTTTTAAACTATACTTGAGTATGGCTTTTATTATATATTATATTTAATTTTGGAAATAAATTATTATTATTATTAATTATTATAATTATAGAACGATACTTAAAACTAGTTTCAATAACCAGCACTCAGCTGAGTAACTAGTTTCTTATTTTTCTTAGTTTTCGTAAATATGGTCAATAGCAGTCTTGAGCATAGATTAATGTAACTATGTTCGTCGAGAACAATAAGTCAGAAGTCGAATTATTCAGCAATAATTAATATTTTCATATACACTCATGCCTGTAATCCCCGAAGGGGTAGGTAGAGGTGTAACCAGTGCACCCACTTTTCGCTTCAATAATGTGATAGGCGGCGAGCATATCGCCATGCGGGCACAGATTCCAGACTCCGGGTTGATACTAAGTATTTCTAAATAGAAAACCTCAATATCACTTTACCTGGCCCGAGGATCAAACCAGAGAATTCAGCACAGCAGGCGTAACGCATATACATTTACAACTGCGCCACCGAAGCAGTCTAAATATTTTCGATATTTGATATCTGAGTTTGATTTTAAACGCGTTGTATAATATGATCTATGCTTGAGTTTTGATCTGTAGTTATTACTAGTTTTGGATGATCAAACGCTACTTGAGTATAGTTCTGTAATACGGACCCTAATGTCCAGTAACTTTAATCATCAAAACACAGCAGCATCGAAGTGATAGCTTGAGTAATTGCCGAGTCCCGAGGCAGTTACTGAAATATCCATCGCCAATGCTAAATATATCTTGTACACAGTTCTAATAGAATTCAGATAGTTTAAACATATTGACGGTTGGCGGGCTGTTTGTTTTAATAGATTTATTTCGATATTAAGTTATATACATATTCGGAATCAAAAAAAAATTCTGCATCTTTTGAGCCTAGTTTCAATTTATTGTGCACTTTTTTGTTACAAATCAATTGTTGAAACAGGGTAAATTTTTTCAGGGCACATTTATTTTAGAAAACATTGCTCATAAATGCATGGAAATAAGTCATAAAGATGCAGTACGTGCTTACACAAGTAATGTATTAATTCTACTAAAATCCACAAAATAGTTTTCTTAAAGTGTTTATTTTTCGAAATCATAAAAACCCCAAACCTCTCTCGTGGAACTTTTGAAAAATGTCGGCTTAAATCAAATTCCCCACAAACCGTTGATGATTTTTTATATAAATCCAATGTTTGGCTAAATGCATAAGAAGTGCGAAGCCACAATGGAAAGGAAAAAAAAACAATGTTACTTCGAAGTATAAACATTAAGATGGTCCGCAAAAAGAAATTCCTCGATTCAATTATCATTCATAATGACAATTCTTTGGCCAGTTACCTGTGATGTGGTGTTCTGCATACTTCTGTTGAAAAAACAATTTAGAATAAACCATTGCGTCTTTCTGAAAAAACTAAAGTTACCAGATTTGTTTCAGAAACAGACTCCTGGATCTAGTTTTTTTTATGTTTTTTTAGAGTCTCTGTAGGCAGACGAGCAGACGGGCCACTTGATGGTAAGTAGTCACCGCCACCCATAGACTTCTGCACACCAGGGCACAGCAAAGCCGCTGCTTACCGTTCACTATTTATTGACTAGTAACGGATTCTTAATTTTATGATATAATTTTTTTTATCCTGACACGGCAGTGACCACACTGCACCTGATAGTGACTCACTTGCTCGTTTACTAGGCTCTCCTTGCAAATCATATAGTAAATAACACTCAACAATGACACACATAGCCCTGACCGCATTCTAAGACGTGTATCTTGTGTTGTGATATCAGGAACTGCGACTCTTCGATTTTCGGTATTACAGCATCCAAACTCGAAATAAAACTTTGTGGGTCACACAAACATTTCCCTCGATGCGGGAATCGAACCCGCGGATACTCACCCGTTAGGCCATGGAAGTTTTTTTTCCTGGCACGACAAAGTGACCACACTGCACCTGATGGTAAGTGCATTGCCGTTCAGTTAGAGTATCAAGTAGCTTTTGAAGTAGATAGCGATTTTATATAAGGGTAAAATTTACTTACTTCTCGGTACACTCTTTAAGGTAGATTTGGATATGCTGTCGCTATCCTCAGATTCAGAACACACTTGGAAACTTGTTTCTGCAATAATCAAAACATTAACTATGGTAGAATGAAATCTTCATGTGTTTTATTCGGCTGAATGAAAAAAATAGATTATCGCACCTACACATCCGCCATTGCAACTCCTGCTTAGCCATGATTGACAATGGCACGCATTTTTATAACCAAGTAATAAAACCGAGCCTGTGAGAATGATTAACTTTTATCTTTCTAACTTATGTATTTTATCCCACAACGAAATTAAACAGAAATATAGGGAGGAGTTGGAAAGTTGAAGTGTCCACATCCACCGTAGCAAAGCGGGAGACCAAATAATGAACTAAAGAAGAATAACCTCTAACTTTAGGACGTTTACGTCTGGAGAAGCCAAGATAGAGAGAAGAAAGAAAATAAACTTAATTAGTCTACACTTTAGACAATATACAGACACAAAAAAAGAGAAAAAGAAAACAAATTAAAGACCTTGAGTATATTACTACTCCACAATTTGGAACACCTGACCAAAAAGACTTAGTATTTACCAGGTAGTATAATACTGATATTCTGCCCAGGCCGTCAGATATAGAGACTAATTTATCAGCAAATTTAAGTACACACTTAACAGAGAAAAAATTGTCTGACAATAAACGCAGCAAACATGATCTGCATCGGTTCTGCCAGTATAGTATGTAAAAACTATGAGATGTACAATGATATAAAAACTTTGCTTTTACTTACTATCAATTGTTTGATTGCAATTTAACATCAAATCAAGACATGAGGACCAACTGTATCTCTAGGGAGGATGCTCAAGATTAGAGAAGTGAAGGCGTCTTGCTAGGAAGGATTCTGGTATTAGGATAGTGTCAGGTACAAATATTTTTTTTTTATCTTGGCACGGCAAAGTGACCACACTGCACCTGGTGGTAAGCGCAGTGCCGTCCAATTAGAGTATCGAGTAGCGAGAGACAATCTATCCCCCGCTATTCAATACAATCATGCTGGCTGCTTTTTCACACTACGCCACAGGCAAGAAGTTGAAGAAGTGGTCGAGGATTTAGTGTCAGAGTACTCAGAAGACCGAAAAACGGCCAACAACGTACCCTACCTCTAGACCCCCGACAAAAACCGGATGTACACCGACTGATCCCGGAACGCAACACACTCGCGTGTGCCACTATGGCGGGTTTTACACCCTGTGTACGGTGGTAGCTATTAATTAAATCCCAAACTTACCGGTGTCATATCTCTTGTTGTGTCGGTTGGGCAAGTCTTGATTCTCGACGTGACCAAATGTTCTGAACCCAACCGCGAACTGCGCGTACGGGCTGATTTCGTACAATTCTAAAATATTTAAACGTTCTTTATTGAATAGCCACATTTATATTTGCATTATCTACTATCTATTTATACGATGAGTGCATGTATGTTGCCCATGGACTCCAAAAGGGCTGGCGCGATTTTGATGAAAATTTAAAGTAATCTCCAGATTAACCTTTCTAGGGACATACATCACTTCCTCGTTTATAACAATATCTTAAAATTTAGTTTTTTCACTTAAAGACCTTTTAGTAAACGGATGTTTCAATTGCTTTTGGAAACTTTCATGGTGAATATTGTTTAAGGTTTTAAATATGTGTACGGTTTTGTAATCTCGGTTTTCTTTAAAATAAAACGAAATTGTCATTCTTGGTTTTGGTTTCATTGGTGCTTTTTCCTAAACTATCATTTCCAAACAATTTGACCTTTCCTTAGGTGTTAACACTAACAGAAAAAGGTTGTAGGGGTTGCTTCTGCCCTACTCAATGAAGTTTATAAAATTGCAGGGTTGTGAATAAAACAATAACGTTGTATCTGACTCGAATGCCGACAGTGATAGGTGTATGCTGCGTCGCTCTATTTGATATACTCGTATGGAGCGTAGCGCGGCCGTGACTTTTGTATAGTCATACTCTCTGCGCGGCACCCCCGTTCTGGCCATATGAATATCTACTGTCAGCAGTCGTGGTGTTTATTAATATAAACATAAAATACAATGGTTCTTACAGCTATTTCTCCGTAGGTAAAAGTTTACATTGAATCTAATAACTAGGCTTTGTTAAAGTAGAAATGCGTCGTTTATTTTCTTGGTAATCCCAGCATACGTCCTGTATGTGTGTGGCCGTGATGCCACAAGGTCTTTGTCTAGGTCCTTAGGCCTGAAAATGTATCTTCTGTAGTATTATACTTACCATGCTTACTATTATTCATCATATGTATAGGAGCGCTGTATATTCTATTCTGAGGGTTGACAGAATTCTCCTTAGCATTCGCCAGGTTTGTATGAGAAGTGTTAGCTGTCACGTTACCACTTTCGGATTTGTTATCGATGGTTATGGAGTCTCTGTATTCTGTTAGGTTTCCTCCCCTGGAATTTTACATAGATCAGATCATTTTGGTGATCATTTTGTAATGGCTTAACAATCAAGTCCGCGAATATCTTTTTAACATTTAAGAATAGTTGGTCCGATTTTAAATTATTTTTAATCCTTCATTACATACCAAATAAGGTTATTAGGGCAAGAAAATTTGTAAACATTGTCCGAATATTTTAGAAAACCTGAAAGCGCTTAGCCTCAGCTCAAATACATAGCTGATTTTCAATGAGAGATCCAATAAACGAGTAGATGCTAAGTAAGTGAACAGAATCAGTATTAAATAGTTAGAAAATACATAAAAAAAGCTAATGTCAAACAAAATATACAGACAAACAAGCTACCGTGTCCCCTCCTTCCCTTAATCTTTAATCCTTTAATCGTAGCGTGAAGAAGGTACTCAGCAGGTATGAGGGTGTCGAATAGCGAGGTATAGTTGTCTCGCTACTTGATACTCTAACTGGACAACACTGCGATTACCATCAGGTGCAGTTATTAAGATTATTAAGAAAATTAAATTGTTAAAATTAAAAAAAGGATATAATAAAACTAACTTGGAACTTAGGAAGCAACGTAGGGCCTTAATAGCAAAACTTGAAAATTATGAAATAAAATTAGAAGATAGTAAAAATATTTATAAGATTGATACTGAGCGTTTGCTCACGGAAATTAAAACATTGGAGGATTCATTAAATATTACTTATAATAAATATTTATCTTCAAAAAATGATTTAAAACAGTTAACCATAGAGTATGAAAATAATCTACATGATTTGGTCAGTGATACATTAACACCTGTAAATAAATCACATCTTGTGGAAAACAATCAGGTTGAACTACTGTCAGTGTCAAATCAATTGTTAAATGCCTTGCCAACTATACCTGTTCAAAGTGAAAGGACACCTCCAATTTTGCAAATAAAACAAAGCCATTCTGTTGCAAGTGTTAGTGCTAATGTTAATAATATAAATTCTAATCTTATAATATACTCAGATGACATAGGTAAAGGCATTAGTATATTACTTAAAAATAGCCTAAGTCACTCTTTAGTAAATTATTGTACTCCGGGATTAAGTTTTAAACAAATAGTAGAAAATTTAATACATAAAAAACATAATGTTGAATCGTGTTTGACACTTCTGGTCGGGAATAGTCAAAATTTAAATAAAAAAGATTTAACTGACTGCTTTAAGGCAATGTTAGATTTAAATTGCGGTAGGATCATATTGTGTGCCTTCCCATATCTGGACAATGTGTCTGATAGGGTAAATAATGATATTTATATGCTGAATCGGCATATGCAATTTTTAATTAATCATAATAATGACAAATTCTCTTTTTTTGACACCAATATATTTATTGGTAAAGGGAAATTGACAAGAGGTACATTGTATCTCTCTAAAAGAGTTTTAAATTTAACTGCTACATCAGTAGCTTATTATATAAACACAGTCATAAGTAATATGACAAAGTTTTCAGGGACCACCACTATTAGTAATGTTACTAAAATAAATGTGGTGAATAGTAATTTAAGTAATAATTTAAACATTTAAGGGTGACAACAGAGAAGAATGACAGTAATTTAGTTTTATGTCATCAAAATATAAACCGCTTCTCTGGCAAAATTATTCAAAAATATTTAAAAAAGTATGTCTCCAAGCTAAAGCCGCACATCTTAGTGAGAAATTAAGACAGTCTAATAATAAAATAAAAACGACTTGGAACATTATTAATACTGAAACTGGTAAAATTAGAATAAATGACTCTATAGCTTTACTTTTAAATGACGAACTGGTTTCAGATAAACTTAATGTAGCCAATTATCTCGAGCAGTATTTTACTAACATACCTGTAGAGACCACTAAATACCTGCAGTCATCGGCGACTTTAGCAGAATCATTGTTAAAACAAAATGTTAAGGGAAATATGCCCAATTTTTACTTTGAAAGGGTAACATATTATGAAATAGTTAAGGTTTTTAAGTCTCTAAAAACAAAAGGTACTGAAGATTTATGGGGGCTGTCCATTAAAGCTTTAGAAGCGGTCATTGTAAATATTGCTCCTATTTTAGCAGATATATTTAACCTTTGTATAGTTAATGGTATTTTTCCTGATCTAATGAAAATTAGTAAAATTATACCCATTTTTAAGAAAGGTTGTGCACATGACGCGGTTAATTACAGACCTATATCTATATTACCAACTCTTAGTAAGGTCTTCGAAAAAATCATGCTCAACCAAATGCTAGTTCATTTTAATAGGAATATGATATTGCATCCTAACCAGTTTGGGTTTACAAAGGGTCGGTCTACTCAAGACGCTGGTTCAATTTTAATAAAAACTGTGTTGGAGGCCTGGGAGGGGTCTCAGGATGCTCTTGGAGTTTTCTGTGATCTTTCTAAAGCTTGTGACTGCGTCGACCACCGAACCCTCATTGTTAAACTCAAATATTATGGAATTTCTGGTTCATCTCTGGATCTTGTAATGTCCTATTTATCGGGTCGGGAACAAAAAGTTTCTATAGATGGCGTCACATCAATAGGATCTACAGTAAAAATAGGAGTTCCACAGGGTTCCATTCTGGGCCCATTTTTGTTTTTAGTATATATAAATGACCTTCCTTATATGGTAGAGAAGATTTCAAACATTGTCTTATTCGCTGACGACACATCTTTAATATTTAAAGTAAATCGTAAGGATAAAGACCTAGTTACGCCCAATAATGTTTTAAAATTAATTTCAAGTTGGTTTTCTGCTAACAATCTCTTACTAAATGCAGGAAAAACAAAATGCATTCGGTTTGCATTACCTAATGTACCAAATATAAATTCGTGTATAAAATTAAACGGAGAATCACTAGATTCAGTCTCTTCAACTGTATTTTTAGGAATAACTCTAGATAGTAAATTGCAATGGGGTCCTCAAATAGAAAGGTTATCCGTGAAATTAAGTGCTGCAGCTTTTGCAGTCCGGAAAATAAAACGTCTAACAGATGTTTCAACGGCTAGGTTGGTATATTTCGCTTACTTTCACAGTATTATGTCTTATGGCATTCTATTGTGGGGATCAGCTGCTGATATAAATACTATATTTATTTTACAAAAAAGAGCAGTCCGAGCTATATACGACCTACGTAGTCGGGATACTTTACGATCCGTATTCAAGGATAGTAATATATTAACTGTGCCGTCTGAATACATCTATCAAAATATCATGTACGTTCGTAAAAATATAAGTAATTTCTATAAAAATTGTGATATTCACAACATTAATACAAGAAACAGAAACAAACTAACAGTACCCTCCTTTAGAGTAGTAAGATCTAAAAAGTCTTTTATAGGTAACTGTGTTAAATTTTATAACAAAATCCCCAATAATGTAATTGATTTGCCCAATAAAATGTTTAAGACTCATATTAAACGTGTTCTTATGGACAGGGGCTATTATAATGTTCAACAATATCTAGAGGATAGGGATATCTGGCATTCGGTTCCTTCCTGCACACTGCGACCTGGCGCCCTGTAGCTTACACCATGTTAGTGTATACAAATAGTAAAACAAAATTAAATAAAAACTAAATTTATAAAATATTAATAACTGACATGTTGTAATATTATATACACTTAAAAAAATAAAAATAATAAACTAATATGACGACCGATCGCGTATAAAATAAAATAGTAAATTGGCAATGTAATTTGTGACAGGTCATCTACTAGAAATAATGAATCGGACCAAAAACAAGCCCGCTGAGTTTGATTTGCTGGATTCTCTCAGGACTGGGTCGCGCCGCGTAGTATCCAGCGGTAATGTAAGCCCGCTGAGTTTGTTTCGCCGGGTCTTCTCAGGCGGGGTCGCGTTTGGATCCGGTGGTAGCTTTTAAAACAAGCGACGTCTCGGAAATACCCATGATCCATATCAAACCCTTTTAAATATATATATATTTGACTAGTATTTCCTTGAATAATATTAATTAATAATATAAAAATAAAAATTAATTAATAATAAATAAATAATAATAATGTTAAATACCTTATGAATAATTAATTGCTAGTGTATTGATGATGTATGTATGTATACATAAGCTGATATGCTTTTCTTAAAAATTCTTTACTTTTTTTAAATGTTCTGACTTGTCATAAGAGCTATGTAATTGCCTACTTGATCAATAAACGATTTCATTTCATTTCAGTGTGGTCACTTTACCATCTTATCTTACTACTACTATAAATGCGAATGTTTGGATGGTTGGATGGCTGGATGGATGGATGTTTGTTACTCAATCACACTAGAACGGCTGGATGGATCTGAGGAATTTTGGCACAGAGATAGATTATAGTCTGGAATAGCAGATAGGCTACTTTTATCCCGGAAAATGTACGGTTCCTATGGGATAGCATAATAGCTTAAGATACCTCCATGGATGTTGTACCTTTTCTTTCAAAAATAACTACTACGCGGGCGAATCCGCGAGCAAAAGCTAGTTCTAGCATAAAAATTCAAAGAGGAACTTACCTTTGCCGTTTGACGAGTATGTATACGCAACTCAGAAGACATATTGCTAATAATATGGAACTACAGATGATGACCAGCATGTTCAAATCGAACAGATCTGACGGTGGCCCCACTTCGCCTGAAATTAAATTAATATCTCGTACTAGTGTAAAAAAACAACGATAGCCAAGTTGTGAGGTACGAACTGTCAAGTTGACTATACAGTGTAATATCGACATTGCGTTAGTAAATGAAACGACATGTTCGTTGGGACCTCTGCTAACATCGTGCAAAAAATCCGGGGTCAGCCAGTGTACGTCCGGTTTTTGTCGGGTGTTTACAGTTGGCGTACGATATCTGGCCGTGTTGCGGCCTTCTGAGTACTCTGACACTAGACCCTTGATTCTTCACCTCCTTGCCTCCTAAGTTAGTGTGAAGAAGCTACACAGAAGGCCGGCATGATTGTGTTGAGTAGCAAGATATAGATTGTCTCTCGCTACTTGATACTCCTAACTGGACGGCACTGCGCTTACCATCAGGGGCAGCGTGGTCACTTTGACGTGCCAGGATAAAAAAATAACTTACTCCCATCCACATTTTTCGTGGCGTAGTTGTAAAGAGAGGTGATACTGCCGGCTTCGTTAGTGGCCGTGAGTTTCAGTTGGTACCACGTGGCAGGGTGCAGGTCACTGATCGCGAAGGACCCAGGACGGTACGGAGTCTTCACTTGGTACAGAGGCGATATACTCCAAGACGGAGTGTCGGAGAAGGCCTGGTAAAATAGATACAACCAACGGTCATATACATAGTCCTGATCCTAGGTCTAATTCCTATATCAAGAACTACGAGGGACTAGTCTCAACACCCAGACCCGAAATCAACATCGGTGTGGGCATCGCACAACGGCCTCCGGTTTTACAACCGGCTACTCGCTGCGCCATGGCATTGACTGATAATTTGTTGTTAAAACTGTTATAGGCTGGTGAGGAGTGATCGATACAGAAGTCTTGGCATCGATCACAGCTCTAAACACATCTGACTTTTCGAAGTGATGTGTGAATGAATTCTAAATTACTAATTTCAACGATAAAGGAGGAGAAGATATCGTAAGGAAACCTGCAGAAGAAATATAAAAAAAAAGTTATGTATATTATTATCAACCCGCATTGAATTTTTTGTACCTTCTTCGCTCTTCTCTGTATCACGGTAAAGTTGACTGGCAGAGAATGCCTTTGGAATTAAGTCCTATATACTCTGTACATAAAGTGTAAAATAAATTAGGCCATCGTGGACTTAACCCTTCTCATTAGCAGAGAAGGCTCGTGTCCAGCAATTCAGCAGTGTATAAAAAAGATGTGATAACAAACAACCAACCATAGTGTTATGAGCCCGCGTCCACACCCTAGTCCCTAGCTGTCTGTACTCGACATCCCAGCCACGCAGTTCACAGCCAGCGTCATCCCAGCCAGCCAGTTGGACGTAGATGTGGGTGCAGTTGCTCCATAACCACTCGTTGGTAGACGGTGGAATTGGCACTAGAAGTACATCATACTCAATCACATCATCTTCATTTTGAGCATATTTAAAGCGATAGCATATTTAGCCACATTGTAATTTGGTCTAAATCTTGAATGAGTAGGCTTGACTGGATTGCTTGCCTGCTTGCTGTTACGAATTGTATGGAGTGCGGTACAAGAAAATTCAGATTCTAAAATTTCATTTAGCATCTAATAGGCTATTATCATTATGTATGGGTGTATGGGTAACCCAATTGTGTATGGGTTATTTTTTACGGGACTAAAATTAATAAGATAAAGAACCCTTACGATAAAAAACGAATCAAAATTGGTTCAGAAATGAAGTCACAATTATTATTTTACATTTAGGTATGAGCAGAAGTGTGTGCGTAGTGAGAGCATCTCATTATCTCCCTCGCATGACTGTAACTGAATGGAAATTTCAGGCCGTAACGTCATCAATCATATCCTGCGTCCTTTTTCAACCTTTCAACATTTACCTTTTCTATTCTTCATCAATACTTATTCAGTGCCACTTACCTCCTCCAAGCGTACTGACATCCATGTAAGCAGGCTGGGACGTCCCAACTTTATTGGTAGCAGTTATCCTTAACGAGTACTTGGTCCCGCACTTAAGACCAGTAAGCGTGTGTTTCTGGACTCCTGACATGTTGGGCAACTTGTTGGACGGCCAGGCTTCCTGCCATGGACCGTTCGCCTCCTTCCAAGTAAGACTGTAACCTGGGAAGTTGAGCTGATCGTTCTTTTAGGAAATATTATGAGTTATAATGTTTAGTTGTGATACGATGTTCTAGTGACTCATATTTAAATATTGTTCGTCACAACTTTCATATTTCCTTAAAAGGATTTAAGGTGTTTACGAGCTAAAAATCGATGTAGTTGCTCTATTTTACCCAAAATTAATTTTAAATAATAAAATGATAATAATTATTTGGATTTTGTCATCTACCATAAGCTCGGGGTGCAGATTTGCTAGAAAAGAACGGGCTTGAAACTCTAGCATCACTGTTTTCAAAAAGTATTTTACAATATTTGGATGTTATTGTAACGACACTTCCTTTAGAGGAGCAAGGTATTTAAGTTTTTGTTGGATGATAATTATTATAAACGCAATCAGCCTTTATTCTTATTGATACTTAGTTTGAGCCATACTGACCATGCATATAATTCACTAGATTTTTAGCCACTCCACAGCATATTAGGGAAGAATTTAATATAGCGGGTGATTAATAGCCTATTTTCTCGTGAAGAATGAACAACTAGCGAACTAAAAGTTCCAGCTCTAGAGATTATATGACGATAAAAAAATTGCAGCTCGGGAGCATTTAGGCTCTCATCTCATCAGAGGAGGTCTATATCTAGCAGAAGAAGTGAAAACCAGTTTTGAGCGAGAGTTTGAAAAAGCAGTATTCGGGATTACATAACAAAATTTTTTAAAAAAAGTAATGTCTGTAGTAACAGGAGTTATAAGACCGTCACAAGGTGTCGATTTACTCATTTTTGGATAGGGCTCATGATAGGGCTGCGTGGAGGGTTCAAACCGTTTATGCCGACCCCACTTAGTGTGGGATGAGGGCAGGTAGATGATGATTCAAAATTTGACAAGGTGAAACTTAGTCATAGAGATGTTCCTGTACTTACTGATCTTCTGGCTAGAGCTTCTGTTGTTGATGTAGAAGGGCTGCTCCCATTCAACTAGTATAGAGTCCTTGTATGGAGTGGCTCGGAGTACCGGAGACTCGGGCAGTGGTAGTACTATCACATTATATTCTACTGAATCTGAGCCGTATAGGTTCTTCGCTAGGCAAGTGTAGTTACCGCTGAGGGATTGGTCTATATCTGAAAGAGATTCAGTCTTTATATTATCGTTGAGCAGAATGTTGGATTAGAAGGTGGAATGAATCGGATTTATCATACAAATTTGACTATCTTGTTTATTATTTCAAAATATATCTAAGTGTTGCCGAAGTGTTGTTGCGACTTGTGACTCGTCTTGAGTGACTAGCTGTCTTAACTTTTTAGATGTTTACTTTTATCGCAATAAACATTTAATTTTACAAAGCTTTCCTTTCTTTGTATATAAGCTTTTCTATAACGATTTATATTCTGTTTTCTCTAAAATCCACTTTGTAATGTGGGGTCAGCAAACGAGTAAATGGTGATCCTTTTTTACCCTGGCATGGCAAAATGACCACACTGCACCTGGTGGTAGGCGCAGTGCCATCCGATTAGAGTATCAAGTAGTGAGAGACAAATTTGTCCCTCGCCACTCAACACAATCATGCCGGACTGCTGTGTAGCTTCTTCACATTATGTCTAGAGGGCTCAGGATCATAGGAAAGAGGGAATATGGTAGCTGGTGAACTGTTCCACAGCTTGATGGTGCGGAAAAGATATGAATTTGCGAACCTCTTGATTGGGGGTAGCTCCACAAGCCGTAAAAAAATAATTTAGTTTTTTAAAATTTATATATTACTAGCTTTTGCTCGCGGCTCCGCCCGCGTGGAGGTTGCTTTCGGGAGCAGAAGTATATAATCCAAGAAGTTGTCTTCTGCACTGTTGTTGTTTCAGAACAAATTCGATAACCATTAATAAGGTTATAGTGAGTCAACCATAAAATATATACATTTGCTGTCGTGGAATATTTTTTATATAATTTCAAGGAGAACATTTCCGTCATACATGATTTCTGTGTAGCTTTAACTATTAAGGCTACACACGCGACGGAAGCTTAAAAAATGGAGTAAGTTCTCCTGTTTTCCCAACATTTCCCTTCACTGCTCTGCTCCTATTGATCGTAGCGTGATGAAAAGTATACTATAACCTGCCCAGGAGTATGAAGAACAATTGTACCAAGTTTTGTTGAAATCCGTCGAGTGGTTTTTGTTTCTATAACGAACATACAGACAGACAGACAGACAGACAGACAGACAGACAAAAATTTTACTGATTGCATTTTTGGCGTCAGTATCGATCACTAATCACCCGCTGATAGTTATTTTGGAAATATATTTCATGTACAGAATTGACCTCTCTACAGATTTATTATAAGTATAGATGATATTTTAATTGAATAGCGTCTAGTCTATCAGTAATTGGTTAAGTTTAAAAAGTAAGAAATATCGGTTGTTCAAAAATGGTATAGAAGACATTATCTTCATATAGCTTTTTATTTACTATCAAATCATCCTATCTTCCGGACACCAGAAATATTATTGCGGAATAGATAAGAGAATGACGAGATAGTATATATTTAGTTATATATCCGTATCTTGGTTAGACTGAAGAGCCAGATCATCCACGGAAAGACCAGCTATCACTGGTATTCGATTTTCAAACTAAAAAAATATCACCACCACTTTTAGTTCTGAAGCACTTACTGTTGATCAGCAGACTGTCGTCATGGTTCCTGGTGAAGCGCGGATGGTGCGTGATGATGTTATGATGGTGATACCACACGGTGCGGGGCGGAGGGGAACCCACACACTGGCATACGAGCAGAACCGACCGACCCACACCCACTGATATCGTACCACCGAGTGAAGCGACGCCAGCTACCACTGGAAGTGTAAGCAGAAAATCTAAATATTAAAAAGGAAGGTGTTTGAACGCGCTGATTTCGAGAACTATCAGAAAATTTTGTTTTTTTTAAGTTATAGCATATTTATTGAGGATATCTAAAAAAACGATTTGACTATTTTTTTAATCCTCGTACGGCAAAGTACGGGATCGAACCCGAGACCTCAGCAAGGCAGCAGTCGTAACGCATGCTCAATTACAACTGCGTCACCGAGGCAGTCTACTACTACTATATATACTATACTATACTACTACTAGGATAGTGTCAGGTACAAATAAACATTTTTTTATCCTGGCACGGCAAAGTGACCAAACTGCACCTGATGGTAAGCGCAGTGCCGTCAAATTAGAGTATCGAGTAGCGAGAGACAATCTATACCCCGCTACTCCAGTAGTATGCTCTCTTACCCCGATGGTCTGGGGCCTTGGTGAGCGTGCGTGAGGGCGCGCCCTCCCCCGCGGCGGTGGCGGCGCGCACCCACGCGTCGTACGCGCGCCCAGCTGACACCTCGCGCACCTCCGCGCTGCGCCGGGTGCCTTCCGCGCGCACACGCCGGGCGGTACCACCACTGGAAGTACATTATTTTTTTTATTCTTTTTGAAGTGAATCTTCTTTAGAATCGTTGATCGTTGAGACTTCTGCAATGCCAGGGCACAGCAAAGCCGCTGCCTGCCGTTAAATGTTGTCTTTAATTCATACAATACTAGCTATTGCCCATGAATTGATCGGCGTTGAATGCGTTTAACCAGTCAAGGATCATTCGGACACCGGTGTCCGGATAAAAACTGGCAATACTCGCCCTTATTGACGTGCGTATAAAGCATTTTTAACGTTCATAGTATGGGAAATTGATTTTGGCTTGTATTTTTACTTATTACCTTTTTATTTCACTTTTACTCACTACTTATTTCCTGGTGTGGCAAGCATCCATAGGGTATGGTAATCGCTTACCATCAGCTTTGCCGTAAGCTTGTTTGCACCATCGTGGTATAAAACAAATACCAGATACACTTCTACCTGAAGATGAGTTAGGTGTCCTAGAATTTAAAAATACATACCTAGCCGCAGGTTTCACGTACACAGTGTAGTACAGAATCTCTCCATTCGGATGATCAGGTTTCTTCCAACTGACGAGAAGTGACGTTGCGGATAGAACTAGCATTTTGATGTCAGCTGGTGGCCCTGGAACTGGAGATTATAATCACTCATACTATGGACTCTTCATTCCCCTGATTTTATCCCGTAGAGTTATCTATTGCTATGATTGATCCTACTTCAATGAGATCACTATAAATGTGAGAAGTTTTATATATGCTCCTCATTCCCCTAATTTTATCTCTTGGACATCCATAACTGTATATTATTCTACTCTTAGTAGATACTTTTTTTTAAACTTAATAGTGACATACATAGTCCCGACCCCACACAAAGATACGGGTCTTGTGTCGTGGGAATCAGGAACTACGAGGGACTACAGTTCTACACCACCTGCCTGAAACAAATACCTGTCACACAACCATTTGTCTTGGTGCTGAAATCGAACCCATGCCTTCCAGTTTCACAGCCGGTTAACCACTGCACCACGGATGCTGGTTAATGTTGCAGAATAAAATTAGTTCAGATTTGACGACTATAAAAGTGCCCGAGTTCTATTGCTTTTTCTACTTCAGCCACCTACTACCAATGTCGTCGGGAGAAGATGATTGGGTGCAGGATGAAACCTAGGGTGCATAACATCACAGAGTGGATTTTAGTGTTGCAAGCAACGAAATGGGATTTCGTTGGTTATTTGAAATTCCGGAAATCTGTTACCGTCCAAATGGAAATAGCAAATAGCTACTTCACGTAAGACAGTGGTTCTACGCCGATCAACATGGCCCATTTATATTCTATAGAAAGTCATTTACAGTGATCTACTACCACTTTAGTGCAGAAATATTATTTTACTTTTAACACAAGCACGCCTATGAAGTTTTACAATTATCGACAAGCAATCATAAACAAAAAAGTTACGTATTTCATGGACGCGGTTTCTACAAAGAACACAGTATGTCGATAGTCATGACTGCCTATTTTTTTGGGATTTCAGTTCGTTCTTATTACCTATATATACTTTTTAGTCCGCTAGTTATCTATATATACTTTTTAGTCCACTAGTTAGCTACATATACTTTTTAGTCCGCTAGTTATCTATATATACTTTTAAGTCCGCTAGTTATCTACATATACTTTTTAGTCCGCTAGTTATCTAAATATACTTTTTAGTCCGCTAGTTATCTACATATACTTTTTAGTCCGCTAGTTATCTATATATACTTTTTAGTCCTATGGTCCCAATAAACAAATTCATAGATGCAACGCCTTAGGTATAAGCTAGTGATTTCTTACCGTCTTGCAATGTAGCGCATATGATAGGGTAGGAATACGGGCCGGTGCCGAAGTTGGAGAAGCCAGCTACTTTGATCGTGAAGTTAGTGTACTTCTGTAGGTTTTGTAGATACAGTTCTGTGTGGAGTGCGGTCTGGTTGTGCCACGCACCATCTGTTGAAATAATACGCTTATATTGTAACTCATTAAAAGTATTTATTTTCCTGAAGACTACATACATACATATACACTCACGCCTGTAATCCCCGAAGAGGTAGGCAGAAGTGTAACCAGTACAGTCACTTTTCGCCGAATTTATTACGATCCCATAATGTGATAGGGGGCGAGCCTATCGCCATACCGGGCACAATTCCAGACTCCGGGCTGATACTGAGTATTTCTAAATAGAAAACCCCAATATCACATTACCTTACCTGGGGATCGAACCCGAGACCTCAGTACAGCAGTCGTGACGCATGCGCAATTACAACTGCGCCACCGAGGCAGTCCTACCTGGTACCTGATAGTAAGTGCTTATCACCGCCTGTAGACTTCAGGCTAATAGATAAAATTTCTGGATGGCAACAATGGTGGTAAATATCTATTGAGCTGTATACTTATGTCTTTCCTAAAGTTACGCATGTATTCATGGTTGACTAACGCTCGCTTTAATGGTGGAGGAAAAGATCGTAAGGCTAGTTGCATACCTGAGAATTCTTATAAGAATTTCAAAGGTATGTGAAGTCTCCCAACCCGCATTAGGCCAGCGTGGCGGACTAAGGCCGAACCCCTCTCAACAGTAGAGGATGCCCATGTCTAGGAATAGGACAAGTTTATTACAGGGCTGGTATTAAACTTGTCTTACTCGCGTTAAAATTTTAAACATTTTGATATAATTAAATATGTTTAAAATATTTATTAATACATACATCCAACAATCACACACAGCTCTGACCCCACACTAGGTAAAACCTGTATTTATTGATACCCACCATGGGTATCAATAACTACGAGGGACTAAGGTCCCCCAACACCCAGACCCGAAACAAATATCTGTCTGTCCCACAAACATTTGTCCCGGTGCGGGAATCGAACCCACGGCCTCTTGTTTCACAACCAGGTACACGCCCGCCGCACCACGCAGGCTGTCTAATAGTTGGTAGACTTTACATACCTTTGAAGAAATATATTAAAAGCAAACACAATTAAATGACTCCATTCCAAATTCCTGCAAGAAAGTATTTTATTCCTTATTTTTAAAAATATCATTAATTGGGAGGTTATTACCTTCTGTAGTGTAAAGTACAGAGTATCCAACAAGGGAACTGCCTTGTCCAGGAAGTGCTATGGGCTGCCAGCCAACCCTGAGGGAAGTTGAGGAGGTCGCAGTACATTCAACTGAAGATGGGGCTTGTTCGGGAGCTGAAAACGATAGGAAATTTAATTATGAGATAATTTAAAACAACGCATACCATTCGGTGCATGTGAGAGAGGTCAAATAAATGGTTCAATTTATAAGTTAGGTTTTTGTAGTTGTTGATTGCCTCACAGACCATGTTGTTTTAACTTTAGTCAATTTTGAATATTTATAAAGTATAATGTTTTTACGTTTACACATATTATAATTAAATGATTTCAAATCAATTATATTTAGGGTAGAAACGTTGCACTATACTTTCGTGACGACATACAACTCAGTCCGCCCTGTGATCACGAAGATTATAAAGTTTTCGAAACGTCAGGTTAAAATGTAAAATAAACTGGTAAAATCCGTTATATGTATTTTATTTCAATATATTTTTTTCCATAAGCAATAAATAAATATAACATGGCGCTGTTTCAGCTATGATTTGGCTTAAGTTCACCCTCACTAAAGTCGTCTAGTGCGGGGACCGTTATATATATTAATTTAAATGTAAAAAATAACAATCAATAGATATTAAAGCTATTATAATTATAAATCTGCTGTCTTTGTTTGCACGAAGGAATCAAACTTTATTGCCACAGTAAAAATTTAAAATGAATGTAATATATTTACCTCCTTCTCTTGTATCTTGAAATACTGGTAGCGAAAATGGTCCAGAACCCGCGCTCGTAAAAGCAGACACTGATACCGCATATCTGGATAAAATAAGAACAGCCGTAGTTAAATATGATTTCATATATAAAAAAACAGATAGCCCAGACTCCACAGTAAGAAAAATGTCTTGTGTCGTAGGTACCAGGAATAACTAGCCAAATTCGGTATCGCAAAACCCAGACACAAAACAAATATTTCTGTCATACAGACATTTGTCTCAGCTACTTAATCACTCGTGTCTAGTAAGGATATTTAAAAAAAAGTAAGGAGTAAAATACAAGCCAAAATATTTTTTATTTCCATAACATTAAAGTTAAAAATAGCATGTAAGAATGGCGAAACTGGGCAGTGTTTGAACGCACCGCCGCACCGCCGGCAAGCACTGGTTAATTCCCAGTCATACATACGAATTACGTTATAATGTGCTATGTAGCTTCAATTGATAAGGAAAATATTAAAAATATTTGTGCACAAATCAAGTCTCACTTTTTTGCCGCACCATCAAGCTGTGGAACAGTTTGCCAGCTACCGTGTTCCCTCCCTCCTATGATCCTGGGTCCTTTAGGCGTAGTGTGAAGAAGCTACACAGCAGGCCGGCATGATTGTATTGAGTAGCGAGGGATAGATTATTACTCGCTACTTGATACTATAACTGGACGGCACTGCACTTACCATCAGGTGCAGTGTGGTCACTTTGCCGTGCCACCATAAAAAAATAGTACGCCCTAGAAATATATTTGCATATTTACTAATAACTGTGACATTGTCTTTAGAAACAGAGTTAAAAGTGTCCAATATACCTGGTGTTCTTCAGAAGCCCGCTAAGTAAAGTCTCCTGCTTCCCAGATAATTGGGAAACTTTCAATGTTCTAGAGTCGGAATCATCTGGAAAATAAGAAACGTCATTCAATGAAATTCTACGATTTAGTGTCTATTGATGATTGTTCAAAGTACTATTGAATATTATCGATTGTTAATGTGTATTTAAATTCAAATGATTGTTTAGTTTACGTCTGAACAAGTATCGAAAATACTGTTTTTGATCTTTAGAAATTGTCAATAGCTTTGCTCTTTAAAACTGGTTCACAATAAAAATTGGAATTTCAGACGATGCATTGGACATTTGATCTATTTCATATTCCTTTTAGTATTTACCAATACGTATAAACGTTTAGTAATTTTATTCAAGAAATAGACATTAGCTCACCATTTAGTAAATATTAAAAATGTAATGGTCAGGAGATTAGATCTAGCACATAACTAGCTTGGAACCTTTATCTTTAAGTAAAGATTTAATTGTTAAGTGACCATTACTTATTGATTAACATAACGAAGTTCTCTGAATATGGATAATATTTTATATTACTTAATACTATTCATTTGGTCATTCAATGAGCATTGCGTGATAGTTTTACCATTAAGTGCATTATTTCCTATAGCAACAATATCTGAGCTCAATATAGCTATATTATAATATATCTATTTGATACTACTTTTAGCTGGTGGTAGGATATACATATCCAGTCGGATAGCGACCACCGTACACAGGGTGTAAAGCCCTGCCATAGTGGCACACGCAAGTGTGTCGCGTTTCAGGATTAGCCAGTGTACATCCGGTTTTTGTTGGGGGAATAGAGTTGGGGTCCGATAATTCGCCGTACTGCCTTCTGAGTACTCTGACATTAGACCCTCGACCGCTTCTTCACCTTCTTGCCCATGGCGTAGTGTGAAGAAGCAGGCCGGTATGGTTGAGTAGCGGAGGATAGATTGTCTCTCGTTATTCGATACTCTATTTAGACGGCATTACGCTTAGCATCAGGTGCAGCGTGGTCACTTCGCCGTGCCAGGATAAAACATTTTTATTGCATAAAGTGCATTATTTCCCATAGCAACAATATCTGATCTCTTGCATCTTTTTTATAATGGGGATGTCAATCTTCAAATAAAACCTCACCTGAACCAGAATTCTGCGCCACGGCCTGCACGTGGTAGCCTATGATGATTCCGTTATGAGTTTCTTTGAGAGGTGGCATCCACGACACTTGTAATTCGCCTGGATTTTCTGTCTGTACGGCTTGGACGTTCATTGGTGGGGATGCTGGAGCTGGTGAAACGTATAGTGTTAAGGTATGTAAGGGTGGAATTCCATGACCGTGGTGCCGTGTTACTGCCTCGGTGGCGCAGTTGTAATTGTACATGCGTTACGATTGCTGTGCTGAAGTCTCGGGTTCGATCCCCGGATCCGGTAAAGTGATATTGGGTTTGTATCTCGAAATTCTCAGTATTAGCCCGGAGCCTGGAATCTGTAGCCCGGCATGGCGATAGGCTCGCCCCCTATTACATTATGGGACCGAAATTCGGCGAAAAGTGGGTGTAGTGGTCATACCCCTGCCTACCCCTTCGGGGATTAGAGGCGTGAGTATATATATTTAGCTTTGTGGTCTAGGATTTAATCTCAAGGTATGATAATCAGTTGCTTGAGTTTTTCTGAGAAACCAGAAAAAATAGAGGTCAGGGTTAGACTCAAATCTAATATAGCTTTTTGTCCAGCCACACTAACGTGAAAATCAATTTTTATACTGAAAACTCACTAGCTAAAAGTACCTAACCCAGAAAATATTGCTTTCTATCAACGAAATAATTTTCAGATTAATAGTTCCAGAGATTACCTGGTACAAATAATTGTGCCAAATGGCGAGAGACAATAGTCTCGGGTCATTAGAAACTTTATCTGGAAGGCACTGTAATTACTATCAAACGCACTTAGTCCCTTTGTCAAGTCAGAACAAAAAAAAGGCAAGCCATCAAACCCGGCTCTACTCATTTAATGTTACCAGCCAATTTGTATATGTCATCGCCCTATGCTTTAACTCTGTTAACCACCTAAATAATATGGTATCTACCTTCTTCGTGTGTGGTAAAATGAACAGGCGCAGTGAATTGACTGATGCCAACTTGGTTGCCTGTCGCAACTCTGGCCACGTACGCAGTAGCTGGTCGAAGATTCTGTAGTTCTATTGACTGACGGATATCTGTGTCTTTTCTGTAAAGTATATCAGTATTTTTAGTTATATAAAAAGTCTGAACAGTGGGAGCCTGAATGGAAACACAAACAACAAACGTGCGTATTAAAACAATGAAATTCCTTGAATATCAATTTTTATATCTTTAGCTTCTTTTGTTTCTTTTACTTCAGTTTGAGAAGTAATTTCTTTGCAGATAATGTTTTTATTCCAAATAATTTAAATTTATTAAAGTAGTACTTACCTAGTAACATTCATGGTGACGGCATGGTCCCACGAATGTACATAGTGGCCGGTCGAGTACTGGAGCGAGTAATGTCTGGCATTAGCTCGCAACGTATCCCTCCAAGAAATTACAGCTGATTTCGATCGAACTGATTCTATTCGAAGATCTGATGGCGGCGTTGGAGGTTCTGTAATGGAAAATATTCTACACTTATTACACACTTTTAAAAAAGGAAATCGATTCAAAGCTTTAATTGTACATGACTACAGAGATACTAACAATCATTTGTAATTTGACGAGGGTAATTTAGTTAAGATCTGGTGATAGGGACGAGATGGAACAATAAGTAACTCTTCAATAGATAACAGCAGCTTAATTGAATTAAACTTATAATTATTGAAAAAACATTGCTGCAGATTGGCCTTTTCATTCCCAATCTGCAGTATTAGCTCAATCATTCAACAGTCATCCATTGCTGGATGTAGGCCGTTTACCATACTTTTTTCGGAAACAGCAACAAGTTGACCTTCGTTCTACTCTGTTTTATATCAAGGCATAACGATATCTTCCACTTACTCACCAGCGACCCTCTTACACTTTAAGAGTCTTATCTGCTTGCTTTCTAATTATTTCTTCCCTTAACCCTTTTAACCTCACTTGATCTCTTATAATATGGTGTTCAACATATTTCTTTTCTATTCGTATAGGTCTCTCATCATAGGTTACTCTGTTTACTTTTACATCTTCAGGATTATCCTTGCAAATTATTACCAAAATTTTACCTAATATAGTAAGTTCTACATTAAATGCAGCAGCTCCGTACGGGTTACTAGCTCGGCACTGGTAGAAACCAGCGTCTCTTGTTTCAGAATATTGGATATTCATAATACTGGTCAAGCCAGCAGACGTCTTCGTTTCTGACAACTTGATTCTGAAAAGATTTTATTCAGCTAAGTAATGACGCCCATGATATTGATCGTTATAATTTTAAAACATAAAATCTAGATGATGAGAGCCTTATCGGCTAAAGTAGAAAACAAAAGTATATAAGGGAAGGATATAATTACGTCATGTTATGACCTTTTTAAATTAGCCCCGTATCGTATTCTATCCTAGAGCTGGCTATCTTCTCATGAGAATGTTTATAACGCCGGACCAATGCGTGTTAGAGACTTCATATACCTTTGAAATTCTTATGGAGAATTTCAGTTATGTAAGTTTCCTTATGATGTTTTCTTTCACTAATAAATCTAGCGATAATTGATATTGAATATACATATACCTTTAAAAAGTAAAAGCTGATTGGTTTGAGCCTGCAATTATTATCTTGGTATTCCATATCTCTTCTCGCTAAGCCATCGCTGATTCTTGACTAAAACATTATGTGACAATACTCACCGTTGGTTTTGTAAATCTACTATATTGCCATTGTGAGACCAAGCCACTCTGATTGGTTCGTCTCCAAGTGGCCGGCATTCGAGACGTACAGAGTGACCGAGTTGTGACGTCATATTAGCTGATGATGATTCGAAGTGAACTGGTTCTGGAAAAGGATTTGATAGTATTAATCAAATTGTTTAGTCAACTCTATGCAAATCAACTGCTACGAACGATTTTCATCAGTGTATATAGGTAAACAAAACATGAATATAATCAAAGAAAGATTCTAAATTGTATTATTACTCAACAGGAAACTTTGTATCCCGTATCAAAAATACTGCGCGTACAGACTGCCTCGGTGGTGCAGTTATAATTGTGCATGCGTTACGACTGCTGTGCTGAGGTCTTGGGTTCGATCCCCGGGTCGGGTAAAGTGATATTGATATATAAGTTATATTCTTCAGTATTAGCCCGGAGTCTGGAATTTGTGCATGGTGTGGCGGTAGGCTCGCCCCCTATCACATTATGGGACCTAAATTCGGCGAAAAGTGGGTGTACTGGTTACACTTCTGCCTACTTTTTCGGGGATTACAGGCCTGAAAGTATGTGCGCGCACAGAGGTGTGCATTTTGGCATAGGTCAAAATTATATGACGAAGAATTTTTTTTATAACATGTTTTATTGATAGATTAAATTAAACAGAACATCCACTGTTTCATGCATACTGCCAGTGTCAGACCTATAACACAAGCCAATGACGTATTTGTACACTCTTAGATGATGTAATAGAACAAAATTCTCAATAATTACATGCAATGATTACAGACGTATATTTTATAACAAGAGAACCCCAATAACGTTCAAACTTAAATAATTAATGTACAGTCGAATTGTGACCACTAAATACACGAGTATTATACATGTACAATAAATGTTGAATACAATCAATATAAAGCATCCATTTCTTTACTGTGGATATATTGCAAACAAGCTTACTAATTCAACAGGGATTCTCAATCATTAGTTAATTATTCATGGGACAAGGATGATATTCGCTCACTGTTCACACTCATCCAAATAGTTTTGCTCAGAGGCTGTCCAACTCCGTTCTCTACGTTGCAAGAGTATAGGCCTTCGTCCGTGAGAGAAACTTCTTCAATGATGAGGGTGCCGTTGGGCAGACTCAGGATTCCACCACCAGCCAGTTCCAGAACTGGCTGCCATGTGCCTAGAAGAGCTGCAGAATAGAAATAGCAAGGTAAACAATAATAGTAGTTAGTAAGTAAAAAAAGATGTAAACTATTCAATGAAATAAAATAACTTGAATTTAACTAGATCCAGAATCTAGAGAAAACCCAGTTAGATATATTGTTTTTAGACCATTTATATGATCTTCAAGAAAGTAGTTGATAAGTCAGCTCCACCTTAGAGATATACGCAATATGAAAAAATGATTTTTCATACTGTTAAAATTGGCTTTATATGTGAATGCAATGTGATTACCCCAATATTACTTATTTATGAATAAGTAATATCTAGTCGGTATCCAGGTAGTAACCACTTATTATCCAGTCAACATCCCGCCTGTATATTATCAATATACAATGTACATGCAAGACATATTACTCGAAAAGAGATCTTACCATCTTTCTTCATCCAATGCACTTGAGGCTGAGGATATCCACTTGCACTGCAAGACACCGCTCCTCTTCTGCCGAGAAGTAATGAGGAGTTCGCTGGCTCTTCCAACCATTTAGGTGCGACTAGGAATAAATTTGATTTTTAACAAAATAAGTTTTAGTTGGTAATATGCCAGAACGAATCCTAAGCAATTGTAAAGTATGTATTGTATTTATACACACATTGTCATACCAACCTGAATTTGGGGGAGAATAATCTGATTATATATCATGCTTACACATTTTACTGAATATTGTTGACATAATAATACCAGGTCTGTTTATATACTGTTCGTCTACTGGATACTGGCCTCACTACTAATGAGAAGACTGAGACCTTAGTCCACTACTTTACTATAATATGGGAATCTTTAAATATCTTTGAAATTCTTATGGCGAATTCTCAGGTGTCCAGGTTTCTTCATAATGTTTTGGTTCACCATTATGCAAGCAATAATTAACATGCTACCTCGAAAACTCAATGGTGTATGTTAGTTGAGCTTGTTTCGAATCTACGGCTTTCTTCTCGGCAGCACCACTATCAACTAGGCTATTACTAGTAATCATAGTACAAATGACATACCTTTAATATAAAGATCGGTGGAGCGATTGACCTTCGCCACATGGTTAGACGCAACGCATGTGTATATTCCACAATGTTCTAAAGACACCTTCTTGATGACCAATGCGCTGAACAACTCAGAATTGCGCTCCACAACCTGTGAAAAAAGAAAGAGGCAATAACTCTTATGGTAATGAGAGAAAAAGAACTATTTCTTTCAATCTTAAATGAAGCGCTTAATCAATCTTTTAATTAACTTACATACATATACACTCACGCCTGTAATCCCCGAAGGGGTAGGCAGAGGTGTAACCAGTACACCCACTTTTCGCCGAATTTCAGTTCCATAATGTGATAGGGGGCGAGCCTATCGCCATACCGGGCACAGATTCCAGACTCCGGGCTAATACTGAGAACTTCTAGATAGAAAAACCCAATATCACTTTACCCGACCCCGGGGATCGAACCCGAGACCTCAGCACAGCAGCAGTTGTAACGCATGCGCAATTACAACTGCGCCAACGAGGCAGTTTAATTAACTTAAGTGTAGAAATTAAGTGGTACTAGACCTGTAGAAAAGTTGGCTTCAATGGCCTTCGAACAGTGCTTACACATGCTTTGTACCAGAAATAGAGCAGGCGATGATATCTACACAGATGGTTTGCGCATACTACATATTTAACAATTTGTAAAAGGTCTTTAAAAAATGAGACCAGAAACTGTGTCATCATATTAAAAAAAAATATGTAACATAAATGTTTGCTGAAAGTGCTTTTCGTTATACTTTTTTCGCACTTTAGGTATTGTTTTTACCAAAAAATTACAAAATGAAACATGTACACTAATTCTCAACCTTCTACATAGTATCATTGTAGTAGATATATCAGCAACATAGCAAAACTCACCTTCAAATTACTAGGAATTCGTTTCCCATCCTTCAGCCACTCAAAATGTATAGGCAAATCTCCAGTCCGAACATTACAATAAATATTTACAATTTGGCCTTCTTGTAGATTAGTCCCTAGTAGCAAATCATCTAGCACTGGTGCTTCTATAACTTGCATCTCAAACGCTCGCCGAGCCATCTCTCCAGAAGGGCTAGTTACTATGCAGGTGTAAACAGCGCCGTTTTGTTCCTTAGTTACTTCTGGGATGGTAAGAATTCCATTCATGTTAACGAGCGGTGCGTTTCTTCTGGATTTGTGTTTCGATCTCTTGTAGCGAGTTTGGAAAAGGCTATTGGTAGATAGGAGCTTGCCTTGGTATTCCCAATCGATCTTACTGTAAAATAAATAGTCATTTAGTAATTTCATCATGGTTATGATGATCTACGCCCGTCGGTTTAATAGTTTCTCAAATTAAGTATCTTTGTGGATCATACAAAGGTTTGTCTCGGTGCTAGGATTGAACCCGCTTTAAGCATAACCCATTACGCTCCTATTAAATCTGGGCCCTGGAGAACACCAACAATTTTATCAAATAGTTTCTTGTAGCTTTTTAATTTAAATTCAAACGATTTTTGTTACAGTTTTTCACACAGTAATTTTTTGTAGATACATTTATTAAAATATAATTTAGGTTTTAAAGTAACACTTTGCTTTGACGTAATTCGAGCTCTCAAATCGTACGATAAGCGGTTTGGATAAAATGACCAACATTTTGAAATTCCGCGATAGTGAATGATTCAATTTGATAGCCCGCTGTGGCTAAATATGCACACCAATCTTAATAAAGCATAATCCTACCTTATAGGATACCCATAAAATGGACATCTTAAGTTGACAGACTCCCCACTCTGCACCTTTATAGGTGGTAAAGACCTGATATATGGCGGACCTGGAAGTAAGAGTGATAAATGATTTAGTTAGTGATATTGGGTTTTTCTATCACGGAATATTCAGAATCAGAGCGGAGTCTGGAATTGTGCCCGGTATGACGATAGGCTCGCCCCCTATCACATAATGGGATGGTGATAAGCTCGGCAAATTGTGGGTGTACTGGTTACACCACTGCCTAACCCTTCTGGGTATACAAGCGTGAGCGCGTATGTATGTTAACATATTAAATTACTTTATCTAAACGGTAGGCAGCGGCTCTGCTAACGGTAGGCAGCACCTTTACTATGCTCTGTCATTTCAGAAGTCTATGGGCGGCGGTGACTACTTACCGTCAGGTAGCTCGTCCTCTCGTCCGCCTATTCAGGCATTAAAAAACCTATTTGTGGAAAAAAAAATATTATTATCTATCTATAATTATGCGATGGAAGGGGTGATTGTTAAATGACAAAAAAGGATGCCTGATTTGAGTTATGACATCACCTCTCAGAATGGCCATTACAGTACCATCGTGCGAAGGAGATAGTGAGCGTAGTTAGTCTTTAACGTACCCATTTTGGTCATACTATTATTTAAAGTAATAATTGCAATCTTATAATCAATTTTAGTTCTGTTTTGGCAAGTTTGTTTTTCGAATATTTTCGATTCACAGGAAAGAACTCTAATCTTTATGCAGTAAGATCTAAAATTGAATGTCATCGTTTTACATCATCTCTCACCATAAACGTTGAGCCTATTCTCATATTTAGAGTTTGTTTGTTTGTTTTAATCAATTTTGGTTCTGTTTTGGCAAGTTTATTTTTCGATTATTTTCGGTTCACAGGAAACAACTTTATTGTTGATAGAGTAAGATCTAAAATTGTATGTCATAGTTTCGTCATCTCTTACCATAAACGTCTAGCCTGTTCTCATGACTCGCCGTGTGTTCTCCTTCCTTAGCTATACAGGAGTATAACCCTCCGTCTTCAACTCTCACTCGTGTGATATTCAACTGGGCAACCACCGAGTTGTCTGACGTCATGATCTGACCAATAGCGTATCTGTAAACATACGGTTGTCCTGCTCTAATTTTTACTTGTTTATTGTGGGTTGAGTATGTTTATTTATAAACAACTAGTTGTGAGCTAGCTCCGCCTGATTGGAAGTAATTTTTGGATGATTACAAGCCATGGAGGCATCTTAAGCTATTACATCTTTCTATATCAGTAGTAGTCAATTTGAGGATCCTAATATTTTTGGAGGATACAACATACCAAAATTTCATCCAAATCCATTCAGATGTTTTTGCCTGATTGAGTATCAAAATATACAAACTTTGAAATTTATAATATTAGTAGAATAAAATGGATTTCCAGAAAAGAGTATCTATGGAGTCGCGGTGATCTATATAATGTCCTGATATTTTATAGTGGATAGTGTGAATGAATAAATGGGATATCGGCAAACATACTACTAGCGCCATCTAGTTAAATGCCAGCGTATATTTTTGTCGCGTCATTGTCCTTATAAGGCGTACGTTGGAAGAAAACACTAAGTGAGTTTGTAAATATTTGATTAGGTAGAGGCGAGGAACATTCCCTATATATGTGACAAATTCAATCAGCTAGTTAATAGAATCGAAAAGAGAAGTCTCTCGATGACTCAATCAATCAACACCTGGCACGTGAAAGTGACTACATCTGATGGTAAGAGCATCAAGTTGCGAGAGACAACCATCCCTTGCTTGACACAATCATTTCGGTCTGCTAAGTTGCTTCTTCACACTAAAGGACCCAAGATCACAGGAAAGAGGGAACACGGTAGATGGCAAACAGTTCAGCAGCTTGATGGTACGGCGAAAATATGAATAAGCAAACCTCTTGGTCATAAGTGCCATGTTTTACGACCATATCATACCATGCCACTACCTATTAGGAAGAAGGAATGCTACCACTAGATTACATGGTGCTTCGGTGCTATGTGATTCAAACAATACCTTGGATCTGTGTTACTGGACACCACTATACCATCTCTCTCCCAAACAAATTGTGGCGGTTTATCTGCAGTGGCTGCACACTGCATGCTTATCTGTAAATCACAAGAAGGTTGATTAATATAATTCTGAATATACCAACGGGGTATGTGAAAGTATATCATCCTGAGCTTTTTTCCTGAGAGATAAGCCTTATAAATTAATGAAGTAATAGCGTCAATAGGAAAGCGTTAACGAATCAACACCTCTTATTTATATACTTACGTTTTTTTAATATGCAAAAATACGTTGAGAAATTTATGAATAATCGTTTGAAAGAAATGATTATCCTTTTTACTGTTAGTTAGAAAGGCTTTGTAAATTCTTCAGACAAGTCATGGCAATAACCAATAAAATAAAATATAGGTACCTAATAGTTTGAAAAATTGCGATAAAACCAATAAAATGGCAAAATAGTGAAATACTAGACACATATATCATGATAATTAATATTAATTTGATCTGTATATCAGGTGCCAGGTCTGCCATGGCAGCGGCCGTCAGGACAGACTGGCCCCGAGGGAGATTGCGGCCCGGTTTCGCAGAACCGCCGTGGAGGAGTGGCATACCAGGCTGGAAAGCCCAAGTGCGGGCTTGAGGACCGTCGCGGCAGTGCGTCCTGTCCTAAAAAGATGGCTAGACAGGCGCCACGGTGCGCCTACGTTCCGGCTGACGCAGGTACTGACGGACCACGGGTGTTTCGGTTCGTTCCTGTGTCGGATCGGAAAGGAGGTGTCTGCCGTGTGCCACCATTGTGGCAACTGCCGTGAGGATACGGCCCAACACACGTTGGAGGAGTGCCCAGCCTGGGACGAAGAGCGCAGCGCTCTCAGAGCAGTCGTCGGAGGAGACCTCTCGCTGCCGGCCCTGGTGTCGTCCATGGTCGCCAGCCGGAGGTCCTGGCGTGCGGTGGCCCACTTCTGCGAGAGCGTCATCTCGCAGAAGGAGAGTGCAGAGAGGGATCGGGAACGATATGATCCCTCCCGCCGCCAGAGAAGACGTAGGAGGCGCCGGGTGGACGACTGACCGGCGTCTCCCGCCCTGTGGAATGGGGGCGTTTGAGAATTTCACCTCGGTAACCCCTGCCTGTCGTACGAGGCGACTAATTGGGGCCATCGGGGGTCGCGGGCGCGCAGCGGGGGGCTGTTAGCCCATATCGATGCATTCCAGTTTCGGTGCATCGTGCGACCCCGAGATGGACGGCAGCGCGGGTGGTAAGGCCTCGTTAGCTGTCGTTGTTCGGTGCGCGGGGGCTCCTAAGGCCCACATGGAGATGGGCTGCTACGCAGCAAAGCGCAGGGGCGATTCCGGCTGCAATTCTAGCACTCCTTAGAATACCCCGGGATCGCTCCGTAAGCGCCGAAGAAGGCATCCGCGGGGTTTTAGCTGGTAGTGTCAGGTGGGTTGTATATAGGGGTTAGGGACTCGGCCCAGCGGCAGCACGGATAGCCATCATCCGTGCGAGGGGGATGCTGGGTCGTAAGATCGGCTAGTCCAGCATAACCGTTTTATTCTTATTCCGCTTCCCCCCGGAGCGGGCGGCAGTAATAAAACGCTTTCCCCGCGACGAAAAAAAAAAAGGTCTGCCATGGCAGAAATTAACACAATATGTACAAGGCTCGGTGTCGCCATGTATGCCTTTGACAGCCTCCGTGGCGCAGTAGGCTAGTAGCCAGCTGTGAAACGAGAGGCCGTGGGTTCGATTCCAACAGGGGACAAATGTTGGTGTAACAGATAGATTTTTGTTTCGGGTCTGGGTGGGGTGTGGAAGTCCCTGGTAGTTGTTGATACCCCACAGGTATTACCTAGTGTGGGGGTCAGAACCATGTGTGTGACTGTTGGGGGGTTATTTATTTATTTGAATTATAGAAAGTAGTCCACTTACGTCACCACCAGGCGTGACAGTTCTCTCTGTGAAATGCTGCGTGATCACCACTCGATTGTCGGACAGTCTTTTTCTTCTGTCGAGACCTAGAAATAGAAGAAACCATTTTAGACAAAAGACCAGTATTTTTTTATTCTGGCACGGCCATGTGACCACACTGCACCTGATGGTATGCGCAGTACCGTATCAGTGTGTAGTATCAAGTAGCGAGAGACAATCGATCCCTCGCTACTCAGCACAATAATGCCGGCCTGAAAAAAATCAAATAAAAAAAGTCATTGAAACTTTATGACAATTATTAATTTAATTTATGAAAATGAGACTAATGTCTACTAGTGAATAAATATTTTGGTTAACTTATATGTTGTCCATACTTGTTCATTTATAGGTCATCCATATAGGTTTTTTTTGCGTGAACGGCACATTTTACCCTTTCGATAGTAAAAAACTGAAATATGCCGAAAATGTTGCTTTTCACTTTCCATATTTTAAAAGGTATCAACCAAAAAATACTGCATACAATTAACCGATTTTTTTTGCTGCATCAGCTGTCAAAAAATATAATTATCATGCAGATTCAGTGTGAAATTAGTTGTGAAAAAACGCAATTTAGTACTTAGTTCGGAAAAACTAAATTACTTTCCAAACTACCTTTTGTTAGCAACATCAACAAAACTATGCAAGATGGATATTTAAAAAGGCACAAATTCTATGTTTATCATTTACTGTTTGATTTACATAACACTGTTACACATCTCAGTGCTTAATATTAACACAAACGCATGTCAGGATTCACTTAAGGCTTCACTTTATAATTAATCTACCAGCATTAGCCTCTAAGCTGAACTACGCGGCGATTGAACTGATTACCATTAACACTTACTACACCGAACCACGAATATACTGGTTATCGTCTCGTCTTCCACTCAACTGAACTACGCGACCATTGAACTGATTACACTTAGGTACCGTACCGAAAACGAACCACGAATGTACTCACTGCTACACCACTAGTCTTCTTCACAGCTCAACTGAACTACGGAGCGCGGAAAGCACTCCGTTTTATGCTAAACATTTACTACTCCCACTTAGGTTGTCATTAATATTTGGTATTACATTAATAAACATTTGGTATTAAATTTAGGCACAGTTTTTAAATATTTATTGTAATATATACTGATTACTGGTTCCCAAACTAGGCCAGAAGCCTGTATCTTGGGAGACAGTGTTCAGTCGCTCCAAAGGTTAACAATACTATTTGTACTTAAGATCGCTGTTTATGCTTTTTTGATAATTGAAAGCTCTTGATTATATACTTGTGGTGTGTATGAGTCATTGGTTGGAGGTGTGTGTGTGTGTGTGTTTGTTGATAAATTAGTGGGATTTATGTTAGATAAGTAAGAAGGTCTTCGGTTTTTTGGAAATCAAGTTGTTGAAGCCAGTTGGTAACTGTCACTTTAACTTCACGTCTACTTAGTGAAACGATATTTAGCTTTTTATTTAAATCGTTGTATAATTTGGCGCTTATACTACGTGTTTGTCTTCTTGCGAAAGAGGTCCTGCAGGCCCCAATAGTCTCCTAAATACCTCCAATATACCTTCGGTATTTCTATTAATAGGAAATACCCTAATACTTTTAGTTAAACTACAGGCGAATAAAACTTCCCCATTTAAAAATCAGTTGGAAACTTTAATCTTTCGTCCTCGTTTAGCTCAGATTGCCTAAACTATTACCAATTTAATAGCAGCCAATCGCATCACCGCAATCTAAGTAATCGATGAGCCATCCGGACACATTTGCTGTCAATTAATATTCCAGATATACTGCCAGCCAAGTGAGCAAAGCAATCTCCTTAATTTATTTAACTTACACCTTATAATTATATAAATAAATATTAAATTGACTGCCTCGGCGGCGCAGTTGTAATTGCGCATGCGTTACGATGTGCTGAGGTCTCGGGTTCGATCCCCGAGTTTTGTGATTTTCGGTTTTTCTATTTAGAAACACTCAGTATCAGCCCGGAGTCTGGAATTGAGCCCGGTATGGCGATCGGCTCGCCCCTAACACATTTTGTTACACCACTGCTTTTTAAATATTTACTAAATGAAGTGTCTATTATTGACTCCTGTCTACTACATAACAATAAACAACTTAGATGTATAAGGTTTCTATAAGTGAGAAATTGTTATAGGCTTTTTGACACTTAAATTGATGCTATTCCTAATGTAATTATTAGCTGTAAGTATTCCATGTAAATAAATAACGACCTAAGTACCTTGAAATATAAAGTAATAATATACCACCCAACAGTCACACACATACCCTACATTAGGTCACACCTGTATCTTAGGTATCAGAAACGAGAGAGTTTCGATCCCACAACACTCATACGAAACAAATATCTGTCTGTCAAACAAAAATTCTCTCGGTGCGGGAATCGAACCAATGGCCTCTCGTTTCACAATAGGATACTCGCCCGTTGTTCCATGGCACTGTAATGTAACGTTTTCTGAGCCTGCAGTGTACGCATTTAATACCTAATTACTAGTGAGTGCCAATCAAAGCTTTTACGGGCCACTACCTTCGACTCGGTGTGAGCAATTAATCAATAAGATCGTCTAGCATAGACGTAATATAAATTACTATCAATATTATATTTATACTGCTTTGGTGGTGTATGCGCTACGACTGCTGTGCTGAGGTCTCGGATTCGATCCCCGGGTTGGGTAAATTTATTGGATTTATCTATTTACAAATACTCAGTATTAGCCCTGAATCTGAAATTGAGCCCGGTATGGCGATAGTCTCGCCCCCTATCACATTATGGGACCGTTATAACTTTGGCGAAAGTAGGTGTACTGGTTACACCTCTACCTACCCTTTCGGGGATTACAGGCGTGAGTGTATATGCATGTATGATATTTATCAAAAGCAGCGATAGCCTAGTCGGTGTGCATTGCCGAGACGAATGTCGTAAGCTAGCCCAAAAATGGCATATACCTCTTTTCTGATAGTTATGAGTGTATTTCTTAATGATCGCTTGTTTTAACGGTGAAGAAAAACATAGTGAGGAAACCTGCATACCTTTTTTTTTTTTTTTTTTGTTGTCGCGGGGAAAGCGTTTTATTACTACCGTCCGCTCCGGGGGGAAGCGGAATAAGAATAAAACGGTTATGCTGGACTAGCCGGTCTTACGACCCAGCATCCCCCTCGCCCGGATGATGGCTATCCGGGCAGCCGCTGGGCCGAGTCCCTACCCCTTATGTACACCCTACCCGACACTACCAGCTAAAACCCCGCGGTGGCCTTCTTCGGCGCTTACGGAGCGATCCCGGGGTATTCTAAGGAGTGCTAGAATTGCTGCCGGAACCGCCCCTGCGCGGTGCTGCGTTGCAGCCCATCTCCATGGGAGGGCTTAGGAGCCCCCGCGCACCGATCAACGACAGCGAACGAGGCCTTACCACGCGCGCTGCCGTCCATCTCGGGGTCGCACGATGCTCCGAAACTGGAAGTGCATCGATTCGGGCTGACAGCCCCCCCGCTGCGAGCCCGCGACCCCCGATGGCCCCAATTAGTCGCCTCATACGACAGGCAGGGGTTACCGTGGTGAAATTCTCAAAATGCCCCCATTCCACAGGGCGCGAGACGCCGGTCAGTCGTCCACCCGGCGCCTCCTACGTCTTCTCTGGCGGCGGGAGGGATCATTTCGTTCCCGATCCCTCTCGGCACTCTCCTTCTGCGATATGACGCTCTCGCAGAAGTGGGCCACCGCACGCCAGGACCTCCGGCTGGTGACCATGGACGACACCACGGCCGGCAGCGAGAGGTCTCCTCCGACGACTGCTCTGAGAGCGCTGCGCTCTTCGTCCCAGGCTGGGCACTCCTCCAACGTGTGTTGGGCCGTGTCCTCGCGGCAGCTGCCACAATGGTGGCACACGGCAGACACCTCCTTTCCGATCCGACACAGGAACGAACCGAAACACCCGTGGTCCGTCAGTACCTGCGTCAGCCGGAAAGTTGGCGCACCGTGGCGCCTGTCTAGCCATCTCTTTAGGACAGGACGCACTGCCGCGACGGTCCTCAAGCCCGCACTTGGGCTTTCCAGCCTGGTATGCCACTCCTCCACGGCGGTTCTGCGAAACCGGGCTGCAATCTCCCTCGGGGCCAGTCTCACCTGACGGCGACTGGACGCCTCCTCCCGCCAGAAGAACGCGGACGAGAGGAGTTTTGCGTCCAACTCCCAAGGGAGGGTGCCGGCCAATACGCATGCCGCCTCGTGGGAGACCGTGCGGTAGCCCCTTACCATTCGCTGCGCCAACAAACGCTGCGGTTTGCGCAGCAAGGCGACGCAGCGGGCTTTCAGGGACTCGGCCCATACGGGACATCCGTACAGGGCCATTGACAGCACGACTCCAGCGTATAAACTTCGGCAAGGGCTATTAGGTCCCTCCAGGTTCGGCAGCAGGCGTCCGAGCGCGCCCGCCGCCCGCACCAATTTCGGCGACAACTCCTTGAAATGGGCACGGAAATTCCACCGGCTGTCCAGAATCAACCCCAAGTACTTCATTGTACAGCCGATGGGAATCCGCACCCCCTCCACATTGATGTGGGGCATTAAAGGTGGCCGAATCCGAGGACCGTGAAAGTAAAGGGCCTCGGTTTTGTTCAGGGCCACCTTAAGGCCCAGTCGCCGAATCCTGCCCACCACTTGTTTGGTTGCGAACGAGGCGAGCAGGGTGGCCTCCTGGAAAGACCTGGCTGTCGCTGTTACTAGCGTGTCGTCTGCATAACAGACGACAGCGACGCCTCGGGGATTGGTACCACGGAGCACCCAATCGTAGCCGATGTTCCACAAGAGAGGGCCCAGGACTGAGCCCTGTGGAACACCGCAGGCCATAGCTCTTCGGTGCCACCTGTCGGCGCCTGGATACACTATGTACCTGTCTGAGAGATACGAGCGCACCAGACGCCGGAGATACGGTGGCACCACGTGGTACCGCAGTGCTTCCAGTATGCAGGCCCAGGGCAGGGTGTTAAACGCGTTGGCGATGTCTAGAGACACCGCCACCACTACTTCACCCCGAGCCACTGCATCCTCCGCTTGGGCCTTGACCCGCAAAATCGCGTGTACTGTCGATCGGCCTTGCCGGAACCCGTACTGGCACTGTGCCAGGTCCGGCCCGACCCCTTCAAGATGCTCGACGACGCGAGCGTGAATGATACGCTCGAAGAGCTTACAGACCTCGTCGAGCAACACGATGGGCCGGTAGGCCGATGGCGACTCTGCGGGCCGTCCCTCCTTCTTGAACAGGACCAACTTGCCAGTTTTCCACTGAGACGGAAAACGGCCCTGCTCCAGGCACGCGGAGAACAGGCCACGGAGCCTAGTCCCCAGATGCTCGACGGCTAACACCCACGCACGTCCGGGGATACCGTCGAGACCCGGGGCTGTTTTCTTGCCCCGCAGCCGAAGCACCACCGCCCGAAATTTCTCGGGCAAAACCTCCGAAATAATCCTTGCCGAACTCAACGACGATGGCGTCGATGGATGTGACGCCATCGGTGGGGGAGTGACATCTTCAGTGGCAGGGAACAAAGCTGCGACGACCTCTTCGACTAGGTCGCCCCGGAGACTCTGCGTCAGTGGGGGCGCCCACGGGCGATATCTCCTCATCGCCACGCGATATGGACGCCCCCAAGGGTCGTTATCGAGAGTTCCCCGGAACTCCTCCTGAGCTGCAGACTTTGCCCTAGCTATTGCCACACGCAGCGCTCTCTTAGCCTCCCTGTGGAGGCCGTGAAGCAACCGCTCCTGGTCCTCGTCGCCGGGAAGACGGATTCGGCGACGACGGTGCCTGGCGAGACGACGGAGGGCGGCCACGCAGGAGATACGTAACCGCGTGAGTTCCGCCGACCACCAGAACACCTGGCGCTTCTCGGGAAGACGTCGGACTCGGGGCATGGCCGCGTCACAGACGCGCGACATCGCTGTCCCGAACCACGCCGCCTCCTGCTCGACCTGCATCGGTGCTTCCGGTGCAGGGAGCCACGCCTGGGCCAGAGCGGCCTCCTTCAGGGCCTCCACGTTGAGGCGTTTTGCTGACCAACGCGGGGCGTCCGACCGCGGGCCGGTCGGTCCTCCACCTGACTGGGGGTTAGGGGACAAGGTGACGTCGAACCGAATGTATCGGTGATCCGACAACGTCTCCTCGTCCACCAGAACTCTCCAGTCACGGACACGGCGGGCAATAGCTGGGGTGGCGAACGTGAGGTCCACCACCGATCCGCCATTATGCCGTACGCACGTGTTAACCGACCCGCGATTCACGACGGCCAGGTTGGCCGAGATCGCCCATTCCTCCAGAGCCTCGCCGCGCCTGCTGGTGACCGACGAACCCCAAGCCAGAGACTTGGCGTTGAAGTCGCCGGCAACGAGAACGGGGCGAGGCTGACTGCCTTGCACCACCAGGGCCCCTAGCCGAGCGAGGAAGTGCTCGAACTCGGCCAGGGATCTATTGGGGGAGAAATACACACCCACAATCCAGACCCCCCCCCCCAACAGAACCGCCACACATCCCGACCCCTTCGCTACTTTTTCGAAGGGCGGGGAGCCGGCGGCGCCCCGAGTGATGACAGCCACCAAACCGTTAAGGTCCCCAGCCCAGTCTTCCCTGGGGGGAACAAAATAAGGTTCAGCGACTACAGCCACTTGTATCGACCACTGCGCCATGCTCTGGACTAGCAGGTCCTGAGCCCTGGCGCAGTGATTAATGTTCGCCTGGAGGAAACGTTGCGCCATATTAATGGGCGATCTCCATCTGCTCTCCACTGGTGCCCGCTGTCGGCTGGGTCACAACCTCCGACCCCCGACCACGATTTGAGTGGCGAGGGCGGGAGGAGGCGACGCATGCCTTGGCGCCCACTTGGTGTCCCGCGGGCTTACCGACACCTGCGCAAACTACGCAGTGCGTCTCCGCGGAGCACCCCTTGGCCTTGTGACCCACAATGCCGCAGCGATAGCAAAGTTCGCTGCGGTCACACTCATCGGTGCACCGCATCCGCACATGTCCTCTGTTCAGACAACGGTAGCACCGCATAGGCCTCGCCTCCAGTAGCTGGACACGCGCCGACACCCAGCCGATCAGGACTCGGCCCGACTTTAATATTTTGTCGGCGACCTTGGCGGGGCACCGCACCGCACCGTTGAGCGCCCGCCCTCGTCATCATGCCGCTTGTCCCGACCTTGGTCTCGGGAGTCGAGATCACTAAAGCAGCCCCGACAATCTTCTCCTTGGGCTTACACCCGGCGTCGTTCGTCTTTCCAGGGTCACCATCGTCCCCCGGGATAGACACCTTCCCCACTACATCATCTTGGTTTTTGGTTTTAATAGTTTTCATTTAAATTCCCACGATTATGGGGGAAATATTCTGTCCATCCAGCCAGAGCCCCCTGTAGCTGGGTAAGCAAGTTCTGCACGAGGTTCAGCACGTTCCCCGCCGGGGTTCGCACTAGAGACCGAACTACCCATCGGCCATGCATCCCCTCACGGTGCGCCGCCGCTTGGGATTCGGGGTGACTTTTTATAGAGGTTTTCTACCTCGCGGCCCGGGCGGTTAAGCCAAGACCCTCGGTCCAGTCGGAGCGCGAGACATGACCACAGACCTCCAGACCAGATTACGATTTACGACGGTGACAGCAGGAAAGAGCGTCCCCCCTACTGCCCGCTCGGCGGCGGGGTGAGCGCACACCGAGCCCGCCGACACTCCCGAGACAGAACTCGGGAGTAGCTCAATAAATGAGCACGGACTTCTGATTGAAGGCCGCCGCAACAAGCGACAACCGTCAACCACCTTTTGTCAGGATATCGGCCGTCGGTCAACGTGACCGCCGTTGCCCAGGGTGCACCACGTGGAGGTTTCCTGACTTCGCACCCCTCCTGACTTCGCACCCCAAACCTGCATACCTGCTGTTTATCATATAAAGATCTGTGAAGTCTTCCAATCAGCATTAGGCCAGCGTGGTGGACTTAAGGCCTAACCCCAATAATAGTAGAGCAAGCCTGTGCCCACCAGTACAGTGTTTATATAGGGCGCCTGGGTCCTTTAGGCGTAGTGTGAAGAAGCTAAACAGATCGTCTCTCGCTACTCGATACTCTAATTGGACCGTACTGCGCTTACCATCAGGTGAAGTGCGGTCACTTTGCCGTGCTAGGATAAAAAAAAATATGGGTGTACAAGTATTACTATAAAATACTATAAACAAGACCACGCGCAAGGGTCCGTAGGTCAATTACAGTTCATTACTGCACTCACGGAGAAGCAATTTACTTCGATGAGAAATATAATTACTGAGAATGTAATATGTCTTGTATATACAGAATTAAACGTTTACTACGTTAAACGTGAAACCATAATATGAAATGAAAATATAATTTCTTTAGTGGGAGTCTAATCAACAATTTATTTTCTCACTCACATACTCACATACACTCAGGCCTGTAATCCCCGAAGGGGTAGGCAGAGGTGTAACTAGTACACCCACTTTTCGCCGAATTTCGGTCCCATAATGTGATAGGGGGCGAGCCTATCGCCATACCGGTCACATTTTCCAGACTACGGGCTAATACTGAGGAATTTCTAGATAGAAAAACCCAATATCACTTTACCCGACCCGGGGATCGAACCCGAGACCTCAGCACAGCAGTCGTAACGCATGCGCAATTACAACTGCGCCACCGAGGCAGTCGCAATTTATTTTCTATCCCTCGCTATTCTACACAATCATGCTGGCTTGCTGTGTAGCTTCTTCACATTATGCCTAAAGGACCCAGGATCATAGGAAGGAGGGAACACGGTAGCTGGCAAACTATTCCAGAAGTAATAATAACGTATAATCCATGGAGTCATCTTAAACTATTACACCTTTCCATATTTTGATATCCCATGAGAACCGAGAATTATTCCGGGATAGAAGTAGCCTATGTACTATTCCAGACTATAATCTATCTCTGTGCAAAATTTCAAACAGATGTGTTCAGCCGTTTTGGTATGATGAGCAACAAACATCTATCCACACATTTGCATTTATGATATTAGTAAGATTACTATTTCTTACGAAATTTAATTATGCCAGCGTGGTGCCAAAACACAATTCCTTCTAATCTGTATATATAAAAGAAGAAGCTGACTGACTGACTGATCGATCAACGCACAGCCTAAACGGCTGGGGTTAGAGACTTAAAATTTTGACAGTAGGTACCTATTACGACGTAGGCATCCACTAAGGAAGGGTTTTTGGAAATACCACTCCTAAAGGGGTAAAATAGGGGATGAAAGTTTGTATGAAAATCCGTAATTATTTAAGTTAAATTCATGAAAATTAATATTTGGCATTTTAGTTAAAAATAAAAAAATATATGTTTCAGTATTTTTGGAAATTCCGCCCCTAAGGGGGTAAAATAGGGGATGAAAGTTTGTATGAAAATCCGTCATATTTTAAGTTAAACGCATGAAAAATGGTATTTTGTATTATATACTTTTTCTCCCAAACATGACCTCCACGCGGGCGGAGCCGCGAGCAACAGCTAGTTAGTACATAAGACCCATTCGTAGTCCCTGATACCCACAACACAAGACTCGTATCTTAGTGTGGGGTCGGGGCTATGTGTGTGATGTTGGGTGTTATTTATTTATTATTAACGAATCACACAAACATATATGTGAACACGCAGCTTTGTTACACAACCAGCTTGCTCGGTGCACCATAGGTAATGATATGCAAATTAAGTTTTATACAGATGTTTCATAAAGGTGGTGTACATGAAAATACGATGTAAAGAGAGCATTATTAATAAATTATCGATGAAATTGAATATCCTGTAAAACTCTTATTTGAGTATTTTTTTTTTAAACAATATCCATCAGCCACACATATAGTTCTGACCCCACACCAGGTAAAACCTGTATCGTGGGTAACAACTACAAGGGACTACGGCAAAGCCCCGATCCCACACTAAGATACGAGTCTTGTGTTGTGAATATCAGGAACTACGAGAGACTTTCGGTCTCACAACACCCAGACCCTTCTTCTTTTTAAAAGTGGTAGAGCCACGCCTGAGACATATTTGTCTACAACATGAATGGGTCGGCTCGACCGGGGTAGTACCACTGTCTCACAGAAAACCAACGTAAAGTGACAGTTCACTGTCGCGTTTCGTATGGTAAGTGAGATATCCCAGGAGGCCCAGATTCCACCTTCCCTTCCCTAAACCCTATTCCTGTCCTTTAAGGCCAAGAGCGCATACGTGATACTTTCGGTATTGTGGATGTTCATGGGCGGTGGAGATCACTTAACATCAGGTGACCCACTGGCTCGTGATTATGATATAAAAAAAAGACCCGACACAAATATCTGTCTATTATACAAAGATTTGTCCCGGTGTGGGAATCGAACACACGGCCTCTTGTCTCACAGCCGGCTACTCGCATACTGCGCCACGGAGGCTGTCAATATGTACGGAATCAAACGTTTTATTTTAGCAGTATCTAATTATGCTTAGATAATTATTGACACTTTATAATGTGTTTTAAGTCACAATACAATTGTAAGATCGCGCTTTGAAAATGACCAGAAAAATCCAATAATTTTTACTTTACTAATAAAATTTAAGCAGCGATAGCCTGATCGATCGCTTGCTTTAACGGTGAAGGAAAACATCGTGAGGAAACCTGCATACCTGAGAATTCTCGTACGAATTTCAAAGGTGTGCGAAGTTTACCAACCCGCATTAGGCCAGCGTGGTGGACTAAGGCCTAACCCCTCTCATTAGTAAAGGAGGCCTGTGCCCAGTAGTGGGACAATGTTTAATACAGGCCTCGTATTATTAGTATTATTAATAAAATTGCCAACTCTATATGTAGAGTTTTCAATAAGAAGATGGTACCATCTTCTTGCATCATACTGTATATTCACTGATATTCGCATCTAGAGGTAATACACGAATGGCGCGCACTCAATTCGAGCGGTAGATAAATAATAGCGATAAATAATCTGCCCGTGACACGGGCCGTGTAGAGAGGGCTTTACGTCGCGTCACTGAAAATGGCTGCCTGGCACACCGCTGCGAATTTTGTACAAAATTTAGTTGCTCAAACGAGTTTTGGAATGCTTTTAATGTAAATTGTTATAGACAAAAGCGGAAAATTAGAACTATTAATTAACTAAACTGAAATTGACAGCCTCCGTAGCGCAGCGCGTGAGTAGCCGGCTGTGAAACGAGAGGCTGTGGGTGCGATTCCCATACCGAGACAAATGTTTGTGTGACAGAGAGATAGTTGCTTCGGGTCTAGGTGTTGTGGGACCGTAGTCCCTCGTAGTTGTTGATACCCACGATACAGGTGGTGGTAGGATATTCGTATCCGCCCGGATAGCGACCACCGTACACAGGGCGAAGAACCCGCCATAGTGGCACACGCAAGTGTGTCGCGTTCCGGGATCAGCCAGTGTACATCCGGTTTTTGTCGGGGGTCTGGAGTTGGGGTACAATGGCCATTTTGCGGCCTTCTTAGTACTCTGACACTAGACCCTCGTCCCCTTCTTGCTCATGGCGTAGTGTGAAGAAGCAGGCCGGCATGAGTGTGTTGAGTAGTGGGGGATAGATCGTCTCTCGCTACTCAGTACTCTATTTGGACCGCACTGCGCTTACCATCAGGTACAGTGCGGTCACTTTGCCGTGCCAGGATAAAAAAAAAAAAGGTTTGACCTATTGTGGGGTCAGAACTATGTGTGATTTTCGGGTGTATTTATTATTATTATTAAATGAGTTTTGTTAGTTTTTCATATTTGTACGACTGCATCGGTGGCGCTGTTGTTGCGCATGCATTACGACTGCTCTGCTGAGGTCCCGGGTTCGATCCCCGGGTCGGCTAAAGTGATATTGGGTTTTTCTAATTGGAAATACTCAGAATCAGCCCGGATCTGGAATTGTGCCTGATATTGCAACAGGTTTGCCCCACATCACCTTATCGGACCGTGAAAAAATCGGCCAAAGGGGGTATAATGGTTACACCTCTGCCTACTCCTTCGGGATTACAGGCGTGAGTGTATATGAATGTATATCATTTTGAAAGAAGAACTGAAAATTGATTAGCAACGTGCAGCGTTTACAGACCAAGAGGTTTGCAAATTCGTATTTTTGCCGCACCATCAAGCTGTGGAACAGTTTGCCAGCTACCGTGTTCCCTCCTTCCTATGATCCTGGGTCCTTTAGGTGTAGTGTGAAGAAGCTATACAACAGGTGGGCATGATTGTGTAGAGTAGCGAGGGATAGATAAATCAAAATCAAATATTTATTGAATCCATGACATGCTATACATAATTTAGATTCAGTTAACTTTTTTTACTCTACCGCCACATCGGAATGCAGTTTCGCTAGAGAATAACGGCCCAGAAACTAACTCTAGCGTTGAGAGAAACCCTAGCGCTCTAGATTGTCTCTCGCTACTTGATACATCGGGTGCAGTGTGTTCACTTTGCCGTGTCAGGATAAAAAAATATTTCCTCAGTCTCTATTCAGACTTAGTTCACTCCGGTGTGACGAAGCGATTATTCGAATGCCTTATTTCGTGCAGGCATTATGTTTGTTTTGCTTCACGCGCCATTTGTTATGAATCATGGCGTTAACTTTCACACATTCAACAAATATATAGATAGGTATAAAATATGTTTATAGGAATCAGTTCAGATATCTTTAGAACATTTTTACAGTATAGGTTTTACGGCCTTGCTTTCAATTCAGTCTATTATAGAAGTACGGGTTTCATTTCAGTGTTTTTAATACTTTTTTGAATAAATTACTAGAAAAGAATTCTATATAATAGCATTATTTGTTTGCTTAAGATAGATAGCTATATTGATACAATATAGATCTTATTTAAATGATTCTGATCAAGCAACTTCTGTGAACAAGTATTGGAAACAAGAATTACATCATTTATCGTTTAGGGAATTAAAGATAATAATTTGAATTTAAAATTAAATACTTGTTGTCAATTTAACTTCTGTCTACCCAATTGTAGACACAGTGCTGATCTTATTTTACGTAAAAATCCTGTCACATTTTATTTTGACGAGTTTAGTTACCCGAACAATAAAACCATTTTTCTCGGTATAATAATATGCAGATGTTTTTCAATTTACTTGGTATCAAGGCAGCTCAAGTTTATGCATAGGTACTACGTCGATTTTTGACAACGATCCCTTATTGTGAGGGGAAATTGGATGGTTCAAAAGCCCGACCCAAATAAGAGTAACATACAGGTACAAAAGTTGTATATACAAAAAATATTCAACTTTCGTACCTGTATGTTATATAAGTGGTAATATAATCTGTATCATTTTAATGTACCTAAGCTTTCCTTTTTTTAACGTACTAGCTGAACCAGGCCACGCTTCGTTGTGGCTCAGTCTTGTATTAATTATAAGAAGTGTTAATAAACAACTGAGGGAATGCAATTTATCCGCAGATGACGTCGAAGACAGAGCAAAGTGGAGGAGAAATAGTAGGAAGGCTGATCCTACCACCATGTGGGACGAATAGCCAGGAAGAGAGAGAGAGAGAGTTAATAAACAACTGTCAGACAATAACGACGGTACAACGGTTACCACCATGGCAACTTAACTTAAAAAAAATAAAACCCTGTCCCACACAAACATACGGAAGCAAAATTTTTATTTTTTTATACATATTAATTTAACTACTCGCTAACGAAACACATTCTTAACACAAAGAAACTTGGTAAATTGTTATATTAAATGTATACATTTTTTGGAAATTTTACAGAAATGATTATGATGAACTCTGGATTGATAGATAAAATCGATAAAATAGCTTAAAATAAATAAAACGCCTTAATCTAATGTCACGAGTGGTCAAAGATAATAATTGCGGATAAAGTTTTGTAAGGCGCTTTCGAACATAAAAATTACCTGTACTCGATCGCTTGACATGGAAGTCTGCTGTGTGGTTCGTGTACCTGAGAATAAATAAAATAACTTATTATTATTTGATCACTTATCATGCATGGGTTTTTTTTCGATTTCAAATAATAAAACCGTTGTTAGGACACATGGCTCAAATTACATTTGATTAACTGTACAAGCTATGTAAAATTATGTATACCTACACATGAAATGCAGTATAATAAAAGCATTGATTAATTTAAGACGCAATTAATAAAGTTAAACATTGGATTCAAAGAATCGTGTTGTACTCGTATGATATATATTTCTTTATAGGAATTTATACATAACATACATAAACATATACACTCACGCCTGTAATCCCCGAAAGGGTGGGCAGAGGAGTAACTAGTACACCCACTTTACGCCAAATTTCGGTCCCATGATGTGATAGGGGGCGAGCCTATCGCCATACCGCGCACAGATTCCAGACTTTGGGCTAATACTGGGAATTTCTGGATAGAAAAACCCAACATCACTTTACCCGACCCGGGAATCGAACCCGAGACCTCAGCATAGCAGTCGTAAACGCATGCGCAATTACAACTGCGACACCGAGGCAGTAGAGGAATTTATAATAAATATAAATTTAGAATATCTGTATGGAACCATTATTTTAACTCTATAACTGTAGACCTTCTATAGTAGACCGTAAAACTGCATGACTTTGCCCAGATTGCTTGCGTTTTCAAATTCAATTTAAAATATTTAAAATAATATTATGATTTGTAATTTGTTATTGTGTTGCACCATTGTTAAATGCACTGTTCTTTGTATAGAATATATAAGAATGTCCGAAGACTGTATATTTATATGATAAAAACCTCAATTGAGACAACGGGCCAAATGTGTACGACTTTTTACAAGTTTGCCCATTTTGCAGAAACTTTCATAACTTTGGTATTTTCTATTTTAAGTTCATACTATTCAAGGACTATTGTAGAAAAATAATCAATGTATGATGTGACCTTAAAATTAAACTTCTAAACATTCAGTTTACCTGTAAAAACTGAATGGGCAAAGTCACAAAAAATATTTTGCAATTTTTCATACAAATAAAATAATGATCTAGGGTTGTCACGTATTATTGTTAATCAATAAGAACTAAGCAAGTACACTACAATAACATATATCAGTCTTTTACATTAATCTTAAAATATAATATCAAAAATCCTTCAATCCACATATCAGTGGGTAATTTGCCATAGAAATAATCAGATCGTGAATTTTTCTACGTAGTATAAATAAATTTTTTACACCAATTTTCGTCATAGGTCTATCGAAATCTGCTGAAACTACCAATACATTTGCCCCCAGCCATGTGTATTTTTTTTATTTTATTCAATATAGTCCGCCTAGGGATCCTAAAACTATTTCTGCCTCCAGACTTGACATTCTGGTATTTTCTACCAAATAGATTGCTAGTCCCAACATATTGAATAATTTCTATGTGGTCTCCATCCCAATACTCTTATTTTTTATATTTTTAGGCTTAGTATTATTCATTCTGAAATAAATATTAAAATTATCATGGAAGTGACAACCATAGCGGTATTACTTTGGTGGGCAAAGTCGTAAAAACTGTTTCAGAAAAACTGATTCGACATTGATCCACCCACCCATCCGCCCATCATCATATTATCTAAGCTATGAGAGATTTAGCGTACGAGATTCGCTCTTTCTTCCTAATTACTTACAAACCAACAGCAGTTAAAAACGTAGTTACCTGCTGTAATTGCAAATTGAGTTGTGGAGAAAGTTTTTTACATGTCTTTTGGCCCGCAAACTACACGACCAACTTTGAAAAGCCCTGACAGCCAATTGAACTGACATTGCCAAAAGTCACTTAGTTAGTGTCGCCAGAGACATATTCAAATTTCATCCCCGATTAAATCATAAACCTAAACTTAAAATGTTTCCAGTTTAAGTTTATGTCACGTGCACCTTGCTGGGCAAATTCAGATTGGATGGGCAATCTTGTAAGGTTTTACAGTACTATAGAAGATTCCCAAATCTCATTTCACGCTCGCTTCCAAATCATAATTCACGAAAACATCTTATAAATATTTCTATTATGGGACTGTCAAATTTTTCGGACCAATGACTCGTCGGAACAAAGAAGACGGGGTTTTCGATGGCTCTATGTGTTATCTAACAGAGAATACATATGATTGGGTTTCGTTTGATGTATTTGTAAACCTTGAGGAAATATGTTTTGGATGTAAAATATAGAATAAAATTATGTTTGTGGTTATTTTACAGCAAACAATCGTCATTTATTTACAAATTATTATCCACATTGATATTACAAAAAAATTCAGATTCAATTTTATCAAGAACTACGAGGGACTACGGTCCCACAACACCTACTCCCGAAACAAATCTGTCTATCACACAAAAATTTGTCTCGGTGCGGGAATCGTACCCATGATCTCGCGTTTCACAGCTACTCGCCCGCTGCGCCACGGAGGCTGTCAACTATTAGTAGTAAATTCGTATTTTTGCTGCACCATCAAGCTGTGGAACAGTTTGCCACCTACCGTGTTCCCTCCTTCCTATGATCCTGGGTCCTTTAGGCGTAGTGTGAAGAAGCTACACAGCAGGCCGGCATGATTGTATTGAGTAGCGAGGGATAGATTGTTTCTCGCTATTTGATACACTAATTGGACGGCACTGCGCTTACCATCAGGTGCATTGAGGTCTTTTGCCGTACCACAAAAAAAAAAACAATTTGTAACTTTTCATTTTATTATTGTTTTTTGTACCCTCGAAATCAAAGTTTCCTGAACCACAAAAAACCCCGTTTTGTTTAGATTAACTTAAAATCAGAAGATACAAAACTGTCGGACAAGTTTTCGCACCGTACATGCTTACCGGAACTTTGGGAAAGAAAATGTTTTTCCGAATCCGAAAACTTTTCTAATACAAACTTTCCCTTCGGAGAAATGAAGCGTACTGAGATAAAATCTCCTATGTTAGTATCGGATGATGTATTGACGTTCCAAATATCGATATTAGAGTTGGGGTAGTGATCGATAATAGAATAATTAAAAGTAGGTGTGAATTTATAACAAAAATAACTTTATACATTATTTGGGTTCTTTTGTCACGACATGCCATATGCAATACATTAGTGTACCTGATATCGAGAATTGCAATATTTTCTTTTGTAACCAACTTCAAAAAAAGGAGGAGGTTCAACACAATTCAACGTGTATTTTTTTATGTTTGTTACCTCAGAACTCCGTCATTTATTGATCGATTTGGAAAATTCTTCTTTTATTACAGAGAATATGCTTCCAGATTAGTCCCATAGAATTTTTATCAAAATCGGTTGAGTAGTTTGGTTTTACAACCAAAATAACTTAAAAAAATGCAAATTTTGCTTTTCTGTGACGACGTGAGAGAGTGGACGGGCATCGTGAGTGCTGCAGAGCCGCCTCACAAGAAACAAAATTGAATATTCCATGCTATTCAGTAATTGGAGATGCACATGAAGAAACAGAAATCAAAGAGTATATCATATTATTATGGAATATATTTTTTTCTATTACGTCAGCTCCAAGAGCCTAGAATTAAGTAATCATCGTATTATCTGTTTGACATTGGCTGTAACGTAAGCAAATTAATGTTTTATTTAATCCTAATAATATTTTTTACTCAATTGTTGTTTGTTACTCAATAACGCTACAACGGCTGGACGGATCTGTTTGAAATTTGGCACAGAGATAGATTATAGTCTGGAATAGCACATAGGAAAAAGATACAGTTCCCGGGGGAAAGTTTAGTTTTTCACAGAGCAAGGAATCGACATGATTTTTTGATGTGGTGTGTCATGATTGTGGCAGTTTAGGGATCAGAAAATGACATAGGCTAAGTACTTATTATCCTGAAAAATTGACGCCTCCTCTGGGATAGCAAAATATACACAGGTGTAATAGCTTAAGATGGACCTCCATGGATTGTATACCTACCTTTTCTTACAAAAATAACCTCCACGCAGGCGGAGCCGCGGGCATCATCTAATAATAATAATAATACTAGCCCTGTATTAAACATTGTCCCACTGCTGGGCACGGGCCTCCTCTACTAATGAGAGGGGTTAGGCCTTAGTCCACCACGCTGGCCTAATGCGGGTTGGCAGACTTCTCATACCTTCGAAAAAATTCTCAGATATGCAGGTTTCCTCACGATGTTTTCCGTCACCGTTAAAGCAAGCGATAATTAACATTTTAATACACACATAACTTAAGAAAAGTCAGAGGTGTATGCACTTGGGTTTCGAACCTACGACTTTCGTCTTGGCAGTCCGTACCGCAACCAACTAGGCTATCGCTGCATCATCTAGTTTATTATATTTGATAATACAGCCTCCG